>JAXCMG010000040.1:4710250-4764124 GCA_034642415.1 Podarcis siculus
TGACAACCATATGTCAGGAGTGCTCTGATGGTGTTTCCTGCTTGGCCAGGGGGTTGGGCTCGATGGCCCTTGTGGTCTATTCCAACTCTATGATTCTATGATTCTGTGATCACTGTGAGTTTATTTGTATGCAGCTTTTCTATGATCGAACCACGTTCATTCATAATTTGCATCTTGTCCATTCCAGCATGTTCTTCAAAACAGCCTGGGTTTGAAAGCCCACATGTAATCTCACCCCCAGGGGGAACGGTGGACCCTGCTCTTCGTCCATGACCTTCCCCTCGTCTTCCCCACCCTCGAAGACTCCCGCCCTCACTTGCTTCCACCTGTCAAGTCCTGCAAGCAAAACTGGGTTTCCACCCTCAAAATATGAGCTACCTGTCTGGTTAGAGAAGGTCCCCTCTGGGCAGCGGACACATCCATAGCAGCAAACAGGCTTCCCCTCTATCACTTTTACGCTGTGCCCTAGGGGGCACCTCTCCACACATCTGGCAAAACGGTTTGTCTAAAAGGGATAAAAGGGACAGTTGATTGGTTTTCCTGCATTATACGGCATTAGCTCTCCTAACCTTCTACAGCAGCATCAATATTTGTCTAATACAAATCAGCTTCGTTGGACCGGCCGTGTTGTGCGGATGCCTGGTTATCATCTTCCAAAGCAAACTAGTAAGGTAAAGGTAAAGGGACCCCTGACCATTAGGTACAGTTGTGGCCGACTCTGGGGTTGCGGTGCTCATCTCGCTTTACTGGCCGAGGGAGCCGGCATACAGCTTCCAGGTGATGTGGCCAGCAGGACTAAGCCGCTTCTGGCGAACCAGAGCAGCGCACGGAAATGCCGTTTACCTTCCTGCCAGTAAGCGGTCCCTATTTATCTACTTGCACCCGGGAGTGCTTTCGAACTGCTAGGTTGGCAGGCGCTGGGACCGAGCAATGGGAGCGCACCCCGCCGCGGGGATTCGAACCGCCAACCTTTCAATCGGCAAGTCCTAGGCACTGAGGCTTTTACCCACAGCGCCACCCGCGTCCCTTTACTCAGCTATGAGTGAACGCCAAAAAAGAAGAATACTGAAGAGGTTGTAGAAGCACTCAAAAAAAGTTTCCCTTGTGATGAAAATGGTTCATCAACACAGGGGGCAAAGAAATACTCTTATCGGAAAGATAGGGGCTCAGTTAAAATGTGAATTTATTTAGGACCAAATTTTTGATGAAGCTTTTTATATGCCCCAGCCTTCCATTTCCAAAGGGATTGAGCTTAAGGATTCTCTGTTTGTCCATGACCCCAATAATATTTTCCTGCTACCCACCTCGGCACCCCACACAACTGCATCTGAGTTAATGGTGAAGTCTTGGCCTGGGGGAGCCGAAAGCCCCACCCTTCCAACTTCCACTTTTGCTGAAGACCCGTTCGGGAAAAAGATCCAGTTCAGGATATCCCAGTCAACCGATCTCTCACTGTCTTCGATAAGAGATATTTCATCTCCAGCGCTGTTGTTAAAGCGGATGTTCCTTAAAGTCGCATGGATCTGAAATGGCAGACATGCTAAGATAATGGGTGGACTGGTTCCGGATGAAAGAAACCTGAAACATAAGGACCTGCCCCGTACCAAATAAGCATTGGGGCCATCGAGCTCAATATTGTCTACACCATGGGTAGGCAACCTAAGGCCCGGGGGCCGGATCCGGCCCAATCGCCTTCTCAATCCGGCCCGTGGTCGGTCTGGGAATCAGCGTGTTTTTACATGAGTAGAATGTGCATTTATTTAAAATGCATCTCTGGGTTATTTGTGGGGCACAGAAATTCGTTCATTATTTCTTTTCAAAATATAGTCTGGCCCCCCACAAGCTCTGGGGGACAGTGGACTGGCCCCCTGCTGAAAAAAGTTTGCTTACCCCTTACTTACATCATGGGAGCCTACACAACACAAAACACTGTTGCTGTGTGTAGGTTTCATTTTATTCATTTTTTAGCTTATATTTTGGAAATGTACATCCAGTTTCCCCCTTTAAATTTTGTGGGGGGCCCCAAGAGAGTGGGGCTCTAAGCTGTAGCTTGTTTAAAGGTAAAGGGACCCCTGACCATTAGGTCCAGTCGTGACCGACTCTGGGGTTGCGGCGCTCATCTCGCTTTATTGGCCGAGGGAGCCGGCGTACAGCTTCCGGGTCATGTGGCCAGCAGGACTAAGCCACTTCTGGCGAACCAGAGCAGCGCACGGAAACGCCGTTTACCTTCTCGCCAGAGTGGTACCTATTTATCTACTTGCGCTTTAACGTGCTTTCAAACTGCTAGGTTGGCAGGAGCAGGGACCGAGCAACAGGAGCTCACCCCGTCCTTGCGGGGATTTGAACCGCCGACGTTCTGATCGGCAAGTCCTAGGCTCTGTGGTTTAACCCACAGTGCCACTCGCTTATGCGTAAATCCGGCACTGAAGTCAGAGAGATTCTGTTACCTGCCATGGCTGGAGACCCAGAAGCTTCTTGCGACCCCACGCCGCGTTCCGTTTTGTCCCCGTCGAGTGCAAAACATGCAATGCATGCGCTACAGAATAGGCGGCGTTATACACCCCGTAGCTGCGGCCTGTCATTCTCCTTTCGAACAAGATCGGGGGCAAGTCCTCCACCTTCTCCTCCCCGGTACAGTTTTTCAGCTCCTCTGGAGGAAACCGGTCTGTTATGACGAACTCGCAGTAAAAAGCACCTTCCCACCAGTCGCGGAGGAATATGTCCCCCCGGGGCTGCTTTGGATCCAAGGACCCGAGGAAATCTCCAAATCCCGGCACATCTCCTGCGTGGGCTCTGAAGGACAGAGCACCGCTCAATAACCTTAGAGACCGCCAGTGGAAAGGGACTCCCATCGCAGAAAACTCCCAGTGAGAAGTCAGGATCCAAATTGTCCAAACGTTCCAATTCGACTCGTAAGTCTCTTTCTTGTGGGCGTAGAAGCGGCCTGTTATTTGCTCGATGAGAATGTTGTCCCCGAAGACAACTGCCACTTCAGCTTCCCAGCGATAAACAGGCGGGCCGTTCTCAAAGTAAATGGCGTCGCGCATCAAGTCGTCCTGAGGAATCGTTTTAAAAAACTCGACGCAGATGTCGTTTTCCGCAAGCATGGGCCGCAAGGTCTGGATGAAATTTTGGCCCCTCTCATCATCTGGAGCAAAGACCCCGATCCAATTCCAGTGGAAATGGAGGAGCAGTTTGATTAAGCCTACGTACTGCGAGGCTTCGTTAGGGTCAATCCGGTAGAAAGAAGGAAAGGCAGTTTTCCCTCCCCAAACAGGGTTCAACAAACCATAACCGAGCTGAAAAAAAGAAGAGCTTTATTTTAAAAGTTTGCTTGACGCGGGTGGCGTTGTGGGTTAAACCACAGAGCCTAGGACTTGCCGGTGAGAAGGTCGGCAGTTCAAGTCCCCGCGGCGGGGTGAGCTCCCCTTGCTCGGTCCCTGCTCCTGCCAACCTAGCAGTTCAAAAGCACATCAAAGTGCAAGTAGATAAATAGGTACCACTCCAGCGGGAAGGTAAACGGCGTTTCCGTGCACTGCTCTGGTTCACCAGAAGCGGCTTAGTCATGCTGGCCACATGACCCGGAAGCTGTACACTGGCTCCCTCGGCCAATAAAGCGAAATGAGCGCAGCAACCCCTAATGGTCAGGGGTCCCTTTACCTTTTATCACACACACACACACACACACACACACACACACACACACTGTGTGTTTTGGGAAGGAATGGAACGCTTAGTGGAGAGGAGTTTGTGTTTGTTAAAACCAGTCAGTCTTTTGTGCGTGAAAAATAGCAGGAGAGATGGATTGTATGTACGGATCATTGATTCACGACTAAGGATTTATGTGGACTGACAAAGTGAGGGGTTAAGTTTTCTTGAGCCTTGGGAATACAGTCGTACCTCAGAAGTTGAACAAAATCTGTTCTGGAAGTCCGTTCAACTTCCGAAACGTTCAAAAGCGCGGCTTCTGATTGGGTGCAGGAAACTCCTGCCAGCAGGTTTACAAACTCCAGTGAAAGCATATCGTGAGCATCATTCAAAGTGTTGGTGCTGACCTTTAAAGCCCTAAACAGCTTTGGCCCAGTATACCTGAAAGAGCATCTCCACCCCCATTGTCGAGCCCGGACACTGAGGTCCAGCTCCGAAGGCCTTCCGGCAGTTCCCGCCCTGCGTGAAGTGAGGTTATAGGGAACCAGGCAGAGGGCCTTCTCAGTGGTGGCGCCCGCCCTGTGGAACGCCCTTCCATCAGATGTCAAGGAAGTAAACAACTACAATGGTACCTCGGGTTACATACTTAATTCGTTCCTGAAACTGTTCTTAACCTGAAGCACCACTTTAGCTAGTGGGGCCCCCGCTGCTGCAGCGCTGCCGCCACGCGATTTCTGTTCTCATCCTGAAGCAAAGTTCTTAACCAGAGGTACTATTTCTGGGTTAGCGGAGTCTGTAACCTGAAGCGTCTGTAACCCGAGGTACCACTGTATATGACTTTTAGAAGACATCTGAAGGCAGCCCTGTTTAGGGAAGTTTTTAATGTTTGATGTTTTATCACTTTATTATTATTATTAATAATAATATAATAAAGATGGGTGTGGTACAAATTATATTATTGTTGTTGTTACTGTTATTATTATACATTGCAGCCATGCCACTGAGTTCTCCAGATCACTTCCATCTATCCCAGATCAATCTCCTTACCTGTGGGATCTTGTGGGTGCCCAAGACGGATGCCATCTGCCTTGACGCTTTGATGTCTAGACTCCCAATGATGGACACCAGCTTGTCCTGCGGATCACACTTGTAATTAGGCACCAGTTTCCCCCGTGTGGAGAGCTGAGACAGGCTGTCCTGAAAGATTCTTCTCACGTTCTCTTTGTCATCGTATATACGGAAGCCCAGTGTGATGTTGGGAAGGAGCGCCGGATCCTTGTTGAGTTCGTCAATGGCAAACACCAAGGCCAGGATGTGCTGGTAGTTCTTGGGCACCGGCATATCCCTGCAATTGGGGGCAGTGGAGGTGTGTGTGTCCATGCACATCCCAACATAATGGATGATGGGTAAAAGGACCCCTGACCATTAAGTCCAGTCGTGACCGACTCTGGGGTTGCGGCGCTCATCTTGCTTTATTGGCCGAGGGAGCCGGCCTACAGCTTCCGGGTCATGTGGCCAGCAGCACTAAGCCGCTTCTGGTGAACCAGAGCAGAGCATGGAAACGGCGTTTACCTTCCCGCTGGAGTGGTACCTATTTATCTACTTGCACTTTGATGTGCTTTCGAACTGCTAGGTTGGCAGGAGCTGGGACCGAGCAACAGGAGCTCACCCCGTCGCGGGGATTCGAACCGCCGGCAGGTCCTAGGCTCTGTGGTTTAACCCACAGCGCCACCCGCGTCCCTCGGATGATGAGTAGATGTCAATAAATCTCATCCCTCTTCTCGCAGTGACAGCGCTTTCCAAACCCCAAACAGCCCATTAATTGAGGGGCAGAATCAAGTTCCTCCCTTCAGAAACATTCAACAACGCCCTGCTTGAAACAGCCACCCGATGGAAATATAAAAAATAGGTGAATAGAACATATTCCTTAAAGCTATGACAGTCTCTGCCAAGTCTCAATTCTCCAAAGGACCACAGACTCTGGTTGAGTGCCTGGGACCCCATGGGCTCAAGCCACTGCTTGGCAGAGAGAGGAGGAGGCACCCAACTTTTTTAACAGTATGGATTTGGGTGTCTCTTTTGTATCAGGGCTTGTGATGGAGCCCAAAGTGAGGACATGGCTCTGTTTATACTTCATTCTTTATTATCAGCCCTGAGTGCTCACTGGAAGGAAAAGATCCTGAAGCTGAGGCTCCAAGACTTTGGCCACCTCATGAGAAGCGAAGACTCCCTGGAAAAGACCCTGATGTTGGGAAAGATGGAGGGCACAAGGAGAAGGGGACGACAGAGGACGAGATGGTGGGACAGTGTTCTCGAAGCGACCAGCATGAGTTTGACCAAGCTGTGGGAGGCAGTGGAAGACAGGAGGGCCTGGCGTGCTCTGGTCCAGGGGGTCACGAAGAGGCGGACACGACAAACGACTAAACAACAACAACATACTTTATTCTGATCTGACAAGATATCAGGAAGCCCTGAGCATCTCTCAACGACTCCTCCATCAAATCCCCACAACCCTAGCCTGTCATTCCTTGTCTCCTCTCCTTGTAGCCTGGACAATCAGTGATGGATTGGGAAGCAGCCCAGGACCAGAGATTTTGGTTATAACATACAGATGGTGTCTTGGGAAAGACTTTGGAGAAAGTACCTGACGTTTACGGCTTGCTACGCTTTAAAAGAAAACTACATGAAGATGTTTTACATTATATTTATATTACACCTAGCAAGCTGGTGAAAATGTAAAAAACCAGCTCTTTGTTGATGTAAAGAATCTGAGAGAACTAAGTCTAAGACTAAGCTTGTAACTGGCAGAATCCGGGACCAGGGAGAAGAGTCGGTGGAAGAAGATTGGAAGAAATTTAAAGCTTATCTACAGAAACATAGCAAAACTGAGGAAGTTTAGAAGGAGGCTGGAATGAAGTTATATGACTTTTGCATAAATATCATAAAGGACTTAAGTTAAATAGATTGTTGAAGGAAATGAGGGAAAGTAAAATTATATTATGTTAAGATAAATTAATGGATAAAAATTGGGGAAAGATGGAAAGGATTTGCTGAAATAGTTAATTGAAGCAGAATACAAAAAAGGGAGGCGGGAGGAGGTCAAAGAAACAAGCAAATGAAGTTAAGTCATGGAAGGTTTATTGTATTTTTGTGCATTTACTTTTTTGTTGTTTGGTTGTATTTATTTTTCTTGATATTTTTGTTGTTGTTCCTTTTTCTTCTTTTTTTCTTTTTTCTTTCTTCTGCTGTATCTTTAAAACTTTAATAAATATTACTGGGGAAAAAAGACTAAGCTTGTAACGATGACCTGATGTTATATTATAATAGTACCATATAAGAAGTAATTACAGTGATAAATGATATGCAATTTAAATGATTTAAAGATGACAAGAACTGGTGGAGGGAAGTCACATGGGTGTGGTATATTATGTTCCTTTTGTTCTTACTTTTTCGGTTAATTTTGTGGTTAAGTTTGTGTATCTTATTATTTTGTTTGTAAGTATGCCTAAATAAAACATTTAATAATAATAATAAAAATTGAGGGAACAATGTACCCACATGTGGTAGAAACGTAATAAGATGAAAAAACTTTCGGGAAATAATTTATAACGAGCTAAAAAATAAGTCCAAATTAACTTTTATCAAAAACCGAAGCCTTTCTCTTAGGCATCGTAGCTGCAGATGTTCCAAAGGATTCCAGAAAGGTATTTATGTATGCAACTACTGCTGCGAGAATGTTAATAGCTAAATGGTGGGAAGGAGAAAAAAATACCAACTAAAATGGAGTGGCAGCTGAAATTATTTGAAAATTGTATGAAAATCAGTTTTTTAAAAAAATTATGATTAAAAGAAAACATGGGCTAAAGTAAACCATTATGAGCAGCACAGGTTCAAAATCCGAACCAGGGCGGTGGAAGAATGGAGACTGAAACTGACTGACTATGCAGAATTGGACAAATTAACAGGGAAGATTCGATATCAGCGAGATTATAAGTTTATCGAGGACTGGGGAAGGTTTACAGATTATCTGAAAAGTTTATGTGATGAACAGATTATGCTTGTAGGTTTCCAAGAGGCTCTGTGACGAACTGAGGAATATTGTAAAAAAGGGAACCAGAGGGGGGAGGACAGTTTTAAAGGCAATATTAAGTTTAGAAATGCGCTTGCAATATAAATTAAACAGAAGATTGACAGAGAAACTGAGGGAAGTAAAAAACGGAAAACGTGTGATAAAATGAGATTTGGTTGTATAAATTTGTATTTGAAAATGAAGAAAAAATATAAATTTAAAAAAGTTGTAATTTCAGATAATTCAGGAAAAAAACAAAAAAACAAAATCTGAACCAGGGAATTTCAGATGTCAGCATCCCCCTTGATGCAAATCACTGAAGCCAGGGCAACCCAGAACTTTCCTGAGGGCACTTACTGGTCAGAGCAGTATTCCTGGTCTTGGGGAGGGATGTAGAAGGACTTCATCAGGTCGACGGCGCTGATGAGGGGTAGATTCCCCCCCACAATCAGGTCTCCTGGCTTGTAATAGTCTTCCTGGTGTCTGAAAGGCCTGGTCAACAGACACTTGCTCTTGGAGCCCATGCTGGTTACCTGAGGCAGAAGCCAAAATAGAAGCAGCAGGAGCAGCCAAATTAACATCACTGGCATGAAGAGACCTCTCTTCCTAGCTTAGAAACAGATTCATCACAAAGCTGAGATGCAGTTTTATGTTTTTTTAAAATAGCGACAAACAGCCACACATCAAGTCGCCCCCTTCTCCATCGCATTCCCACTTGGAAAGCTTCAGGGTGTATTTATAACAAGGCTGTTTTGTTCCGACTTTGCTGTTTACTTGGCGAGTAGATATCCCACGGCGCTTTGGGCGGGGAAGGGTTCAGAAGCAAAAAACCCCCCATTATTCTTATTACTCCATAGAAGAAAAAATTAATGACATAGTGCCGGATTCCCTTCTCGACTCAAGCGGAGAAAAACATGTTTGTGTCACCCATGGAAGTTTGGCCTGTCAAGAGTCCGAAGTTGGTTCTGTGTGGAATTGAGTACTGAAATCTAAGATGGCACCCAGGACGGCGCCAAAAGTTAGCTAGCTCAGGGGGGTGAAGATAATGTGATATGGCCTGTTGTTGTTGAGTAGTTTAGTCGTGCCCGACTCTTTGTGACCCCCTGGACCAGAGCACGCCAGGCACTCTTGTCTTCCACTGCCTCCTGCAGTTTGGTCAAGCTCATGCTGGTAGCTTCAAGAACACTATCCAACCATCTTGTCCTCTGTCATCCCCTTCTCCTTGTGCCCTCCATCTTTCCCAACATCAGGGTCTTTTCCAGGGAGTCTTCTCTTCTCATGAGGTGGCCAAAGTATTGGAGCCTCAGCTTCAGGATCTGTCCTTCCAGTGAGCACTCAGGGCTGATTTCCTTCCAAATGGAGAGGCTTGATCTTCTTGCAGTCCATGGGACTCTCAAGAGTCTCCTCCAGCACCAGAATTCAAAAGCATCCATTCTTCGGCGATCAGCCTTCTTTATGGTCCAGCTTTCACTTCCATACATCACTACTGGGAAAACCATAGCTTTTACTATACGGACCTTTGTTGGTGATATGGCCTAGTAATGCATGATCATTGCAGGCTAGATCAGGAGTCACCAACCCAGCACCCACAAGTGCTATAGCGTTCCCCCAAGGCACCTGTTCTAGTCTGTATTAGATTTTAGAGAATAAGATAAAACTTTATTCACATTAGCCAATGGCCATAGCAACAGTAAAACATTACAGTATATGCAGAAAAGGGAATTTGATATAAGAGCACAATTTAAAGTCCTGAACCAGCCGTCAGTTAGTGGCCCTTATTCTGATTGCCCCTGCTATGAACCTAGCAACCTTTGCTGTTATCTGCTCATTTTGATCTGGTAGAAGAAAGGACATTGTGGCAGTCCATTGTGGCAGTGGCTGAGCGCCCTGGGATGGTTAGTACGAGTGTGGTGAGGATCTCGTTCCTCAGGTCTTTGTAGAGAGTGCAAGACAGGAGGACGTGTGCCGCTGTTTCGGTGCTACCATCTCCACAGGGTCAAAGACGTTTCTCAGGTGGGATCTTTTGGAATTGACCCTCAAGTACCGCAGATGGCAAAACATCCAGTCTTGCAAGTGTAAAAGCACGTCTGTGTTTTGGGATAATAAGTTTGTGCAGATATGGAGCCAGAGAATCGAAATGGAGAGGTGGAAAATGAACATACCAAGGGCAGAATTTCCTTATGGTGGCCAGGTTGTTCTGATGCTCAATATCTTTTAGACGTTGACTAATTAGACTGTTTGCTTTAGTAGGGCCCATAGTGAGTAGGTGTTGTGAGGATAGGCCTCAAGAGTGAAGTTTTTGATAGACGGTTTTAAGCCAAGCACTTTTATGGGAGTCTTGAAGTACTAGGGATAGTAAACCGGGGGGATTTGAGTTTAGGCGGAGCCAGAAGTTAAGAAGTCCGTACTTCTACTGAAGGGAGACTTGCCTCCAGTCTCAATGATGCGTTTGGGATGCATGGCGGTACAGATTTTAGAGAAGAGCCTGCTAGCTCAAACCTAGACAGCATCTTAAAAAGTAGAAACATCACCTTGCCAGCAAAGGTCCGTATAGTAAAAGCTATGGTTTTCCCAGTAGTGATGTATGGAAGTGAGAGCTGGACCATAAAGAAGGCTGATCATCGAAGAATGGAAGCTTTTGAATTCTGCTCTTGAAGGAGACTCTTGAGAGTCCCATGTACTGCAAGAAGATCAAACCTCTCCATTCTGAAGGAAATCAGCCCTGAGTGCTCACTGGAAGGACGGATTGTGAAGCTGAGGCTCCAATACTTTGGCCACCTCATGAGAAGAGAAGACTCCCTGGAAAAGACCCTTATGTTGGGAAAGATGGAGGGCACAAGGAGAAGGGGACGGCAGAGGACGAGATGGTGGGACAGTGTTCTCGAAGCAACCAGCATGAGTTTGACCAAACTGTGGGAGGCAGTGGAAGACAGAAGTGCCTCGCATGCTATGGTCCAGGGGGTCATGAAGAGTCAGACACGACTAAACAGCAAACAAACCAATGCGCCCCTTTGGTTTCAGAGTGTAAAAAGCCTGGGACACAAATTTCCACAGCCCTCTAGTGGCTATGGTGGCTCATTCACAAGAAGTAATGTATTTAGGGTTAACTCTGGGAGTGTTAACTCATAGAGTATGACCTCCAAACCATCCTAAATATCTTCGCAGAAGCTTAAGAAAAGTTTGGCCTATCGCTCAACATCCCAAAAACCAAAGTGCTGCACAACAAGCACAAAACAACCCCTCTGCAGCGCCACAAATCCAACTCAATGGTGTAACGTTGGAAAGTGTCGATCACTTCTCCTACCTGGGCAGTTATCTTTCCACAAGGGCCGACATTGATGCTGAAATCTAGCATCGCCTGAGCTCTGCAAGTGCAGCTTTCTCCTGACTGAAGTGCAGAGTGTTTGAGGACCAGGACATTTGCAGGGAAATAAAAATGCTTGCTTACAAAGCTATTGTACTACCAAACTTACTGCATGCTTATGAAACATGGACCACTTATAAACCCCATCTCTATCTCCTCGAAATATACCATCAACGGTGCCTCCGAAAAATTTTACACAACACTTGGGAAGACAGGTGAACTAATGCCAGTGTATTGGAAAAAGCAAAGGTCACCAGTGCTGAAGCAAGGATTCTTCAACATCAACTTCATATGGACTGGTCATGTTGTGCGGATGCCTGATTATCGTCTTCCAAAGCAACTACTCTATTCCAAACTTTAAAATGGAAAGCGTAATGCTGGTGGTCAACAAAAGAGGTTTAAAGACTCTTTCAAGGCAAATCTAAAGAAAATGATCCAAGCTTACAAGCCTGCTCCAGTTAATATTGAGAAGCAGACGTATTAAAATCCTCTTCAATTTTGGAAATTGGCTCAGCAATGAAAACAAATGAGTGCTAATGGATCCACTTGGCCTGCAGAGGGTCCTTAGTGCATGTCGGAACACGCCTGGTGGGCACACGCAGCCCCCGGAACGAGACAAACCTCTCCAGGCGTCTTCCTGATGCAGCGCAGACCAGGACGTCCATAAATCTTCAGCAACACATATTGGAAGACTATGTGCATGCTCACTCAGCAGAATGTATCATGGAGCCTGAGTGTGTGCATTCTAAGTATATTAAGCAATATATACAGGACAAAGCAATCATGGTGACCTCTCAGTTCATCTCCAAGAGAGAGAGAGAAAGTACAAAAGTACAGTACAGCAGAAGAGAGATAAGACTGACTTCCGTTCTTACACTTTCCAAGCCTAGAAAGTCAACACTGACATGTGATGTAGAATCATAGAATCATAGAGTTGGAAGAGACCACAAGGGCCATCGAGTTCAACCCCCTGCCAAGCAGGAAACCCCATCAGAGCACTCCTGACATATGGTTGTCAAGCCTCTGCTTAAAACACACACGTAACAACCACACATCCAGCAACGGAGGAGTGAAATGCTAACAGTGCAATCCCCAATAGCATCTCAAGGTGGGGCTGGGAAAGACTGGAAACCAAGCCTTACGAGGAACAGTTGAAGGAGCTGGGTATGTTTAGCCTGGAAAAGAGGAGACTGAGAGGAGATAAGAGAACCATCTTCAAATATCTCTAGGGCTGTCACACAGAAGAGGGAGCAAGCTTGTCTTCTCCTGCTCTAGAGGGTAGGACTCAAACCAATGGCTTCAAGTTACATGAAAGGAGATTCCAACTAAACATCAGGAAGAACTTTGTGACCATCAGGGCTGTTCAGCAGTGGAACGGTCTCCCACAAGAGGTGGTGGACTCTCCTTCCTTGGAGGTTTTTTAAGCAGAGGTTAAACAGATATCAAAAGGAAATGACTCACACTTACAAGTCTCCTTTAGTTTTAAGGTCGAGTTTTGGATAGCCCCCTGTCATGGATACTTTAGTTGAGATTCCTGCATTGTAGAGGGTTGGACTAGATGACCCTTGGGGACACCCCTTTCCAAATCTATAGCTCTGTGGTTCTGTTTTGAGGAACCATTAGAGAGCACTCTTTGGGTTTGGCCAACATCAGCTGAAGCCCAGGACCTGGCAAATAAGGCCGATCTCCTGAGTCCAACTAACCACAAACAAGTAGAGAATGACGCAAACTTAAGACTTTCCTCTTTGAATGTCAAGGTGAGTCCAGAGCTCCAAAGCTGTGGTTATTTTCCTCCAGTAGAATTATCAGAATGACAGTAATTCTTGCTAAACCTCTATGGATTTCCACCCACCGTGTCAATAACAAAGAAATCCATGAACAAAACATGTTTGTGATAATGATGCAATGTGAGGCCTTCCAGGTGCGGCTGGGATGCGGAACAAGCACTTGTTGTCTGAGCATCTCTCCCTACGCTGCTCCATAGCCCCAGATAGAACCTGTATAGTTAGCTTCTTTCTGGGCAATATACCCAGTTTTGTTGCTGGCACGCCAGGAAAAGGTTCCTTTCATCCTGGCAATGATGTGTCTGCTGTTGTTGCTCTTTTGGCTTCTGCCTCTGTTGTTGTTGTTTAGTCGCTTAGTCGTGTCCGACTCTTCGTGACCCCCTGGACCAGAGCACGCCAGGCCCTCCTGTCTTCCACTGCCTCCCGCAGTTTGGTCAAACTCATGCTGGTAGCTTCGAGAACACTGTCCCACCATCTCGTCCTCTGTCGTCCCCTTCTCCTTGAGCCCTCCATCTTTCCCAACATCAGGGTCTTTTCCAGAGAGTCTTCTCATGAGATGACCAAAGTCTTGGAGCCTCAGCTTTAGGATCTGTTCTTCCAGTGAGCACTCAGGGCTGATTTCCTTCAGAATGGAGAGGTTTGATCTTCTTGCAGTCCGTGGGACTCTCAAGAGTCTCCTCCAGCACCAGAATTCAAAAGCATCCATTCTTTGGCGATCAGCCTTCTTTATGGTCCAGCTCTCACTTCCATACATCACTACTGGGAAAACCATAGCTTTTACTATACAGACCTTTGTTGGCAAGGTGATGTCCCTGCTTTTTAAGATGCTGCCTTGGTTTGTCATTGCTTCCGCCTCAGGCAGCTGAAATTTCACAGAGGGGCCTGCCAAATGCCCCCGTCTCCCCGGACGCATCCCAACAGTTCTGGCCTTCATGACAACCAAGCCAGGAAACATGGGACAAAAACTGTTGAAGAAGCAACTGATAAACTTCATTTTCCTGGCCTGTCCTCTGACACAAGCTGTTATCTGTGCAGTTTGGCTAGGAATCTCTCCTCCATTCCCAAACATGGACTCTTATTCCTCTGTTGGAGAGATTGTAGTGGAATGTTATGAAGGTTCAGCAACCATGTTTTGGGTTACATGGGTCTCCTGGCTCTCATCAGCTTCACGGTGGCTTTCCTAGCTAGGAAATTGCCCGACAGCTTTAATGAGGCCAAGTTTATCACCTTCAGCATATTGATCTTTTGCAGTGTCCGGATCTCCTTTGTCCCAACTTACCTGAGTACGAAGGAGAAGTTCATGGTGGCTGTGGAGATCTTCTCCATCTTGGCCTCCGGGGCTGGTCTCCTGGGCTGCATCTTTGCCCCCCAAATGCTTCATTATTCTTCTGAGGCCCCAGCAAAACAGCAGAGATAATCTAACGAGGGAAATAAATGCAGAAAACTAAGTCTATTAAATATTATTTTTAAATCTGAATTCCTCTGATCCGTTGATCAAATTTTTACTGATTTTTTTTAACAGATTGTTTTTCAAATACCATTTTCTCCTACAACAGTCTCCTGAAATTATAAATACAAATGGAACCAATGATAGAAGTTTTTTACTATAGAGTATTCCTTTTCAGAGACTTCTTCCTGGATACATGCACACAGCACGTTCTCATTCCGCGAAGCAGCAAAGGAGAACACACATGGAATATTCACACATGGAATAAAATACAGAATATAGTTTCAAGCATCCAGTCTGAGCACATAATTCTTGGCCAGTTACATGGTGTGGAGAGAAAGGGAAAGAAAAAGCTTTACTTCCTCCCTTACCAGAGGTGAGGGGGTGTGGCCTGAGTCTAGGAATACAACTCTATGGCCGTAACCCCTTCATGCACTAA
Organism: Podarcis siculus; assembly: GCA_034642415.1. Classification (NCBI taxonomy): domain Eukaryota; kingdom Metazoa; phylum Chordata; class Lepidosauria; order Squamata; family Lacertidae; genus Podarcis; species Podarcis siculus. Next base: position 4,725,002 of record JAXCMG010000040.1, read on the forward strand.
CTAGCACTCATGCAAAATTACCGTATTTTTCCGTGTATAACACGCCCCCATGTATAAGCCTCCAAACTGAGAAAATGGGGGGAGATTGTATCCGTGTATAAGACATCCCACAATTTTGAACATATATATATATTATTAAATTTTATTGAACAAGAAAAACCTTAAAATACATACATACAATACCGACTACATTCAATGAATTGTAGAGATTGTAAAGTGTATAAATAGAAAAAAGAACAGAAGAAAAAGGAGAGAGAAGAAAAAGAGATGAGCGTGTGAATAGAAAAAGAACATAATTCTATCTGATGTGCGAATCAGCGAAGAAAAGAAACGTCCGACGAAGCCCATTGTACTGATTTACAATTAAACTATTTACACAGTTACATAAAGTTGTTTTTCTTTGATTTAATTTGACATTTCCCAACAAATATTTTATATTGCACTGCTCATTCAATATCTGCCAGGAAGCTTTTATTGTCACAGTACCCTTTGAGATATTCCTTAAGTATTATCCATTCCTTATTAACTTCTTGTGTTGAGTTTCCTCTCACTGTTCCCCTTCTCCTTGCTAGTTGTAAGTACTCTATTAATTTGGCTTGCCACTCAATCTTTGAAGAGATGCTTTCGCTCTTCCAATTTCTTGCTATTAGAATCCTTGCTGCAGTTGACGCAGCTAAACACCTTTTTAATTTTAACTGTCATAAGTCCTAATAGAAATGCCTCAGGTTTGGGTTTTTAAACATTTTCTTTAACTCGTTATAAAAGATATCCCAAAAATATTTGATCCTTTCACACTCCCACCACATGTGCATATATGTTCCAATATCCTTTTTTTCATAATTTCGAACATAATTTTTTAATAAACAAAACCTACTCTTATACACGAAAAAGTACAGTGTTTTTGACTGCAATTTCCCACAAGGATAGTGTCTCTTGACCTGGACGCTACTTTTGTTGATGCAGCCGAGAATATCATTAGCTTTTTCTCTCTTTTTTGCTGCTGCTGAAGAAAAAGAGAGTTGGTGGAAAGCCATTTCCGACTTGAGAGGAGAGGGGGTTGTGTGCAGAAATCCTCCCACATCCTCACGCGGGGGCTAGCCTTTGCCCCCGCGAGAGTAGGGAATCCCCGGGCGTGTCGGCGACCCAGCCCGCCAACCAGTGGGCCGGGGAGGCGTGGTCTAGCCTATTTAAGGCTAGGCACGCCCGGGGACTGCCCTCTTTACCCCTTCCAGCTGAGCGGGTTTCCCAGGCCTTTAAATACAAATATAAAGCATACATTGACTTTTGTTGTATTTAAGTTGTATTTCAATCAACTTGTTTTACAACATTTGGTGTTAGCCGCCCTGAGCCCAGTCTTGGCTGGGGAGGGTGGGGTATAAATAATAATAATAATAATAATAATAATAATAATAATAATAATAATCAATTTAACGACTATTGGTGCCTAACATTCAGCACACAAAGAGGCAAAGAAGATGGAGGATGCGTATAAGATTGGGGGGGATGTTCACTTCAGTTCCACACACTCACTTTGCTCTTTTGAGGGGCAAACATTTTTTTTTACATTTTTTAAAAGAAAGAATGGCACTGGGGGGGGATTTAAGCCTGCTTAAATTTCTTTTTCCCCCCCACAATAATATTTATTGAATTTCATACAAACATATTACTTCAATAAAACAAAAATTAAAAAAGAAAAAAGTAAAATAAGACAAATATACCAAGTAATAACCAAGAATACAACCACATACACATATACAGCAAAAAATAATTATTATTTAAACTTCCAATTTCATAAACATTTTGCTTGACGTCCTCTAGTCTCTTCCAACTGAATTTCCTTGTAACTAAATGTAGCAGTTTTCCAATATCATTGTTTAAAAAACAATATTCCAATTATAATCAAATTCCTTAACTTTTCTTATTGTTCTGTTTCTCATTTATTTATTTAATCCTAATTTACAATCCTAGGCCTATTTAATTCTTTCAAATCTTTAATATTACAATATTTATTCAAATAATCTTTAAATTTCTTCCAATCTTCTTGATATTCCTCTTCCTTCCGGTCGCGGATTCTCCCGGTGAGATCAGCCAGCTCCAGAAAGTCCATCATCTGCCATTCTTCTACCCTTGGTAGCTCTTCTGTTTTCCATTTTGGGGCTATTAAAATTTGTGCAGCAGTTGTAGCATACAAAAATACTTTTACATCTTGATTAAATTTCTTTTCAAAGTGTTTCTATCTTTTTTTAAAATATATATATCAAAATTATAACAAGACATATTATCCAAAAACATATCATCCTCCCCCCCCCCCATTTTTCCTCCCTCCCCCTGACTTCCCTCAGTTCCAGTCTTTGGTTTCTCTAAAAATGCTGTTTTCTGCATGTTACAAAGTTGTATAGATCCTCAAACTATTTTGCTGATTATTATCAATAAAAAGTTTGGGAATGTTTATTCAAAACCAGCCAAGGAGTCCAGTTCGCTTTGTTGTGTCTTCAGATACTTTGTAAAGGGTTCCCATTCATCTTTAATGTCACAGTTATCCTTCTCCTGTAGCTTATATGTCAGTTTTGCCAGTTTTGCCAGTCCATCAATTTTTCTTGCCATGATTCTTTAGCTGGGATTTCTTCAGTCTTCCATCCTTGTGCTACTGTTGTCGCATACATAAAGATGTTTTTCAACTTTTTTGGCAGGTCTTTCCCTACAATCCCCAACAAAAATGCCTCGGGTTTTTTTTAACAAATATTAAATGGAACATTTTATTCAATTCGTTGCAAATCATTTCCCCAAATTTTTTAAATTACCTTACAATCCCACCACATATGATAAAATGAACCCTCCTTTTCCTTACACTTCCAACATATATTTGAACTAGTTTTGTACATTTTCTCTAACTGCACTGGTGTTGCATACGATCTGTACATCATCTTCATGTAATTCGCAAAGTGATAGAGATAGCCAGATAGAGATCAAAGTGTTTCTATCTGGCTATACAGTCATACCTCGGGTTACAGACGCTTCAGGTTGCGTTTTTTTGGGTTGCGGACTGCAGAAACCCGGAAGTACCGGAACGGGTTACTTCTGGGTTTCGGCGGCCGCGCATGCGCAGAAACGCTAAATTGCACTTTGTGCATGCGCAGAAGCACCGAATCGCAACCCAAGTGTGCACAGATGTGGGTTGCAAATGTGCATCCCGCACGGATCACGTTTGCAACCCAACCGTCCACTGTAATATATAAGCTTTCTGAGAGGAGCACCCCTCAGAGCCAATGGGAGAATGCGTCAGAAGTAGAGAGCCAATCAGAACACAGGTCTCCCGAAGTCCCGGCCTCCGTGCTCTGAGGAGAGAGACAATTCTGAGGGAATATGGCTTTTCCCCTCAGGAAAATGCCAGAGTTGTGGGTAGATTAAGGAGGTCGAATCACTATTCAAATTGAGAATCATATGTCCAGTTCAGTTTAAGTGAGATAAAGACATCCCTGCCAAAAATAATCATAATAGTGAACCAATGATGTCCAGTTTAAGTGAGATAAGGACATCACTGCAAAAAATAATCATAATAGTTTCATTTTTAAGTATATTTGAAAGAGCTGCCCCAAACAGGACTCATTTCCCTTCTTCCAATAACCCCCTTCCTTAAATTGGTGAGGAAAAATGTCTGAAAACCTCTTTTTTTAAAAAAGAAGAAGGTCCCTTTTAGTAATTTTGTTTGTCATTCTCCCTCTTTCAATAACTCACCTCCTTAAAATCGTGAGGTGAAATTTATTAAAACCATTTTTTTTAATGTCTTTCAAATGGGAGAGGCATTCTGCTCATTCTGAGATAGCCTTTTAATACTTTTGTTTGTCATTTCCCCTCTTTTAATAACCCCCCCTTCATAAAATGGTGAGGTAAAATGTGAAACTTAACATTTGCGGCTATTGAAATTCATCTTGTTCGTTTTGGCCCAGTTCTCCCAATATGCAATAAAGGTGAAAAATAAAAATATTTTATTTCAGCGAACAATGTAGATCGGTCTTTTGTTCTGGGGGAGACTGGATGCTTTTAAGACTGCATGAGAAAAAAGCCTCATTCTTTTTGGTAGCAAAAGACAGGGATCTTATTTAGTCAAGATGGGCATAAAAATTACTAATTCCTATGATATCCTTTGCAGTGGTTTCCCCCCTGCACCTTTCCACAGTCCAGTTGAAGCCAAATAAAACATAATTTTCAGGCACACTATGCAACAATGTTGGAAGTTTTTAGTGAAGTGTTCCTGTTAAAATATTTTCAACACTGATAACAACATTTCAAAAGCCGTTTCTCAGACTTGAAAAGAGAACAGTCAACCATCATCTGTAATTTGCTTCAGCTGAAAAGCTACGATAAGGCACTGCCTCTTCTGTGGAGGGGTAGAAAATAAATACATATAAATCCATCGTCGTACATAAATCTCAGTTCTCAAAATAGACATCTGCCTCAATATAGAACTTCTCGCAACTATTTTATTAAAACATCATCATCATCCTGTTTTCTGCACAGCATAAAATGCATAACCGCTATTTTAACAAGCCTTTTAAAGTCTTTTAAAAGTATGAAATCCGGAACATCAGTTGTTTAGTCGTTTAGTCATGTCCGCCTCTTCATGACCCCCTGGACCAGAGCACGCCAGGCCCTCCTGTCTTCCACTGCCTCCCGCAGTTTGGTCAAACTCATGCTGGTAGCTTCAAGAACACTATCCAACCATCTCGTCCTCTGCCGTCCCCTTCTCCTTGTGCCCTCCATCTTTCCCAACATCAGGGTCTTTTCCAGGGAGTCTCCTCTTCTCATGAGGTGGCCAAAGTCTTGGAGCCTCAGCTTCAGGATCTGTCCTTCCAGTGAGAACTCAGGGCTGATTTCCTTAAGAATGGAGAGGTTTGATCTTCTTGCAGTCCATGGGACTCTCCAGAGTCTCCTCCAGCACCAGAATTCAAAAGCATCCATTCTTCGGCGATCAGCCTTCTTTATGGTCCAGCTCTCACTTCCGTACATCACTACTGGGAAAACCATAGCTTTAACTATACAGACCTTTGTTGGCAAGGTGATGTCTCTACTTTTTAAGATGCTGTCTAGGTTTGTCATTGCTTTCCTCCCAAGAAGCAGGTGTCTCTTAATTTTGTGACTGCTGTCACCATCTGCAGTGATCATGGAGCCCAAGAAAGTAAAATCTCTCACTGCCTCCATTTCTTCCCCTTCTATTTGCCAGGAGGTGATGGGACCAGTGGCCATGATCTTCGTTTTTTTGATGTTGAGCTTCAGACCATATTTTGCGCTCTCCTCTTTCACCCTCATTAAAAGGTTCTTTAATTCCTCCTCACTTTCTGCCATCAAGGTTGTGTCATCTGCATATATGAGGTTGTTGATATTTCTTCCGGCAATCTTAATTCCGGCTAGGGATTCATCCAGCCCAGCCTTTCGCATGATGAATTCTGCATATAAGACCAAATTGCAAACATGTGCTGGACTATGGAGAAAGCTAGAGAGTTCCAGAAAGACATCTACTTCTGCTTCATTGACTATGCAAAAGCCTTTGACTGTGTCGACCACAGCAAACTATGGCAAGTTCTTAAAGAAATGGGAGTGCCTGATCACCTCATCTGTCTCCTGAGAAATCTCTATGTGGGACAAGAAGCTACAGTTAGAACTGGATATGGAACAACTGATTGGTTCAAAAATTGGAACATCAGTGCTCTGCCCCAAACATTTGCTTTCCCTCCACAAAATCCTGCCCCCTGCCAGGACAGCTCTGTCGCTATCACATCCATTGACAAGAGTCTCAAGGTCCCAAAATCTAATCAAGATGTTTTATAGGTGGTACTTAAAGGTAAAGGTAAAGGGACCCCTGACCGTTAGGTCCAGTCGTGGCCGACTCTGGGGTTGCGGCGCTCATCTCGCTTTACTGGCCGAGGGAGCCGGCGTACAGCTTCCGGGTCATGTGGCCAGCATGACTAAGCCATTTCTGGCGAACCAGAGCAGTGCACGGAAACGCCATCTGCCTTCCCGCCGGAGCGGTACCTATTTATCTACTTGCACTTTGACGTGCTTTTGAATTGCTAGGTTGGCAGGAGCAGGGACCGAGCAATGGGAGCTCACCCCATCACGGGGATTCGAACCGCCGACCTTCTGATCGGCAAGCCCTAGGCTCTGTGGTTTAACCCACAGCACCACCCGTGTCCCTAGGTGGTACTTAACACCTACCAAAATAGCTAAAATGTAGAAGACAAAAACAAATCTGTGTCGGAGGTGTGGTAAAACAGAGGGGATACATGTTTGATGGACCTGTGAAAAAATCAAAAGCTTCTGGAACATAGTGTATGACGAGCTTAAAAAAATGTTTAAGTATAACTTCATAAAAAATACAGAAGCTTTTCTGCTAGGGATAACAGACGCAGGTATAGCAAGAGAAGATCAGAAAATATTCCTCTATGCTACAGGAGGGGCAAGGATCCTAATTGCTAAAAACTGGAAAAAAGAAATTGTGCCAGGAAAAATGGAATGGCAAGACAAACTGTTAAGAGTATATTGAACTGGCAAGATTAACAGAGGCAATTAGAGATCATACTAGACATGAATTTCAAAAAGCATGGGGAAAATGCAGAGAATACTTCACAAAACAGTGCCCTAAAATACATACCTGGACTTGTTTTGATTAATGTCTGCAGGAGACTTTGTGGATATTTAAGTTATAATTAGAAAAATCTTAATAATTATTCATAAAGGAAACAGCTTATAAGAAGTAAATAAGGATGCCAGAAACAGGATAAAGGAAGTCTTTTATTTGGTTGTTTGTATTGTTGTATATTATGCTTGTTGTTTGTTTATGTTTGTGTCTGATGGGGGCGGATTTCTGTGTTGGGGGGTGGGGGTTGTGTTATGTTATAAATAAAATTTCCAATAAAAAATTATTAACAAAAAAAAGTCTCAATGTCCCTTTGCCCTGGCCAAAATATACTTTGAACCGCAGAACCACCCCCGAGCACCAGATGGCGCTGTGCTCCAGCTGCACCCACCTCTGAAAGGTGGGATAAGGTGCTCTCTGTTTGCTTCCATCACTTAAAGGTAAAGAGACCCCTGACCATTAGGTCCAGTCGTGGCCGATTCTGGGGTTGCGGCGCTCATCTCGCTTTATTGGCCGAGGGAGCTGGCGTACAGCTTCCGGGTCTTGTGGCCAGCAGGACTAAGCCGCTTCTGGCAAACCAGAGCAGCGCATGGAAACGCCGCTTACCTTCCCGCCAGAGCGGTACCTATTTATCTACTTGCACAGGTGTGCTTTCGAACTGCTAGGTTGGCAGGAGCAGGAACCGAGCAACGGGAGCTCACTCCGTCGTGTCACTCCATCACTTGCCGATGCAAAAATCCTTGAAGATGAGCTCCAGGATCTCTTCAGACCCCACCTGTCCGGTCAGATGTCCCAGCAGTCGCCGGGCTTGCCGCAATTCCTCCGCGGCCAGAGCGAGGTCCACAGCCCGGTAGTGGCCAAAGCGCCCCAGGGCCTCTAGACATTTGGCTAAGCTGAGCTGGTGGCGCGCTTGCGTGGGGCTGGGGGAGCCTGTGAGAGGGTCGCCGCACCTGGAGGGCAAGAAGAGACATTTACTGTGGTTAGGTAAAAGGCTTTGTATGTACAGTGGTACCTCAGGTTACATACGCTTCAGGTTACAGACTCCACTAACCCAGAAATAGTACCTCGGGTTAAGAACTCTGCTTCAGGATGAGAACAGAAATCGTGCTCCGGCGTAGCGGCAGCAGCGGGAGGCCCCATTAGCTAAAGTGGTGCTTCAGGTTAAGAACAGTTTCAGGTTTAGTACGGACCTCTGGAACGAATTAAGTACTTAACCCAAGGTACCACTGTATAGGGGGAACTGCAAACCTAGGAAGCTACCTTAAAAGGTAAAGGGACCACAGACCATTATGTCCAGTCGTGGCCGACTCTGGGGTTGCGGCGCTCATCTCGCTTTACTGGTCAAGGGAGCCGGTGTACAGCTTCCTGGTCATGTGGCCAGCAGGACTAAGCCGCTTCTGGCGAACCAGAGCAGCGCACGGAAATGCCGTTTACCTTCCCGCCGGAGTGGTACCTATTTATCAACTTGCACTTTGAGGTGCTTTTGAACTGCTGGGTTGGCAGGAGGAGGGACCGAGCAACGGGAGCTCACCCCGTCATTGCGGGGATTCGAACCGCCAACCTTCTGATCAGCAAATCCTAGGCTCTGTGGGTTAACCCACAGTGCCACCTGAGTCCCTTTTATATAATGTAAAAAGGTAAAGGTACCCCTGCTCGTACAGGCCAGTCATGTCCGACTCTGGGGTTGTGTGCCCATCTCACTTAAGAGGCCGGGAGCCAGCGCTGTCCGGAGACACTTCCGGGTCACGTGGCCAGCGTGACGAAGCTGCTCTGGCGAGCCTGCACCAGCGCAGCACACGGAAACGCCGTTTACCTTCCCGCTATAAAGTGGTACCTATTTATCTACTTGCACTTAAGAGTGCTTTCAAGCTGCTAGGTGGGCAGGAGCTGGGACCGAAAGACGGGAGCTCACCCCGCCGCGGGGATTCGAACCGCTGACCATACAATCGGCAAGTCCTAGGCGCTGAGGTTTTACCCACAGCGCTACCCGCGTCCCACATTTATATAATGTAGAGACAGATAAATACATAACTCTCCTCACTGTGGTAACCAGAGTAACGCAAAGCAAAATCTGAGAGCTAAAATTAGACGAAACACATAGTGCCAATATCACAATATATGTTTCATTTGGAAATTTACGTGCGGTTGAAACTTTTTTTAATACAGTGAAACATTGCTTCTCGAACTTAATCCATTCTGGAAGCCCGTTCGGTTCCCAAAACCATTCAGAAACCACTATTTATCTACTTGCACTTTGACGTGCTTTCGAACTGCTAGGTTGGCAGGAGCAGGGACCGAGCAACGGGAGCTCACCCCATCGTGGGGATTCGAACCTTAAACCCAGTCAAAAGAAAGATGATGGACTATACGAAACTTGCCGAACTGACCGGGAGACTCCGAGACCAGAGAGAAGAGATGGCGGAAGAAGACTGGAAGATTTTAAGAAATATTTGAAGAAATATGTTAATATTTAAACCTAAGAATAGCTTTGGAAGTGGATGTAGGCTGTAGGGTTAGAAGTAGAAAATAGCGTATTTTAAAGCAGTATTATCTGTAAGTGATAAAATGTGAAGTTATTTTAAGTGTGATTTACAAAAAAAAAGATGTTTAGAAATTATGATATATTTAAACTGCTAAAGATGAAGTAAAATGAAAATCAGATAGGTGGGACTTGGGGAAGCCAACTTAATGTTTAGAAAAATAAGGATATGTCAAGAATTTGTTTCTATTGTTTGTCTTTTCTGTTTGTGTTTTTTATTTGTGTTATAAAATGAATAAAAAAAATTTGAAAAAAATATACCCAGTCAAGGGACGCAGGTGGCGCTGTGGGTTAAATCACAGAGCCTAGGGCTTGCTGATCAGAAGGTGGGCGGTTCGAATCCCTGCGACGAGGTGAGCTCCCGTTGCTCGGTCCCTGCTCCTGCCAACCTAGCAGTTCGAAAGCATGTCAAAGTGCAAATAGATAAAAAGGTAGCACTCCAGCGGGAAGGTAAACAGCGTTTCCGTGCACTGCTCTGGTTCACCAGAAGCGGCTTAGTCCTGCTGGCCACATGACCCAGAAGCTGTATGCCGGCTCCCTCGGCCAGTAAAGCGACATGAGCGCCGCAACCCGAGAGTCGGTCATGACTGGACCTAATAGTCAGGGTTCCCTTTACCTTTAGACCCAGTCAAAAGCACTGGTCCACTTAGTTCAGTGTTGTAGACACTGTGAGAGGGGCCCAGCCCAGCCCAGCCCAGCCCACCCCTCATAGCTCCTTCCCTCCCCGTCCTCACATGTCAGCCAGCTTCTTCCCCAACACGCTCAAGAAGGTTGCGATCCCTTCTCCCGTTTTGCAAGAGAGAAAGCAGGCCGGTTCCAGGTCCGAGTTGGCACAGTTCGCCAGCAGATCCGCCCGTTCCTTGTCGCCTAGCAGGTCCATCTTGTTCAGAACCAGCAAGTATGGCCGGGTCCCTTCCGGATCGTCCGGCGGCAGGATGTCCAGCAAGGCGGGGACCAGTTGGTTAGGCTTCTGGGCCACATCTGCTGCATCCAGGACGGCAAGAACGAGGTCAGCAACCTCCACCCTGCAGGGAACAGAGAGCCAGTTAAAAGCCTTAGCTCAGTGCAACAAAATACCGTATTTTTCGCTCTATAAGACTCACTTTTTCCCTCCTAAAAAGTAAGGGGAAATGTGTGTGCGTCTATACGGATTCCATTCGACTTCCAAGGCACGACTGTAATTACATAGATGATTTTCAGGCAGATGAGCAAAACGTAATGTGTATTTCACGGTAGCAATCAAGCTGAACATAAAACATGCCATTTGTATGCTGGTCCCCTAATCCGTCCGTTAAATCAATCTCTTAATCACGAAAAGTTCTTCCGGCACCTGAACTGAAAGCGATCATAACAAATAAACCCCAATTGTCAAAATTGTTACGGTAAAATCTGGGTGCGAGGCTGCTCTGCCACCCAGCTCGTCGGACTAAGTCCGCGGGTCCCTGCGGAGGAAAATGAGCTCAGCCGGCGACAGGAGCAAACTGCAGAAGATCCAAGTTTATTGCGCAACAGGTTCAAGGCGAGATTGAACAGCAATAAAGGGGTGACATGAACTTTTGAAACTTCCCTCCTTGTCCCAGAATACAGTGCAAAATACATCCCAGTTACATCATGAATACATTAAGAAGAGGTTGGGTTACACAGATTACATCATGAATACATTAAGGAGAGGTTGGGTTACACCGGATTAACATATGGAGGAGGGAGGGGGGAATATGCAGAGCTGGAGATATGTGCAGATAAGCACTTCCTGAGTGCCGGTGATGAGAAGACAATGGTCCATGTACGCATAGTCTGCCACCTGGCATTGCCCAAGGAAAGGCTTGGCAGAGTGATTTTGACAGGATTAGGGTCTTGCTTGAGGGATTATGGAGGACAGGGGAGGTGTCATGGAGTCCTAGAGAAATTGAGCAAATTGGCACGTTGATTTTCTATGAATTTTATAGATTTTAGTCCGTTTTGACATTGACAATTGGAAATAAATGGCTATATTGTAGCGAAGAAGAAGGTGAAGAAGACATGCCCCCCCTTCCGTATCAAAATAAACTCTGCTTTATTCTATAACGCTTTGGTTATGGAACGGAATTCTGGAAAAGATTAACTTTGAGAACCAAGGTATTACTGTATTCCTAGCGAGTCTGTATTTTAACCAATGCATCTCACTAAACAGCATTTAGGTTTCCAAGCTCTCCTTTGCATAAAAATAAAAAATAAATCACTGACAGTGCAGGAGTGCAAATATCCAGCGTGTGGGGTCAGGTGGGATTACTATGAGGAATGATAAAATATGCATCAAGCCATTGTGTCCACGATGAATGCATTGCGTTGACTGGGTTTAATTCATTGACAATAATTCCTGACCAAATCCCACAACCCTCTGCATCTCTGGCCATTTCCTCTACTGCCCATTTCTCTTGCTAGACAAGTCACGTATGCAGCCCAGTTGCTTCTCCAGGCATGCATCCTGGGCCATAAAGACAGTGGGCAAGTTTCTTTGATGTAGCTTTTCTGATATGTTAATCTTAGGATGTTAATCTTAGGGCCAGGAAACAGATCTCACCTGAAGGTGATAATGATCGCTGTCCTCCTGGCCATCCTTCTTATCATGTATATTGCTTGTTTATGACCTCAGGGGTTGCCAAATGCTCTTCTTTGTAGTTCTGTTTTGTTTACCCCAGAAATATGTGTGCTTAATTAGCTTAACTTTGTCCCCACGTGGGGTTTGTTGAAATGCTCAGAAGAAATCCGATTCGTTCTTACGAACACTCTGTAAAAAGGTATTTTGTGAATAAAACGATCTGGGCCAGGGGGTGGAGAGGCAGAGATTATTATACGCACCCTTCCCAGAGTCTTGCTGGTTCAAGCCTCTGTGTGCATTCTTTTTAATCAGAGTTCAATCCTTCCTTTACTTTGGGAACGGCTCAAGACAGCAAGAGAAGCTTTGCTTAAGACCCAGATACCGCTGCCGCAGCCGCCTTTTCCACACTCACCTCTGCCGAGCCCGGTTCACTCCCTCCATCTCAACTACATCGCTGGTGTCCCGCAGTCCTGCCGTGTCGCTCAGCACCACAGGGAACCCGCCGATGTTCAGCGCCGCCTCCACCACATCCCGTGTGGTTCCTGCTATGGGGGAAACAATGGCTGCCGGCTTCTGACCTGGGGGAGGACAATAGTTGAATTAGGGAGGGAAGGTAGACTTTAGAGGCAATCACCAATGCTCAGAAGATGGGAAGAAGGCTGGAGCTGGATCAAGCCAAAGGTGGCCCGTCCAGTCCAGTCCAGCGGCCTGTCTTCACAGTGGCCAACAAGGTGCCCCTAATTCTAGGAAGCCCACAAACAGAACCTGAGTAATAAAAGGTAAAAGGTAAAGGACCCCTGGATGGTTAAGTCCAGTCAAAGGTGACTATGGGGTTGCGGCGCTCATCCCACTTTCAGGCCGAGGGAGCCGGCGTTTGTCCACAGACAGCTTTCTGGGTCATGTGGCCAGCAGGACTAAACAGCTTCTGGTGCAATGGGACACCGTGATAGAAACCAGAGCGCACGGAAATGCCGTTTACCTTCCCGCCGCAATGGTACCTATTTATCTACTTGCCCTGGTGTGCTTTCAAACTTCTAGGTTGGCAGGAGCTGGGACAGAGCAACGGGAGCTCACTCCGTCGCGGGGAATCGAACTGCCGACCTTCCGATCGGCAAGCCCAAGAGGCTCAGTGGTTTAGACCACAGCGCCACCCGCGTCCCACTGAACTTCCCTCTGCTTGTAAGGCAGTGAACTCCACTTGCGATTCTCAGCCACTGGTGTTTCTTCGGAGGCATTTATAGTGTTGGCAAAAGCAACCGTATGAAGAGGGAGCCGAGGATTATAATTATAATTAATCCATCCAGAGAACCAGCAATTAGCATAATGATCTATAGCACAAAGGGGCAGAGGTGGCGGACGGGTCTCGACAGCAAGCCGTTTAGATGGCAGAATCCCCAACTCGGCTGCAGCCACTGGGATTTAAAAAAATAAATCTTGTTGTTGTTTAGTCGTTTAGTCGTGCCCGACTCTTTGTGACTTCATGGACCAGAGCATACAAGGCACTCCTGTCTTCCACTGCCTCCCACAGTTTGGTCAGACTCATGCTGGTCTCTTCGAGAACACTGTCCCACCATCTCGTCCTCTGTCGTCCCCTTCTCCTTTGCCCTCCATCTTTCCCAACATCAGGGTCTTTTCCAGGGAGTCTTCTCTTCTCATGAGGCGGCCAAAGTCTTGGAGCCTCAGCTTCAGGATCTGTCCTTCCAGTGAGCACTCAGGGCTGATTTTCTTAAGAATGGAGAGGTTTGAGGACGAGAAGGTGGGACAGTGTTCTTGAAGCTACGAAGATGAGTTTGACCAAGCTGCGGGAGGCAGTGGAAGACAGGAGTGCCTGGCATGCTCTGGTCCAGGGGGTCACGAAGAGTTGGACACGACTAAACGACTCAACAACAGCATGTAAATCAGGCCAACCATGCAGATCAGGACTGAAAACATTGTTCTTTGTTAAATTTCTATCCCCTTCTTTCCTCCCAAAGGAGCCCAGGGTGGCAAAGGTACAAAAGAGCAGAATATAATTGAGCAGCCCCAACTTTTTTTTTAGGGACACAGGTGGCGCTGTGGGTTAAAACACAGAGCCTAGGACTTGCCGATCAGAAGGTCGGCGGTTCGAATCCCCGCGACGGGGTGAGCTCCCGTTGCTCGGTCCCTGCTCCCGCCAACCTAGCAGTTCAAAAGCACGTCAAAGTGCAAGTAGATAAATAGGTACCACTCCGGCAGGAAGGTAAACAGCGTTTCCATGCACTGTTCTGGTTCGCCAGAAGCGGCTTAGTCCTGCTGGCCACATGACCCGGAAGCTGTACGCCGGCTCCCTTGACCAATAAAGCGAGATGAGCACTGCAACCCCAGAGTCGGTCACGACTGGACCTAATGGTCAGGGGTCCCTTTACCTTTTAAACTTTTTTTTCCCATTCATGCCATGCCCAAAGAACTCCCCGCCACCACCCGATGTCCTTCCTGCTCACAGAGGTGGTTGAGGAGGCTGCTCTTCCCAGCGTTGGTGGGCCCTGCGATCACCACATGGACTCCGTCCCTCAGCCTCTCGCCGCGGCGGCCATCTTGCAAGTGCTCCCGCACCTCCTTCTCCAACGCCTCAACGGCCTCTTCCACTGTGAAGAAGTCAGAAGGAAGAAATAAAAGACAGAGCCTCTCCGATTATGGCTATTGTCTCAAAACTGCACATTCCCCCCCAAAAAAACTTCCCTTCCTGGCTTTCCAATGCTTTTCCTTCCTTCCCCCAGCCATGACAACCAGCAACTTTCACATTTTCTTTTATTTTAAAATCATTTTTATTGACTTTCCAATAAAAAACATCCAATTAGATATCCAATCATATTGCTTCAAATAAAAAACTAAAAAAAAGAGATCAAATTATAGTCCAAATTGTATTTATTAATTTTGGGGGGCTCCCCACAGTCTGGATCTCTGGAGCATATCTACGCATCTTAGTTCTGCTTCTCTTTGTTGTTTCCGTATTTTCCACATCTCAATATTAAAGGTAATGGGACCCCTGACCATTAGGTCCAGTCGTGGCCGACTCTGGGGTTGCAGTGCTCATCTCGCTTTACTGGCCGAGGGAGCCGGCGTACAGCTTCCGGGTCATGTGGCCAGCAGGACTGAGACGCTTCTGGCGAAACAGAGCAGTGCACGGAAACGCCGTTTACCTTCCTGCCAGAGTGGTACCTATTTATCTACTTGCACTTTGACGTGCTTTTGAACTGCTAGGTTGACAGGAGCAGGGACTGAGCAACGGGAGCTCACCCCGTCGCGGGGATTCAAACCGCTGACCTTCTGATCGGCAAGTCCTAGGCTCTGTGGTTTAACCCACAGCGCCACCCGCGTCCCACCAAAAGACTAAAATAAAAAAGATCAAATTATAGTCCAAATCGTATTTATAAATTTTTGGGGGCTCCCCACGGTCTGGATCTCTGGAGCATATCTCCGCTTCTTAGTCATGCTTCTCCTTGTTGTTTCTGTATTTTCCACATCTCAATATTAACGCTTGGTAATTTTTTGTCCCTGGTCCAGGATTCTCATTCATGTCAAACACCATATACAGTGGTACCTCGGGTTACATACACTTCAGGTTACATACGCTTCAGGTTATAGACTTCGCTAACCCAGAAATATTACCTCGGGTTAAGAACTTTGCTTCAGGATGAGAACAGAAATACTGCTCGGGTGGCGTGGCGGCAGTAGGAGGCCCCATTAGCTACAGTGGTGCTTCAGGTTAAGAACAGTTTCAGGTTAAGAACGGACCTCCGGAACGAATTAAGTACTTAACCCGAGGTACCACTGTACTTTCATCCGCTGCATATAGCTTTGTTAATATTAACTTTTTCCAGCTGCCTTTTTATCAGCTCAGCTTCGTCTGATTCCGTTCCAATTCCGGGATGTTGTCCAAAATCTGTTATCTTTGATGGCGCAGCAACTCATTAATTGTCCAACCTTTTATTTTAAAAGCAGGGCGGCATCCTTGCGAATGTAGCTGCGCTTCTATCGCTGCCGTTGGGGCCAAACCATTGAGAGGTCAACATTTATTTGGGCCTGGGAGGAAGGGTTCTAAGTGGGGTCTCCCCCCCCCCCATGGCAGGCTCCTTACCTTGAGCAAGGACCCCCTCCTCAATGTTGTCGTCTTCGCTGAAGTCAATGTAGGCTTCAAGGTGGGCCAAGGCCTGCGGGAACATAAAAGGTCAGCAGTTCCTTTTGTTGGTCAGAGAGGAAGGAGTAAATATGTAGTATAACCAAATATTTGATGTTTGGTGTGGCCCAAAGGAAACTGCAGGGAACAAAATAAATACTTCTGTTTGCAGAGAGGCGGGAAAGAGAGAAAGCACATTCCTATTATGGCCAGACCAAAGAAAGGATTCAAATTTGATTCGAATATCCTGTATTAGGCATAGCAAACCACACATTATCAAACACCGTATACAAATTGTGCAAAATACGAGCTCAGCATAACAAGGTTTGTCAATTTATGCCAATTGATTTGCTCCGTCCCAGCTCCTGCCAACCTAGCAGTTAGAAAGCATGCCAGTGCAAGTATATAAATAGATACCACTGCGGCGGGGAGGTAAACAGTGTTTTCATGCACTCTGGTTTCTGTCACAGTGTCCCGTTGTGCCAGAAGCGGTTTAGTCTTGCTGGCCACATGACCCGGAAAGCTGTCTGCGGACAGACGCCAGCTCCCTCGGCCTGAAAGTGAGATGAGCGCCACAACCCCATAGTCGCCTTTGACTGGACATAACCATCCAGGGGTCCTTTACCTTTACCTAATATTCAGGTGCAAAATACACCTGGCTAATTTTGAACACCACCTATGAGGAAGGGATGCTTGAGTAGATCTGACCTCTTTGGCCTGATCCTGCTGCAGGGATCTTCTTATATCCTTGGGTTTTTTTTATTATTATTATTACTGTTAACCCTTATGGCCCTTGCCACTAGATGCTGTCCCCTTTGCAGAGCAGGAGTCTCAGTTCCAGGACTCCTACACAAACCATTCCACGCAGTAAAGGTAAAGGGACCCCTGACCATTAGGTCCAGTCGTGGCCGACTCTGGGGTTGCGGCGCTCATCTCGCTTTACTGGCTGAGGGAGCCGGCGTACAGCTTCCAGGTATGTGGCCAGCAGGACTAAGCCGCTTCTGGCGAACCAGAGCAGCGCACGGAAACACCATTTACCTTCCCGCCAGAGTGGTATCTATTTATCTACTTGCACTTCATGCTTTCGAACTAAGTTGGCAGGAGCAGGGACAGAGCAACGGGAGCTCACCCCGTCGTTGCGGGGATTCGAACCGCCGACCTTCTGATCGGCAAGTCCTAGGCTCTGTGGTTTAACCCACAGCGCCACCCGCGTCCCAGTAAGTGACCCCAATTCCCTTGCCTTTGTGAGGGTGTCGCTCCAACGACGGTAGAGGCGCCCCAAGTCCCCTTCCATCTGGCGGAGAGCCTGCCGACGCTGGCTTTCCGTCTCGGCATGAATCAAGTCCCCTAGGCCTTCCGCCGCGGTCAAGTCCAGCTTGCCGTTCTGGAAGGCCCGTTTGGTGAACTCTCCGGGTTTGGCCAGGCGCAGAAGAGGGAGGCAGCCTGGAACCAAGAGAAGAGGCCTTCCTATTAAAAGCTTCTGGGAAACGATCTATAACGAACTGAAGAAAATGTTTAAAGTAACCTTTGCGCAAAAAAAACCCCCCAAAAGCTTTCTTACTAGAATTGATAGGAACTGAACTCCCTGAAGAATGAATGAATGAGAATGAATTTTATTATTACGGTCACAGACCAGTTCCGGCTCACTTACAATATGGGGAAAATCATAAAACATACAGTGGTACCTCGCAAGACGAATGCCTCGCAAGACGAAAAACTCGCAAGACGAAAGAGTTTTCCGTTTTTTGAGTCGTTCCGCAAGACGAATTTCCCTATGGGCTTGCTTCGCAAGACAAAAACGTCTTGCGAGTTTATTTCCTTTTTCTTAAAGCCGCTAAGCCATTAATAGCCGCTAAGCCGTTAATAGCCGTGCTTCGCAAGACGAAAAATCCGCAAGACGAAGAAACTCGCAGAACGAATTAATTTCGTCTTGCGAGGCACCACTGTAACAGGAATACATTGAATTGCAATTGGGTATAACAGTGGTACCTCGGGTTAAGTACTTAATTCGTTCCGGAGGTCCGTTCTTAACCTGAAACTGTTCTTAACCTGAAGCACCACTTTAGCTAATGGGGCCTCTTACTGCTGCTGTGCCGCCGGAGCACGATTTCTGTTCTCATCCTGAAGCAAAGTTCTTAACCTGAAGCACTATTTCTGGGTTAGCGGAGTCTGTAACCTGAAGCGTCTGTAACCTGAAGCGTATGTAACCCGAGGTACCACTGTAGCGGCAGTTAAATATATATATTAAATCTTGATCACTAAAATATACCCTAAAATTGTCATTTGAAACCTTAATCATTTTGATAGTACAGTTTGTTCCCTAAGTTTTATGGCTGAATTTGGCCACCCTTAGCGTGATCCCTAGATCCTTGTCCTCTACCAGGAGTTTTAGACATTGAAAACTCCCTGAAGAACAGAAGAAAATATTTATGTATGCTACAACAGCCACCCGGATATTGTTAGCCCAAAGACGGAAGAAAAGATATCGACGAAAGAAAAACGGCAAATCAAGCAAATGGACCATGCAGAAACGGCAAAATTAATGGCCAAAGCTCAGAGACTATGACAACGAGAAGTTTAAGAAAGAGTGGAAATCGTTTACTGTTTATGTGCAGAAATACTGCAAACAGGTTTGATACATCGGCAGGATTTCAAGTTAATGCTTGCAACCAGTAGAAAATTAGAGAGAGAAAATATGGGAAATAATAATTAGAAAAGTAAAGTGGTACCTCTCCTTACATTCACCTCCGGTTACAAATACTTTGGGATACGCACACAGCAAACCTGGAAGTATTTTTCCGGGTTTTGACACGCACACATGCGCAGAAGCGCTCTACCGCACCGCACACATGCGCAGAACAGTCACCTCCCATTGCAGAAACCACAAGATCCGACCGGAGCTCCGGAACGGATCCCGTCTACAACCGGAGGTACCACTGTGTAAGTATGGAAATGCAGAAGAATTTGGATTATATATAAAGGAACCGGAAGAGGGTATGGAGGGAAGTCTAGTGATTCAAAGAATCTCAAAGAGAAGATTTGTGTTAATGTATGTGTATAAATGGCCACTGGTCCCATCACCTCCTGGCAAATAGAAGGGGAAGAAATGGAGGCAGTGAGAGATTTTACTTTCTTGGGCTCCATGATCACTGCAGATGGTGACAGCAGCCACGAAATTAAAAGATGCCTGCTTCTTGGGAGAAAAGCGATGACAAACCTAGACAGCATCTTAAAAAGCAGAGACATCACCTTGCCAACAAAGGACCGTATAGTTAAAGCTATGGTTTTCCCAGTAGTGATGTATGGAAGTGAGAGCTGGACCAGAAAGAAGACTGATCACCGAAGAATGGATGCTTTTGAATTCTGGTGCTGGAGGAGACTCTTGAGAGTCCCATGGACTGCAAGAAGATCCAACCTCTCCATTCTGAAGGAAATCAGCCCTGAGTGCTCACTGGAAGGACAGATCCTGAAGCTGAGGCTCCAAGACTTTGGCCACCTCATGAGAAGAGAAGACTCCCTGGAAAAGACCCTGATGCTGGGAAAGATGGAGGGCGCAAGGAGAAGGGGATGACAGAGAACAAGTTGGTGGGACAGTGTTCTCGAAGCTACCAGCATGAGTTTGACCAAACTGCGGGAGGCAGCGGAAGACAGGAGGGCCTGGCGTGGTCTGGTCCAGGGGGTCACGAAGAGTCGGACACGACTAAATGACTAAACAACAACAACATTTGTATAAATCTAGATCCGGTAGAAATGTGAGTTAATTTTTGTTTTCAATTGTGAAAACGTAACTGTGGAAAATTAATTATTATTATTATTTTTACAAAAAGCGACAAGAGAAGAGGTCTTCAAACAGGGTCCTTCAACCCAAGTCACCCAGCCTAACAAAGTCAGCCTGGAACACAGGTAGGAAGACACACCCAAAGCCTTCAAGACGCCGCTCACCACCGCCGGACCTCCGTGGACGTGGAACTCTGCGCTGTCTTCACCCGTGAAACTGCCCGGCCCTGAAAAACAACAACAACACAGCTCTTGGGATTAATTATTCCTTTGCTGCGTGCTGCCCCGAGGTGCCCCATATGAGGAAAAGGAAGGGCATAAATTTAAACAATGGTTACTATAATTGACATGCCGGACAGAGAGGATGCAAAGAATTGGAAGAGGAGTCATAAGAAGCCAAGAAGTCCATGTGGGGTCAGGCCAAAGGGAGCCCATCTACACCAGCGGCCAAAATTGGGGAAAGCTTTTGGGGAAAGTGCGTTTCTGAGGTTTGGTGGCTCATAACACCCAATTGGCTCACTCATGCTCACTGGCTACATTCAGATGAAGGACAGCTACTGCCTATCAACCTTAAGCAAGTTGTGCTTCCTTTTTCTGGTCATTTGGCTATAGCTTTTGATAGAATTTATGGGACGCGGGTGGCACTGTGGGTTAAACCACAGAGCCTAGGACTTGCTGATCAGAAGGTCGGCGGTTCGAATCCCGCGATGGGGTGAGCTCCCGTTGCTCGGTCCCTGCTCCTGCCAACCTAGCAGTGTGAAAGCACGCCACTACAAGTAGATAAATAGGTACCTCTCCGGTGGGAAGGTAAACGGCGTTTCCGTGCGCTGCTGTGGTTCGCCAGAAGCGGCTTAGTCCTGCTGGCCACATGACCCGGAAGCTGTACGCCGGCTCCCTCGGCCAGTAAAGCGAGATGAGCGCCGCAACCCCAGAGTCGTCCGTGGCTGGACCTAATGGTCAGGGGTCCCTTTACCTGTACCTAACACCTGACTGGCTACATTCAAATGAAGAAAAGCTACTGCATATCAACTTTAAGCAAGTTGTGCTTCCTTTTTCTGGTTATTTGGCTATAGCTTTTGACAGAATACAGATACCTGAACAAACTTTGTTGCATTACGTTCTTCATTAAATTATCGTTCCATTGATACATAATTTTATGGTATCACTCCAAAAAGAGAGCGGTGTTATGAGCCATCAAACCTCGGTAATACACTTTTAAGCGGACCCTGCAATCATTCTCCAATGCCCTTCTTTGTCTCTCTCCTCCATGAGACGTCCAGAGGGTGGGAACACGAGAACAGGGCCTTTCCTGTGGTGGCTCCCCGCTTGTGAAATGCTCTTTCCTGGAGCCTTCATTGCATATCTTTAGGCGCCAAGCAAACACATCCCTCTATAACCAGGCCTTTAGTCTTTATCTATCTGTGAGCTCCCGTTGCTCCGTCCCAGCTCCTGCCAACCTAGCAGTTCGAAAGCACACCAGGGCAAGTAGATAAATAGGTACCACTGTGGCGGGAAGGGAAACGGTGTTTCCGTGCGCTCTGGTTTCCGTCACTGCGTCCAGAGCAGCACGAATGGCGAATCAGAGCAGCACATGGAAATGCCGTTCACCTTCCCGCTGAAGTGGTACCTATTTATCTACTTGCACTTTGACGTGCTTTCGAACTGCTAGGTTGGCAGGAGCAGGGACCGAGCAACGGGAGCTCACCCCGTCGTGGGGATTCGAACCGCCGACCTTCTGATCGGCAAGTCCTAGGCTCTGTGGTTTAACCCACAGAATAGTATAAAATAATAATATCAACATATAAAAGTTAAACAGAAATCCACTCAGCAGTTACAATAATATCTAAACTATAATCAATAAAACAACGGCAAGCCACCGTACATAAAACAATACAATACACATTGAGAAGCAGAGACTGGAGGGTGTGGCAAGGCAGGCGGAATGAGGCCTTCCCTGATGGAGTCTCTCCCCGCACCCTCACCTCAGCGCAGGTGCCCAGATCTGCTCACCTGGGAACCACAAGACGAGGCCGCGGTCCAGGGTTTCGGCAGACCGGGGGTCGCTGATCCGCCGCAGCGTGGCAACTCTCGGAGGAGGCACCTCCGCCCTCGTCAGGCGGACCAGGGCCATGCTGCTGGCCGGACCACTGGTTCGAATCACGGCCACCCCGCATTTCCCTTGGCCCGAAGAGAGCGCAAAGATGGTGTCCCTCTTCGCGGCTCGGCAATACGACCTGCGGTGGAAGGAAATGGGACAAGTGAGATGGCTGGCGAGTGTCAGAACTGCCAAGCAGCAGGTGGACCGGGCCAAAGGGAGCACATTAGTCCAGCCTCCTGTTCTTACAGTACCAGGAGAAGCCCACAAGCTGGACCTGAGTTCAAGAGCAGAAACTCTCCCCTACTTGCGATTTTCAGCAACTGGTATTCAGAAGCCTATAACAGTAGAGACAGCATCTTAAAAAGTAGAGACATCACCTTGCCAACAAAGGTCCGTATAGTAAAAGCTATGGTTTTCCCAGTAGTGATGTATGGGAGTGAGAGCTGGACCATAAAGAAGGCTGATCGCCAAAGAATTGAGGCTTTTGAATTATGGTGCTGGAGGAGACTCTTGAGAGTCCCATGGACTGCAAGAAGATCAAACCTCTCCATTCTGAAGGAAATCAGCCCTGAGTGCTCACTGGAAGGACAGATCCTGAAGCTGAGGCTCCAGTACACCTGATGAGAAGAGAAGACTCCCTGGAAAAGACCCTGATGTTGGGAAAGATGGAGGGCCCAAGAAGAAGGGGACGACGGAGGACGAGATGGTGGGACGGTGTTCTCGAATCTACCAGCATGAGTTTGACCAAACTGCGGGAGGCAGTGGAAGACAGGAGTGCCTGGCGTCCTCTGGTCCAGGGGGTCACGAAGAGGTGGACATGACTAAACAACTAAACAACAACAAACAGTAGAGACAGCCATTGCAGCTGGAGCATCTTTTCCACCA
This sequence comes from Podarcis siculus, assembly GCA_034642415.1. NCBI lineage: Eukaryota > Metazoa > Chordata > Lepidosauria > Squamata > Lacertidae > Podarcis > Podarcis siculus. The sequence goes on from JAXCMG010000040.1 coordinate 4,747,648, forward strand.
TGGATTTCCCTGCTCCTCTTGAAAAGGCATATATAACACTTTATTTAATCAATTTCATTTATTTATTTATTTATTCATTCATACATACATACATACCCCACCCATCTGGCTGGGCTGCCCCAGCCACTCTGAGCGGCCTCCAACACGTATAAAAACATCAAACATGAACAGTAACAGCCTGATCCAATACAAAAAGTAACAAGAACTTTAAAATAAACAACAAAGCAACATTCAACAACAATTTTTTACTGAATTTATACCTTGGCCTTCCTCCCAAAGAAGCCAAGGGGTGGCAAATAGATAACAGAACTCAAAAACCAAACATTGCCAAACATTATAAAGCAGTTTTACGATTCCGAAAACCAACTCAAAGCTGTTAATAGTTTGAAACATTCTAAGACCGGTTTTAAAGCGTTCTTCAGCTGCATAGCTCAGTCGGTTAAGAGCGTGGGGTGTGTGGCAGTGAGTGCCCTATTGCAATAGTTTAATAAAGATCAGGCTTGCTAGCTGCTTTGCTTCTCAATATTCTCTGGTTGGCCTCTGTTATTCCCTCCTACCGATAGAGAACCTACAAAAGGATTCTATATGGGCTCTTGGGTACCCCATAAGGGAAAAGGAGCAGTTTTTCTTATAACAGGGGGTTGAATTCTGGTGCTGGAGGAGACTCTTGAGAGTCCCATGGACTGCAAGAAGACCAAACCTCTCCATTCTGAAGGAAACCACCCCTGAGTGCTCACTGGAAGGACAGATCCTCAAGCTGAGGCTCCAATACTTTGGCCACCTCATGAGAAGAGAAGACTCCCTGGAAAAGACCCTGATGTTGGGAAAGATGGAGGGCACAAGGAGAAGGGGACAACAGAGGATGAGATGGTGGGACAGTGTTCTCGAAGCTACCAGCATGAGTTTGACCAAACTGCGGGAGGCAGTGGAAGACAGTGGTGCCTGGCATGCTCTGGTCCAGGGGGTCACGAAGAGGCGGACACTACTAAACAACGACAACATTTTTCTCCTACCGATAGAGAACCTACAAAAGGACTCTATATGGGCTCTTGGGTACCCCATAAGGGGAAAGGAGCAGTTTTTCTTATAACAGGAAATGCAGGTTGTGAAGCTGAGGCTCCACTACTTTTGGCCACCTCATGAGAAGAGAAGACTACCTGGAAAAGACCCTGATGCTGGGAAAGATGGAGGGCACAAGGAGAAGGGGACGACAGAGGACGAGATGGTGGGACAGTGTTCTCGAAGCGACCAGCATGAGTTTGACCAAACTGCGGGAGGCAGTGGAAGACAGGAGTGCCTGGCATGCTCTGGTCCAGGGGGTCACCAAGAGGCGGACACGACTAAACTACTCAACAACAACAAGGAAATGCAACCGCTGGCAATTGCTGCGCCTGGAGACAGCTACTCTCTGCGCGCACACCCACCCACAGCCACCTACCTGCAGAACACCTTGGAGGTGCCAGGATTCCTCGCAAACCACAGCCTCCCCTGCAAGGCAGGCCACATGACCCTCAAAAGCAAGTCACTGGTGCAAAGCTCCGCCTCCCAAAAGCACGCTTGCCCCCTTCCCAGGCTCCATCCTGCGCGTAACCTATTGCATGAATGAGCGCAGCCTTTTGCAAGCTCCCTTTGCCAGCACGGCAGTGACGCACGCTTTCGGCTTCAACTGAGGGCAGCGCGCCCTTCTGCGACGCGATTGGTCGAAGAGGGAAAGGGGCGGGGGGAATGGAACGGAGCGGGGAGGAGGGAGGGGCTTAGCGGGAGGGGCGGGGCCTCGAGCCTTTTTTTCCCCCTGCTGCTGCTGCCGCCGCAGAGACTTTAGGTTTAAAATTGCACGGCTTTTAAGCTTGGTTAAAGTTTTCCTTTGCAAGCGGCGACTAATGCCAAAGCGAGATGATGGTGGAAACTTCAATATCTGCCATTTGAGCATCTTTTTCTTCTTCTATTATTATTAGGCTGATGGTTTTGTAAAGGTTTGCAAACGCTTGCCTATCTAAACTCGATAAATAATAATAATAATAATTTGGCTGATGGTTTTGTAAAGGTTTGCAAACGCTTGCCTATATAAACTCGATAAATAATAATAATAATAATTAATTTGGCTGATGGTTTTGTAAAGGTTTGCAAACGCTTGGCTATATAAACTCGATAAATAATAATAATAATAATTATTTGGCTGATGGTTTTGTAAAGGCTTGCAAACGCTTGCCTATCTAAACTCGATAAATAATAATAATAATTTGGCTGATGGTTTTGTAAAGGCTTGCAAACGCTTGGCTATATAAACTCGATAAATAATAATAATAATAATAATAGAGAAGGCGATGGGTTTTCTTGGGGTCCTCAGCACCTTTAACCCAAGAGCTGCAAAATAATGGACCGCTTCCCGGCCCTATAGCTCGCTTGCTGCTCTGTGAAGGACCGTGGGGGGGGAAATGCACTCTGCGTATGCGCAGGTGCACGCTTGCCTCCCTTGCGAAACGCGCCCTCGCCTGCATTGCATCCCCCCGAAAGGGAAGGCGCGTGCACCCAGCTGAACCCTGGGGTGACGTCACGTCCTTGCAGCTCCGGGGTGGGGGAGCCTTTTTGGAAATAATCCCTGGGTGATCCGTTACCAGCTGGCCTGTCGCCGGAGCGGGTGTCTCCTTGCAAAGCAAGCAACCTGCAGCTGCAATCTTTCCTCGGCGTCTCCTGCCTCCTTTATGCAAAAAAAAAAAGAGAGAAAACCAAACGGGCTTCTCCCCGCCGCAAACCCGCCCTCCCGCATCACAGCGCTTGCCTGTGAAACATACATTTTATCTGGGATCTCGCCCTGGCGCTGGGTTTTTGCAGGGCTGCATGGTTTTCTCTGTGTGTTGCAAACAGCGCTGCACAGGACTCCTGGGTCTCCTCCTTATCCACAGGGCGCTGCGCCGGAGGGTCGAGGAGGGTCTGGAAGGGTTGGCGGGGGCTCCCATCTGCTTTGTCCTCCATCCTGGCCTGTGGGCGCGTATGGGGAAGGTTGCAAAAAAGTTCTGCCCTAGTGCTATAGGAATTCTAAGGTCTTTTATAGCTATCTATCTATCTATCTATCTATCTATCATCTATAATGTTCATAAATGTACAAGGCAAACACATACAAAAGGGTACAAACCACTAAGTACAGTGGTACCTCGGGTTAAGTACTTAATTCGTTCCGCAGGTCCGTACTTAACCTGAAACTGTTCTTAACCTGAAGCACCACTTTAGCTAATGGGGCCTGCCGCCGCGCCACCGGAACACGATTTCTGTTCTCATCCTGAAGCAAAGTTCTTAACCTGAAGCACTATTTCTGGGTTAGCGGAGTCTGTAACCTGAAGCGTATGTGACCTGAAGCGTATGTAACCCGAGGTACCACTGCGTCTATCTATCTAGGCTCTGTGGGTTAAACCGCAGAGCCTAGGACTTGCCGATCAGAAGGTCAGTGGTACGAATCCCCACGACGACGGGGTGAGCTCCCGTTGCTCAGCCCTTCGAAAGCACGTCAAAGTGCAAGTAGATAAATAGGTACCGCCTCAGTGGGAAGGTAAACGGCGTTTCCGTACGCTGCTCTGGTTCACCAGAAGCGGCTTAGTCCTGCTGGCCACATGACCCGGAAGCTGTACGCCGGCTCCCTCGGCCAATAAAGCGAGATGAGCTCCGCAACCCCAGAGTCGGCCACAACCGGACCTAATGGTCAGGGGTCCCTTTACCTTTATCTATCTATCTATCTATCTATCATGTTCATAAATGTACAAGGCAAACACATACAAACCACGTATACAAACCACGTGTCTGAAATAGTACAGGAGAACAATTCTGAAGCCGTTTTGACTCTCCTAAATTGACCTCAAATGTTTCTCTGCAAGGAGGAAGGATATGGGAAAAGCTTTCCAATTGTCTTTGGACCTTAGGGGCTTACACTTCCCTTTGCAAATACAGTCTGGCAAGTTTCTGTTAAACTGAGCACACTGTCAACATGCGTAAGAGATTCAGGAACTAAGTGTTTACCATCTTCAAGGAATGGCTAGGCTACCCAGAAAAAAGGCCATCAGATAAGCCATTATCATGTATCCTGGCAGACAGGAGAGAAGCAACACACTCAAATTTCTGCAGGGGACCACCTCTTTCTGTGATGTATGCATGGTGTTTTGGGGGGTGGTCTTGAGCTACAGGGGACGCAGTTTCAAAAGTCTATATAAGAGCTTGCACACCAATGTTCTGGGTTCCTCGTCCCTCCCTGTGTGGGGTGAGTGGGGACCCTGTTGCAATAATAAAGATCAGGCATACTAGCTGCTTTGCTTCTCAATATTCTCTGGTTGGCATCTGCTAATTTCTCCTACCAATAGGGAAGCTACATAAGGACTCTATACAGGCTCTTGGACACCCCATAAGGGATAAAGGGGAAGTTTTTTCTTATAACACCTAAGTAAAGGTAAAGGGACCCCTGACCGTTAGGTCCAGTCGTGACCAACTCTGGGGTTGCGGCGCTCATCTCGCTTTACTGGCCGAGGGAGCCGGTGTACAGCTTCCAGGTCATGTGACCAGCAGGACTAAGCCGCTTCTGGCGAACCAGAGCAGCGCACGGAAACGCCGTTTACCTTCCCACCCCTTCTGTTGGGTCATCTGCCGGGCCACCTTGAGAACAGGATGCTGTACTGGCTGGGCCCCTTTTTGGTCTTCTGCACCTGATGTCCTTAACCACGTGGAGCATCAGCAACCAAAAATCAATACAGTGGTACATCGGGTTACAGACACTTCAGGTTGCAAACTCCGCTAACCCAGAAATACCTCGGGTTACGAACTTTGCTTCAGGATGAGAACAGAAATCGTGCTCCGGCAGAAAGAGGCCCCATTAGCTAAAGTGGTGCTTCAGGTTAAGAACAGTTTCAGGTTAAGAACAGACCTCCAGAACAAATTAAATTATTAACCTGAGGTACCACTGTATTTGCTGCTTAATCATTGTTTGGAATAAAGGCAAACAATGTTGTCAGTGGACTGCCTTAAAAACAATTATACATCTTTCTAATTTACAGATTTCATGAGTCCTGTTAAAATAAGGGGGGGGCAGATTTTCAGAATGCTCAGCCCCACACTCGTTTTTTAAAGGAAGCCCATATGCCGTATTTTTCGCTCTATAAGACGCACCAGACCACAAGATGCACCTAGTTTTTGGAGGAGGAAAACAAGAAAAAAAAATATTTTGAATCTCAGAAGCCAGAACAGCAAGAGGGATGACTGCGCAGTGAAAGCAGCTATCCCTCTTGCTGTTCTGGCTTCTGGGATAGCTGCGCAGCCTGCATTCGCTCCATAAGACGCACACACATTTTCCCCTTACTTTTTAGGAGGGAAAAAGTGAGTCTTATAGAGCAAAAAATACGGTAGTTGGGGCTGGGGCAGCAAAAAATACGATAAATGCTACACAGTGCTGGCAATTTCAAGTTTCCGGAATGATCTGGAGCTTTGAACAATATCCCCAAGAAGTGCTCCCCTACCCACAAGGAAGCCGGTCCCTTGCAAAGTGGTGATGTTGTCCAAAAATGACACTTCACACATGCATACACTGAACCCAAACACATTACAGGCCTTAAATTCAACCTCAGCAAAGGGACCTTGAACATCCCAGGTCAAGTTACCTTGCTGGTATTTTTACACCCATCTCGGATCCCCGTCTCTAGAAATAACAGCCTGACCTTTGGGGACCCGAGGAGACGTCTGAGGTCAAGACAGGAAAACAACCCCGGAGGAAAGAGAAATCTGGGAAGGTTTTTAAAGCGACTTCAGCAAAAATAAGTGGTGAGATGAAGTGGGGAAGGGGACAGAGCAGAACCCGAAAAAGCAGAAACAGCCTCCTAAGCGACCAGCAAGCTATTTTGGAGTTCTAAGCCCCGGAAGGTCAAATATCACAACATATCTAACAAAAGGGATTATTTAGCTGCGATTCCTGCATTGCATAGATGGTTCTTGGGTCCCTTTTAAGCCCACAATTCTGTGATTCTAAGGGAAACCTTTTCTCCTCGTCCCATAAATACCAAGGCTGGGAATAATAATAATAATAATAATAATAATAATAATAATAATAATAATAATTTATTTATATCCCGCCCATCTGGCTGAGTTTCCCCAGCCACTCTGGGCAGCTTCCAATCAAGTGTTAAAAACAATACAGCATTAAATATTAAAAACTTCCCTAAACAGGGCTGCCTTCAGATGTCTTTCAAAGAGATGATAGCTGCTTATTTCCTTCACATCTGAAGGGAGGGCGTTCCACAGGGCGGGTGCCACTACCGAGAAGGCCCTCTGTCTGGTTCCCTGTAACCTCACTTCTCGCAATGAGGGAACTGCCAGAAGGCCCTCGGCGTTGGACCTCAGTGTCCGGGCTGAACGATGGGGGTGGAGACGCTCCTTCAGGTACACAGGACCGAGGCTGTTTAGGGCTTTAAAGGTTAGCACCAACACTTTGAATCATGCTCGGAAACGTCCTGGGAGCCAATGCAGATCTCTCAGGACCGGTGTTATGTGGTCCCGGCGGCCACTCCCAGTCACCAGTCTAGCTGCCGCATCCCATGGCCAAACCAGTTGGGCAGTAAATTCAAGAGAGAGGGTGTCTTGGAATTGTGGTGGCCTTTTTAAAAAATAAAAAGGAAGATTATTATTGTGGCAATGACAATTTGTCAAATAAACTCTGCAGAAGATAGAGGCCTAGGCAAGCCAAGCCTCCATATTCAGGCGCGATCTTATCTCTCAGGAGCCAGATGGCCAAAATGAGATGTCTGTTAAGTTGTGGGCGAACATATCAGACGACACAGCAATTCTTCAAACAGCTCTTGTTTATTCAGAGGCCAGAACAGAACTGAACTGAAGGGTTCAGTCAGCCTGCTTATATAGAGCTCCAGAACAACGTAACTGTAGCAACTTTCTAAAACTATCCAATCACTGAACATCACTTTTGATCCTTCATTTGCATACAAACTATCCAATCACTGAACGTCACTTTCTATCCTTCATTTGCATAACTATCTACAGTATCCCCCTGCTGGCCCAGGGTCAGAACTTCAGTACATAACAATGTCCTTTCCTGCCCCACTGGTGAACTCACACTGTTTCATTGATTTTCTGGGTTCAACTGAGTTGTTTTTTAAAAAAAATCTTTGCACATGCATTAAAAACAAACAAACCACTTCTTTTATTGTAAGTGCTTTTGGGTTGCCTTTGCAGGAATGCAGGGTATGAATATGGTGTTTCTATTTTGCTTTGTTTCGGCTAAAAATCCTGCCACGTCCTTCAGTAGGAATGTGGAGGGTGGGATATTAAATCAAACAACGTATTTTGTGTATATAGGATATGTTATTGGAGAATTCCACCCGCCTCCTTCAATACACTTCATTCCATAGGAGCCAACTCCTCGGGGCCGAGGTCCCTTCAGCCCCCACCCACAATGAAATATTTGAGCCCCCTAAAGTTAAAAGGGGATGCTGGTGGCGCTGTGGGTTAAACCACAGAGCCTAGGGCTTGCTGATCAGAAGGTCGGCGGTTCGAATCCCCAAGACGGGGTGAGCTCCCATTGCTCAGTCCCTGCTCCTGCCAACCTAGCAGTTCAAAAGCATGTCAAAGTGCAAGTAGATAAATAGGTACCGCTCCGGCGGGAAGGTAAACAGCATTTCCGCGTGCTGCTCTCGTTCACCAGAAACGGCTTAGTCCTGCTGGCCACATGACCTGGAAGCTGTACGCTGGCTCCCTCGGCCAGTAAAACGAGATGAGCGCCACAACCCCAGAGTCGGTCATGACTGGACCTAATGGTCAGGGGTCCCTTTACCTTTACCTAAAGTTAATGGGCATTGCCATTCAAATGGTGTGCTTGTCTCGCATCTTGTGATCGATTATGTGGGGTGTCAGGGATTACCTGCTCCTCCCATAATATTTTATTCAAGTCCACCCCCAGCCCTCAGCCCTTGCTTCATTCTAACTGGTTATAATTTTTTTAACTGAGATGACTCCACGTCCGTGGACCATAGGAGACTCTGCCTGACCTTTGGCTTGGAATCAACTTGATCCCCTCCCCCTCTTTCTTTTTTCCTTTCTCCTTCTGTGATGGAACTCCTATTTGGGGACTTCCCTGGCTTTTTTCTGGCCCACGTAGGACCAGTCTGGATAGTTGGCCTTGGTGAAGACTTGACATTTTCATCCCCCAAAAAGTTTTCGATTTGAGTTTCTGCTGAAATGAGGCTGCATTTTAATCTTGTTTTAAAGTTGTATTTCAATCAATTGTTTTTATACCTGGTGCCAGCCACCAGTGGCGTAGCGTGGGGGGTGCCAGGGGGGCCGGCCGCACCGGGCGCAACATCTGGGGGTTAGGGTTAGGGGGTGCAAATCCACAGGTTAGGGGGCGCAAATCCACGGGTTAGGGGGCGCAAATTACTTGCCTTGCCCCGGGTGCTGACAACCCACGCTACGCCACTGCCAGCCACCCTGAGCTCGGTCTTGGCTGGGGAGGGTATAATAAAATTTATTATTATTATCTCAAGAGTCGTGGGTTCGAGTTCCCTTCTGACGCCACAGTCCGACGGTTCTGACTTATCTGCTAGCTCCCAAGTCTCAGAATCTTGAAGGAGGGAGGAAATTGATCCCTCGCAGGCTGCTGGCAGATGGCGCTGAGGAGACGCAGGCCAACCAGACTATTAAAAGCTCCTTGCCTTTTAACTTAACAGCTCCCCCCACCCTCTCCTTTGTCCCTCCTTCTGGCTGGCTGGCTGGCTGCTCGCTCGCTCGGAGGCACCTTTGGCGCTGGTTGTGTTGGAGACTCTCCGGCAGGGGCTCACCTGGCCCGGGTAAAGAGACAGAGAGACCCCTCCTTTGCGCACCTGCCTCGGGTCCTTGCACCCCTCTCCTGCCAGCCCGGATGGCGCTACGGATGCTGCAGGTAGTCGGCCGTCCTGCGCTCCCGCTGCAGCCGCCGCCGCGCTGGCTATTGTGAGAGCAGCAGCCCGGGGTTTCTTGGCTAGCGGGGAAGCCTGCATCCCGGCCTCTGCAATGCTGTCTTCTTTGCGGTCCAGCCCTCAACCTTGAGCTCAGCCGCGATGCCAGAGAGCGGGGCAGGAGCGGCGCCGGGCTCCCAGGACAGCGAGCGCCACAAGAGGGGCGCCACAGATGGCGAGGCGTCCGGGCCAGCTGCCACCGGGGTCCTGGGTGAGTATTTGGCGAGGTTTGGACCACCTCCGTTGCGCTATCTTTTGGGAGGGTGGGGAAACAACAGTGGTGCAAGGGTGTGGGGGTGGTAGAAGAGAGATGAGGCCGGATTTTCGGGGGTGCCCAGCAGACTTTGCCAAAGTTGGGGGAAACCGAACCTTTGGACCCGACTAAACCCGGGATGGGGGAAGGAGGGTCGTCCGGCGCGAAAGGAGAGATGCGGGGCATTCCTGGTACCCGGCAAAGCGCATCTCTTGGGCGTCGAGCTATTGTCTGGAAATCGTTAAGCCCCTTCCGCTGTCGAGGAAGGAAGACCCTCGCCCCAGCCTTTTGTTGTGCAATGGCCAGCTACGGGTTTTCGGGAAGAGGGTCTCCGGAAGCTGTTTCGGGAGGGGGTCCTCCTTTCCACCGGTGCGTATTTTTACGCACGCTTGGACCCGACACCGTTTTGGTCCGCGCTCTCTCTCTCCGCCTGATGTCATCCTTCCACAACGTGCCGGGGGGGGTGGAAGCGGGGGATGCTGAGCCCATTCAGAAATTCTCCTCCGCCGTACGCTCCTGCGGAGGAGGAGTGCGGAATTGCCGCCGCGGGCACAGCAGAGCCGGAGAAGCAGCCCCGGCGCTGCGGTCCACTGCGGATGCGCTCCTCGGGATGGCACCGCCGGGGAGGCGTCCGAGGGGCTCGGAGGGAGCACGTGTCGCTTGAGCTGCGGGCGAGGAGGAGGCCGAGGGCCGTGGTCTGCCGCGGTGCCGAAGGACAGAGGAAGCGCAAATCCAAATTCCGGAGGCCTTTCGACCACACTGACCAGGTTCTCCATACTGGACCCTTTTGGGTAGACCGAGCCTTTGCGCCTTGACGCTTTTCGGCACGGTTCGTAGTTCCGGGAGGATTGTTCTGCCCCCAATGGCCTGGGATTTATTTAATTTTTTAAATAAAATAAATAAACCCAAGCTTCTCCGGAAGAGAGTCCCTCGCCTTCACCGCAGGCAGTTCGGATGCGCTTAACAGCTGGGGATGCCTCGACCAGTTTGGTCCCGCTTCTACAACTACAATGCGTGCAAATATCTCCATGGGGCAGATAGAAGTCTAACCACCGGTGCCAGCTCTCTGGGTGCCCGTGCACCCACAAATTCCCCCGCAGAGGAGCCGGGCACCCACAAATATCTGGGCCAGGGTCATGCCTGCTGCATGATGGCACCCACGGTTGAGAGGCCAGGCTGGCACACCTGAGTCTGACGGAGCTTTCGCTTCCACCACCAAGCTGCCAAACCACCCCAGTTGTCTGAATGAGCGACAGCTCTTTGATGCTGCAGCAAAGGTGACCTTAATTCAGCCTCCCCAAGGTTAGGAGTGGGGAATCTGGGGAGGGAGACCTGCAGAACCGGCAGAAAGAGCTCAGGGGGACGGGGCAGGCCTGCTAGGGACCCAAGGCTCAAGACCACTAGAACACCCACCTTCTTTACCCATTAAATTTTAATTAAATTTTCCAACATACATTTATAGTATCCAATATAAATTTATCACATATTTTCTCTTTTAGACTTCCTTCAACCTCTCTGACAATCATCCATTATTCAAATTTTTAAATACGCGTTTCCTAATTTTATACTGCATTTTATAAACCTTCACACACTTAGTTTTCATCAATACAATAGTCCTCTATCATTTACAGAACTTCTTGAAATCCCACTAGCATTATTTGCTCATCACATACACATTTCAGATAGTCTGAAAATTTCCCCCAGTCTTCAGTGAACTTTTGATCTCGTATATATCTGATCTTTCCTGTTAGTTTGTCTAGTTCAGCATACTCCATCAGTTTCATTCTCCATTCTTCGAGCGTCGGCAGTTGTTCCTATTTCCACCCACCTTCTGCTAATGAACACAACTGCCCCAGGACACGGTTGCTGGGTAGGGTTGGGGGAGAAGTCCCCAAGCTATGGTTTAAAGCAGGGCATCTCGGTGCCATGGCATGCCACAGAGGTCCACTTTGGATGTGTATTGTCCGCCCCCCTTGCTCTTTTGACTTGGGCCTTCTGGGAATTATTCCCAGTGCAGCTTGTTGGAAGATTTGGGACAGCTTAAAGCAGGGCTCAGCAAACCTTTTCAGCAGGGGGCCGGTCCACTGTCCCTCAGACCTTGCGGGGGGCCGGACTGTATTTTGAAAAATATAAATACCTTGTAAGCTTGTCCTGCAGTTGCCTCCAGGCCTGGAGGAGGAACGCACTCTGCACGCGCTCAGGAGTGCGTCTTGGGACCACCCGCTCACTGACGTTGTTGACAAGCAGCGGCCGCTCCATCGGCCTGTCCCTGCAGTGCTTCCAGGCGGCGTACACCATGCGCTGTGGCCCGTTGTCCAAGGCCAGGTCCGGCAGGCAGGCTGTGCACATGGAGCACCGCCAAGCGTGCCATCTGCAGCAGCGCTGAGGTGGGCGTCAGGCACAGGGCCAGCAGGTGTGCCAAGCTCCGGGTGAATATAATAATAATAATAATAATAATAATAATAATAATAATAATAATTTATTATTTATACCCCGCCCATCTGGCTGGGTTTCCCCAGCCGCTCTGGGCAGCTTCCAACAAAGTATTAAAATACAGTAGTCTGTTAAACATTAAAAGCTTCCCTAAACAGGGCTGTCTTCAGACGTCTTCTAAAAGTCTGGTAATCTTCTCTTTGACATCTGGTGGGAGGGCATTCCACAGGGCGGGCACCACTACCAAAAAGGCCCTCTGCCTGGTTCCCTGTAACTTGGCTTCTTACAGCGAGGGAACCGCCAGAAGGCCCTCAGAGCTGGACCTCAGTGTCCGGGCAGAACGATGGAGGTGGAGATTCTCCTTCAGGTATACTGGGCTGTATAGGGCTTGAAAGGTCAGCACCAACACTTTGAATTGTGCTCGGAAACGTACTGGGAGCCAATGTAGGTCTTTTAATGTGGTCTCGGCGGCCGCTCCCAGTCACCAGTCTAGCTGCTGCATTCTGGATTCTGCCCATGGCGTGGCCCAGACCCACTGCCTGTTCGCTAACCTCTCTGTCCATGGCCACGCCGGGTTTACCTCAGCGCACGGGTGGCAAGGCTTCGGATTGGCTGCAGGAGCTTCCTGCAGCCAATCCGAAGCTGTGCCAGCGTCACGGAAGTCAGTCCCCCCGCAGCGAAGCATCCGCAGCTTCTGTTCAAGGAAACGCCGTGCCGCACCGGTTTAGCTCAGCACTGGGACTGACTGAGCGGGTGGCAGGGTCCGCGGGCCGGATTTACGAGCCTGGTGGGCCGCATATAGACCCCGGACCATAGTTTGCCAGCCCCTGGCTTAAAGGAAGGACATATTCACACAGTGCAAGTTAATCATATACATATCATTTCCAACAATCATATAACATAGCTTCTTATCTTGTACAATATTTTAGACTTCCGCCAACACCTCTGATGATTTTTCGTTCTTTATCACTTATTCTGCATTTCTTAATTTCTCTATTACTCTTAATTATCATTAACTAGCATTTCTTCTCAAAGTCTTTCTTGCAATATTTCAAATAGTCCTCCTTACAGAACTTCTTGCAATCCTACTAGCGTGATCTGTTCATTACCAATCCTTTTCAAATAGTTCATATATTTACTCCAGTCTTCTGAGAATCTCTGACCCCGCAGGTTTCGAATCCTTCCTGTTAGTTTATCTAATTCTGCATAGTCCAACAATTTCGCCTGCCGTTCTTCTTTCGTTGGTAATTCTTCTTGTTTCCATTTGTGTGCCAATAATATTCTTGCTGCTGTGACATAAAAACAACTTACAATCCTGTCCATTAACATCATCTCCTACAATGCCAAGTAAAAATGTTTCTGGTTCTCCTTATGTCCTTTTGTTAAGTCAGGTGTGTTAGGAGTTCCTGTCCAAGGAATGCAGTAACTTACCGAGGCTGATTCAGTTGGGCCTATTCTGTTCTGAAAAGGAGTGTGCCCAGTTTTGCTTCCTGCTAACTCTGGTGAGCGGGACGTGGGTGGCGCTGTGAGTTAAACCACAGAGCCTAGGACTTGCCGATCGGAAGGTCGGTGGTTCGAATCCCCGCAGTGACGGGGTGAGCTCCCGTTGCTCGGTCCCTGCTCCTGCCAACCTAGCAGTTCGAAAGCACGTCAAAGTGCAAGTAGATAAATAGGTACCGCTCTGGCAGGAAGGTAAACGGTGTTTCCATGCGCTGCTCTGGTTCGCCAGAAGCGGCTTAGTCATGCTGGCCACATGACCCGGAAGCTGTACGCCAGTTCCCTCGGCCAATAAAGCGAGATGAGCGCCGCAACCCCAGAGTCGTCTGCGACAGGTTTTTGTTTTTTTTTAAATCCCCTCTGCCGGTTAATTGATGCCACAATCCTACATGCACTTACTTAGGAGTAAGTCCCACGGGATTCAGCAGGACTTTTCTGCTGAGCAAAATGCACATAGCACTGGGCTCTGTGGGAAGAAACAGGTTGCAAGCTTTGCAAAAGGTGTTTGGGTTCTTGTTGGCAGTTTTGGTTAGCAACAAGAAGTTTATCCGGAGCCGAGGTGTTAAAAAGGAAAAGCAGACCTCTTTGTCCCACGGGCTGATTTAATCAGAACTAAGTCAGGGAACAGGATACACTTTGCAGATGTTTCCGGATGTACGGGCAACAAGAAAACACAGGGCAAAGTCTTCCTGATTCAGGGCCAACATCGCTGGAACTGTGCTGATTCCGAGTGCTGAAGGGAGTCTGCAATATCAGAGTTCTGCACCACATCAAACATTCATCGGAAAGCCAACCTCTTGCTGCCCCAGCCCCAACTACCGTATTTTTTGCTCTATAAGACTCACTTTTCCCCTCCTTAAAAGTAAGGGGAAATGTGTGTGCGTCTTACGGAGCGAATGCAGGCTGCGCAGCTATCCCAGAAGCCAGAACAGCAAGAGGGATTGCTGCTTTCACTGCGCAGCGATCCCTCTTGCTGTTCTGGCTTCTGAGATTCAGAATATTTTTTTTCTTGTTTTCCTCCTCCAAAAACTAGGTGCGTCTTGTGGTCTGGTGCGTCTTATAGGGCGAAAAATACAGTATGTCCTGTGTTCTTCTGTCGCCTCTGCACTGCGATCAACACCCTTCTCTAAGCCTAGGCTGCTGCCTGCCAGTGCGCATCTATCATGTACATATATTCTCCCAGCAATGCCAGCCTCTGCCCCCACTATTCCTGTGCCAAGGCTGTCCCTGGGCAGCCACAATGCCTGGACTGTTTCCTTCCTTGCTCGGAGAGAAGCAGTCTTTATTTCCGCCCAAACAGGACCCAGATGACTCTGATGTGTGAAGAGAGGCCTTCTTTGTCATCCATGCTGGATGAGTGGTGGGTTTTTTTGGAGGCTGAGGGCAGTTTTCGACGTCCTTCTCCAGAACCTCCCCAGCTTAGCAGGCGATGCCAAATCCTGAAACCGATTCAGCTTGGTGCGTAGGACGAGTTAGGAGCCCGTCCCCATATCCCAGAAGAAAACTGGGTTTGTTGAAGCCTGCGAAAATGGACCAGATTCACAGCTCACTTCTTAACCATCCCAGAAAGGATGGAGCTGGGAACCGTGCAAGACGTCAACTCTCATCAGTCCCAGTAGCCAGCATGGCCAGTGGTCAGAGACGATGGGAACTGGAGTACGGGAACATCTGGAAGGAGGCAGTCTGTTCCAAAACCAAAGCGTTCCAAAACCAAGGCTCGCTTTCCCATAGAAAGTAATGCAAAACAGATTAATCTGTTCCAGTCTTTTAAAAACAACTCCGAAAACGGCAATTTAACATGGGTTTTACTATCTAACGAGACCATTGATCCATAAAATGAAAGCAATACTCAATGTGCTTTGCTATAAAATGAATAAGACAGTACATGGGACGCGGGTGGCGCTGTGGTCTAAACCACAGAGCCTAGGGCTTGCTGATCAGAAGGTTGGCGGTTCGAATCCCCACGACGGGGTGAGCTCCCGTTGCTCAGTCCCTGCTCCTGCCAACCTAGCAGTTCGAAAGCATGTCAAAGTGCAAGTAGATAAATAGGGACCGCTCTGGTGGGAAGGTAAACGGCGTTTCCGTGCGCTGCTCTGGTTCGCCAGAAGTGGCTTAGTCCTGCTGGCCACATGACCCGGAAAAACTGTCTGCGAACAAACGCCGGCTCCCTCGGCCAGTAAAGCGAGATGAGCGCCGCAACCCCAGAGTCGTCTGCGACAGTGACAACAACAGCAACAACAATAATACAGTGGTACCTCGGGTTGCATACGCTCCAGGTTACAGACTCCGCTAAGCCAGAAATAGTACCCCGGGTTAAGAACTTTGCTTCAGGATGAGAACAGAAATTGCATGGAGCAGCTGGAGGCCCCATTAGCTAAAGTGGTGCTTCAGGCTAAGAAGCGGGGGCTTTTGGGGGCCGAAGGCCTGACGGGGAACGGATTTGGGGTGAAGGATCAACAGAAGGATTTTTCCGTGGGCACCACGGGGCAGGAGGAGCCGTCAGGCCTTCCTTCCGCACGACGCTTGCGAGCCTGAACCTCCGTCTCTGCATATAAATGAACATATATGTAAGATTTATGCAAATTTGTGTCTGCAAGCCAGGGTGGGGACGGGCATGCCCCAAATCTTGCTAAGCCCTTAACGAAGCGGATGGAAAGCTAGAATTAATTTTGGTCGAGAGGGAGGTGGCTCAGGCCCCAGGGAACTCCCTGACCCCATTATTCCCCTACTTAGGGCGGCGAACCTTTGCTTGTTATCGCTCTGCGAGGCCCGATCCGAGAGCAGCCGTGCTCTTTGCACCCCCTTGGCTTTGAACCAAAGCCTCTGGCCGTCCACACCCATTTCCTGCCAGCCTGCCACCCGTTCCAGTCCAGCCGGATATTTTTTTGTGTGGCGCAAGGTATCCGTCATGTCTAGAAGGTTTCTAACACTGTGTGTTAGATGTCTCTAATAACCATTTCTGGAAATCACAAGTTGGGAGAGTAATAATAATACAGTAATAGTAAACACTGTACTAAGGAGAACCTGTTGGTGTGTATAGACTAAGTCTGTAAAGCAGACCTGGGAAATAATAATATTCCAAGAATATTAAAGAAGAGATGCGTAAGATGCGATGTAAAAAAGAACTTTAAGGGATAATGAGGATTGGAGGAGGGAAGTCACATGGGTGTGTTAATATTTTATTTTTATTTTTCCCTTTCTTTTTTGCTTTTCCTTTATCATATGCTTTATTATTTGCATTTGTATTACAGTGGTGCCCCGCAAGACGAACGCCTCGCAAGACGGAAAACCCGCTAGACGAAAGGGTTTTCCGTTTTGGAGG
>JAXCMG010000040.1:4794281-4822321 GCA_034642415.1 Podarcis siculus
CCTCCCTCCCTCCCTCCCTCCCTCCCTCCTTCCTTCCTTCCTTCCTTCCTTCCTTCACTTCCTTATTTCCTTCCTTATTTCCTTCTTCCCTCCCTCCCTCCCTCTCTCCTTCCTTCCTTCCTTCCTTCCTTCCTTCCTTCCTTCCCTTTTTACTTCTTTTCTCCCTCCCTTTCTTTCCACCCCTTCCTTCCTTCCTTCCTTCCTTCTTTGAGATAGACATCCTAAACATGACATTTCCCTCTCCTTGCAGAAAATTACCGCTTGCAGAGTGCCTACGAAAAACACCTCATCATCAAAATGGTCTTGGTGAGTTTGGGCTCCCCGGGTGCAACGGTTGGGCTGCCACAGGTTTCTGGGAACAGTGGAGGGAGCCACTGATTTGCATGCAGAACGTACCAGGTTCAGTCCCCGGAGACCCCCTGGGGCTGCTGCTGCCAGCCAGTGTTGACAGTACTGGCCTCGGTGGACCCGATGGTCCAAGTCTGCTGTGTCAAACTAGTGGGTTTGATGGTTTGTCGAGACAGGAACAGGAGCCTTTGATAACCTGCTTGGAACAAGCTGGCTTCCCCGCGGAGTGTGTGTGTGCAGATAGAAGTGGGCTGTGTTGTCCTACTTCACCTGTTGGACAGCAGCCTGGGAAGCCCCAACCTAGTGGGCTTAACAGTTTGTCGAGACAGCAAAAGGCGCCTTTGCTAACCGGCTGTAACCTGGCTGGCTTCCCTGCGGGTGGGGGCGGTGCAGCTACAAGTGGGCTGCATTGTCCTACTTCACCTGTTGGACAGCAGGCTGGGGGAGAGAGGGAGTGGGGGAGAAAGGAGAAGGCAGCAGTAATTTCCGAGCACAATTCAAAGTGTTGGTGCTGACCTTGAAAGCCTTAAACAGCCTCGGCCCTGTATCCCTGAAGGAGCGTCTCCACCCCCATCATCCAGCCCGGACACCGGGGTCCATCTCCCGAGGGCCTTCTGGCGGTTCCCTCCCTGCGAGAAGCAAGGTTACAGGGAACCAGGTAGAGGGCCTTCTCGGTGGTGGCGCCCTCCCTATGAAACACCCTCCCACAAGATGTTAAGGAAATAAACAGCTTTCTGACTGTTAGAAGACATCTGAAGGCAGCCCAGTTTAGGGAAGTTTGGAGAATCTATAGTTACGCCCGTCAGGGCATAACAGGAGTGTCTCTCAGAGACTCCTCTCTAGCAAGTTTACAGGAAATGTGTCTATCTAGGAAAAACATGAATGGTTGTTTTTGACTGCCTTTTAAATATCCCACACTTATTCGGCTCAGTTGACTAGTAAACTCAGAGGAAACTCAAAGCAAAAATTTGCGGAAAAGTGGCATGGTTATAGAAGATATGTTCAAAAATACAATAATAGTTTTGACTCCGTGCTAGCATTCGAGTGATAAAGGAACTAAAAGGAGGTGGATAACAATTAAGGATTTATTATGTTTTGAGAATGTATTATAAAAATTATATAGAAAGGTTTATTGTTTTGTGTACATTCAAATGTAAGATAAAATATATGCAAAGGGGCTTGACAGGAAGTCAAAGTTGAAGAAAAGATTTTGGAAGATAAAAAGGAAAAAAATATTTACTTTCATTATTATCATTTTGTCTGTGGATGTGGGTGTGTCTGCACATATGTGTGTCGTTGTATGCAATGTTTGGGAGGAAATAAGACGGTAAATAACAAATAAACTAAATATCAATGTATGTAACTTTTATTTCTTAATTATATTTAGTGGTAGTATGGCTGTATCGTTTTTTGTAACATAAAACCATTCAATAAAAATTATTTTTAAAAAATAAAATAAATATCCCACACTTAATGTAGCCTTCCCAAGTTAGGTTAACCGGGGACAGGCCCCAGGAGTTGGGGAGCGCAGCGCGGTAAATATATATATATAACATCTCCCCTCTCTCTTTTTCTCTAGTTTCAGTTTGTAAATTCATACCTAAGTCTTTTCTACATCGGATTCTACCTCAAAGACATGGACCGCCTCAAGGAGGTACGGGATTCGTGGGGTATAAATAATAAAATTATTATTATTATTATTATTATTATTATTATTAGGTCACAGTGCCCGAAGCTGTGAGGGAAGAGGGTGGGAACCCTCCATTTCAGTTTCTTTGGCTTTCCTCACTTCGCTCCTCCTGGATTCCATCTTCCACCTTCCCATTTCAGTCTGTGAATCAAGTACCGCATTTTTCGCTCTATAAGACGCACCAGACCACAAGACGCACCTAGTTTTTGGAGGAGGAAAACAAGAAAAGAAATATTCTGAATCTCAGAAGGCAGAACAGCAAGAGGGATTGCTGCGCAGTGAAAGCAGCAAATCCCTCTTGCTGTTCTGGCTTCTGGGATAGCTGCGCAGCCTGCATTCGCTCCATAAGATGCACACACATTTCCCCTTACTTTTTAGGAGGGAAAAAGTGAGTCTTATAGAGCAAAAAATACGGTATTTTAAAAAGCTAACCCTAATACTCACATTCCCATATTCTGTGATTTGGCCCACGCGCTCGCAAGCCCATTTGCCTAACAGAGCAGATTTGTGTGTGTGAATTGCACCAATATATGCATTTTTAATGAACACTCCCCCCTGACTCCACCCCCCCCCGTTGGAGAACCAAATTGCAAAATTCAGAAAAGTGACAATTTCGAACAATCGCAGCGTTTCGGTCCCCGCCTTGTTTTGAGAAGAGGGAACTCAGTGGGTTGTGCAAACAGGACCAAATTTTTTCCCACCCCCTTAAGGTAAAGGTAAAGGGACCCCTGACCGTTAGGTCCAGTCGTGGACGACTCTGGGGTTGCAGCGCTCATCTCGCTTTACTGGCCGAGGGAGCCGGCGTACAGCTTCCGGGTCATGTGGCCGGCAGGACTAAGCCACCTCTGGCGAACCAGAGCAGCGCATGGAAACACCATTTACCTTCCCGCCGGAGCGGTACCTATTTATCTACTTGCACTTTTGACGTGCTTTTGAACTGCTAGGTGGGCAGGAGCAGGGACCGAGCAACGGGAGCTCAACCCGTCATTGCGGGGATTCGAACCGCCGACCTTCTGATCGGCAAGCCCTAGGCTCTGTGGTTTAACACACAGCGTCACCCGTGTCCCTTCCCATCCCCTTAGCATCCGCCAATTCCTGCTTTAATCGCTGTTCCTCCACCGCGAGCTGTAATAAAAGCGTTCCAACTTTCCACTCGCTCCCCGGCGGACGCCAGCTTTGCAGAGCCAACAATGACACCAAAAACCCACTTTGGGGGGTCCAAGAAAATGCATAGAGGGGAACGCTATCGAAGGGCTACTCACCACCGTAGAGATGTCCTCCAACCAATGCTGGAGACAGTAAATGCCTCCGTTTCCCCGACATCAGTTGCTTGGGGAACCACAAGAGGGGGAAATTTCTGCCCTTGTCCTCAGGCCCTGCACAGGGGGCTTCCCTTTGGGGGGGGGAAGCATCTAGGTGACTGTGAGGATCAGAATCTGGCCTTAGATGGCTCCCCTTTGGCCGATCCGGCTGCAGAACATGCCTTGGTTTCTTTCGAAGGAATGGGTTTCTCATTTCTTCTGCTATCCGGATAGCAGAAGTCACTTGCGTGGTCAGTCCACAGCAAGTCCAAAGAAATGAGAAATTTCATGCAGTATATATATCCTCCAGGCACCCTCTCCCCCCTTCCCCAGGAATCCAACCACGTCAGCTTATACACGCAGGTTGACATCACAGATGTTCCTGCTTTGGTACTCTTAACCATAAAAGGGTGTTCCTCTTCCTGTACTCTTGACCCTATAAGGGTATTCCTGTTCCGGCACTCTTATCTTGGTGTAAGAAGGTCACCAACTCTCCTGGCGCTGTTCCCAGACTAGGTCTGTGCGTCAGACTGTGGTCAGATGTAAGATAAGACCCAGACGTGCCATCCCTGCTCCACTGGAACAGCCAAGGCCACTCATTGCCGTCATGGACTGATAAGGGAGAGGGCGTTGAGCACTTGTTTATACAGCTTGGTTTTCTGCTTATACATTGATTCAAGCTCAAGTTAATGCATTTTAGAAATGCTCCCTTGGAGGAGGAAAATGGGGATTTGGGGTCAGTTTCAAACTGACTGCACAGAAACCCATTCCTTCATTTTCGGTTCCTAAATGGAGCCTCTATGGACAGGGGCAGTTTACCTTTGCCTGGTGGAATCCCCCCCCCCCCAGGAACGTGAACCTGACGGGCGTCCATCACCGTCTTAAAGAACCCAGCCAGCGCATCCAACATGAGTCGCCAGCCACTTCGAACCCTTCATCTTCCCGTTTCGTTGCATCGTTTTTTGGTTCAGTTTTGATTTTGCATTTTCTCTTTCTCTGTGTGTGTCTCTCTCCCTCTGTCCGTCTGTCGGCCCTCCGCCTTCCTCAGCTCCTGCTCATCTTTTCCCTCTTCCAAAGCCTCGTGCGTCAGCTCAGAGACGCCCTCCTTCCCACCGTCACTCTCCAATTCCACCTCTGCCTCATCTCCTTTAAGGGCCTGATGAGCTTCTGTTGGCAGCTGGCTGTCTCCAAAGTAGGAGCGCTGGGCTGGGGTCTTGGGGGGAGCGGAAAAGGCAGAGGGGTGGAGTGGGGAGCCTGGGAGAAAGACCTGGTTTTTTATCTCATATTCGTTGGCCTGTGCCGTTATGGGAACGTGCCCAGGGCCCAAGGGTCAAGGGTCGTGCCGTTCGAGACCCCGACAACATCTGGCACGGGGGAGACATGGGCACCCGTTCCCCTATCTAGGAGGCAGCCGCTTCTGGCGAACCAGAGCAGCGCACGGAAACGCCGTTTACCTTCCCGCCGGAGTGGTACCTATTTATCTACTTGCACTTTGACGTGCTTTCGAACTGCTAGGTTGGCAGGAGCAGGGACCGAGCAGCGGGAGCTCACCCCGTCATTGCGGGGATTCGAACCACCGACCTTCTGATCGGCAAGTCCTAGGCTCTGTGGTTTAACCCACAGCGCCACCTGCATCCCTTCTTGGAGGGAGTAAATATCTCCAAATAGTCGCAAGGTATCACAAGCGAGGAGAGAGAGGTTGTTTGTGCGTTCCCTTCTTGATTTTAGGGTTCCCATTGGGAGGATGGGGTTGGTTCATTTGGTTGGATTTAGGTAGGCCCAACTCAGCTGCCTAGGGTTAGGGTTAGGGGCTCTTCTTACGGTTCCTAAATAGAGCCCCCATGGACATAGCCAGTCTACCTTAGAACAGGAGTGTGAGAAGGCTGTAGCGCTCATATCCTGGTTCACCAGGAGGCTGGTCTTATTGGGCCCCCTTTGGCCCAGCTCAGCTGCCTCGGGGCTCTTCTCATTATTCCTAAATAGAGCCTCCATGGACATGGCCAGTCTACCTTAGAACAAAAGTGGCAGAAGGCTGTAGCTTTCTAGGGACTTCCCTTTTGGGGGGATCTGCTTGGCTGCTTATGAGGACAGGAGTGGGCCTCGGTGGGCCTCCTTGGGCTTGGCCCAGCTCCTGCTACAGGTCTCCTCTTAAGTTAGAATCGTAGCGTTGGAAAGGACCCCCCGGGGGTCGTCGAATCCACACACCCCTGCAGGAATCTCAGCTCAAGCATCCGGGTTAGGTGGCCACCCAAGGAAGGACATTCTCAGGGTTGTCCTTTCCCTGACCAGCCTCCTTCTTCTCACGTCCCTCCCAACAGATGCTGGCGACTCTCCTCATCACTCGCCAGTTCCTGCAGAACGTCAAGGAGGTCTCCCAGCCGCACCTGTACAGCAAATTCAAGCGCGGGGATCTGAGCGCACAGAACCTCCGAGAGGCGGCCCAGACTATTCTTCGCCTGCTGGCCCAGAAGTGTGCCCCGGCCAGACCCCGTGGAGCCCACCACCGGGCCCCCCGGCACGGTGGAGACCCCCCGGCCGGCCACGGCCCGGAGGCGGCCGAGGGTCCGGAGGGAGCTCCCCGTGGGGAGAAGAAATGTCTCAACGGCGGGTGCGGCGTCCCTGAGGAAGAGGACGAGGAGAGGAAGGACTCCGACTCGGAGGACGAGAGCATCATCGACTGCGGGCTGAAGTTGAAGAAGGTGAGCTTCATCGAGAAGGCCGACCGCAAGGCCGGCGACCTGGGTCTGGAGGAAGGGGCCAGCTTCCTGGAGGAAGGCAGCCCCACCATGGTGGAGAAAGGCATGGACCCGGCCTCCGTCTTTGAGCTGTGCGAGGACGACGACGAGAGCGACGGGGCTTCCGGGAGCCCCTTGCGGGGACCGCCGGAAGCCAAGGAGCCGGCGGTGACCATGAGGGCGCGGAGGCCACGGGGCGCCAGGAACCCCCTGGAAGAGGGTGAGGAAGGCGAGGAGGGAGAGGAAGGGCGGAAGTCCAGCAGGAGCTCCTGGATTGACCCGCCGGAGGAGGTCTTCGCCGCCCAGCTGGCCCAGGCCGAGGTGGAGAGTTGCATGAAGAAATACGAGGTGAGGCAGCCAGAATTTGGGGCAACGCAGAGGAGCAGGGCACATCGAAGTGAAGCACGGGGGGACGGACAGGGCATAGCTGTCAACCGTCCCTTATTTGGCGGGAAAGTCCCTTAAGCCAGTGCCATGTCCCGCTGCTGTCCCTTATTGATGATGTCCCTTAAATTTCCCGGGTTTCAAAGGAAGCAGCTCCTCTCCCTCCCTCCCTGCCGGCCAGGGAGGAGGGAAGCTCCAACTGTGTTGCTTGGCTGCCCAGCCCACCCCCCTCCTTGCACGAGACCGGTTGAAACGAAGGAGTCATCATCAATGTACCGTATTTTTCGCTCTATAGGATGCACTTTTCCCCCTCCAGAAATTAAGGGGAAATGTGTGTGTGTCCTATAGAGCGAATGCAGGCTCCTTGGCTTCAGCGATAGCAACGCGAAGCCTCCGAAGCGCTCCAGAGGTTACACGTTGCTTTCGCTGAAGCCTGGAGAGCGAGAGGAGTCGGTGCGCACTGGTAGCCGCCTGAAGCCTTTGGAGCGCAGCGGGACCTCGCACTGCGCTCCGAAGGCTTCGGGTTCCTTTTGCTGAAGCCGGGAGAGCAAGACTCTCCCCGCTTCAGCAGAGAGGGACAGCTGCGCAGCGCCCCTTCAGCCAAGCGGGAGGAGAAATGGAAGGGGCTCCATTTCTCCTGCCTCTTCGCTGAAGGGGCGCTGAACAGAGAGGGGAGAATTTTTTTTACTTGTTCTCCCCCTCTAAAACAAGGTGCGTCCTATAGAGCGAAAAATATGATGATAATATTATTGTTATTCTCTCTTCCACACAAATCACCTCCCTTTCTCTCTCTCCCTCTCATACACACACACCCTATTTCTCTCCCCCCCCCCCCCGATCCAGGACACTTTCCAAGACTACCAGGAGATGTTCATCCAGTTTGGGTATGTGGTCCTCTTCTCGTCCGCCTTCCCTCTGGCCGCCACGTGCGCCCTGATCAACAACATAATCGAGATACGGAGCGATGCCTTCAAACTCTGCACGGGCCTCCAACGCCCCTTTGGCCAGCGGGTGGAAAGCATCGGGGAGTGGCAGGTGAGGTAAAGGGACCCCTGACCATTAGGTCCAGTTATGGCCGACTCTGGGGTTGCGGCACTCATCTCGCTTTACTGGCCGAGGGAGCCGGCGTACAGCTTCCGGGTCATGTGGCCAGCGTGACTAAGCCGCTTCTGGCGAACCAGAGCAGCGCACGGAGACGCCGTTTACCTTCCCGCCGGAGCGGAACCTATTTATCTACTTGCACTTTGACGTGCTTTCGAACTGCTAGGTTGGCAGGAGCAGGGACTGAGCAACGGGAGCTCTCACCCCTTCATGGGGATTCGAACTGCCAACCTTCTGATCGGCAAGTCCTAGGCTCTGTGGTTTAACCCACAGCGACCACATGGCCTCTATACCTGGAGGCTCCATTTAACTGTCATAGCCATCCATTAGGGCCTCACCTCACTCCCTGTGACTTCGCATTCACCTGTCGAATCCAAGCTGCGTCCTGAGGCAGCAGTTTCTGTAAATTTATTATTCTTCCATGAAGCAAGTTGTTCGTTCCGTCTGTCCCAAATCACCGGGCAAGTCTGTTACGACGGATGACCTTGAATTCCAGTATTATTGGTGATCTCTCTCTCCCCCCCCCCCTTCCTCCACACTTGCCATTGTTTTATAAAACCATTTTTCTAAAAGGGGTGAATTGCTTAGAATTCATGCTTTAACTTCCCTCTGATACTGCTTACGGGTCTTGGCCCCGTAGACCTTAAGGAGCGTCTCCAGCTCCATCGTCCAGCCTGGACACTGAGGTCCAGCTCCGAGGGCCTTCTGGCGGTTCCCTCACTGCAAGAAGCCAAGTTACAGGGAACCAGGCAGAGGGCCTTCTCGGTGGTGGCGCCCTCCCATCAGATGTCAAGAAAATAAACAGCTACCTCACTTTTAGAAGTCATCTGAAGGCAGCCCTGTTTAGGGAAGTTTTTAATATTCGATGTTTAATAGTGTTTTTAATATTCTGTTGGGAGCCACCCAGAGTGGCTGGGGAGGCCCGGCCAGATTGGCGGGGTATAAATTAAAATAATAACAATAAAAATCCCCACAAACAAAACAGGCCCTGACTTCAGGTTTATAACTCTTACAAAGCCACGACACGAAAGGAAAACAGGTTGGTTGGGAGGAGGAAATAAGCAATCTCAGCAGCAAGTTCTTAGCTACGTAGCTGTTCTGGTAACCAGCAGGGGTTCTGCCAAAAACTGCCAGTCTCTTTTAGAAAAAAAATTCTTCTTTCCCCCCCTGCAGAAGGTGATGGAAGCCATGGGTGTCCTAGCCATCGTGGTGAACTGCTACTTGATCGGTCAGTGTGGGCAACTTCAACGCCTCTTCCCCTGGCTCAGCCCAGAGGGGGCCATCATATCCGTGGTGGTGCTGGAGGTAACACCCTTTTCTGCCGTACACACACATACGCAATTCGGTTCTCCCCCTTCGGACCGCGATCCCAAGCTGAAATAGCCCAGTTCCGTAACTGGGAAGTCCCAGGTCCGCCCACTAAGATCTGCCTTTCTGCTTGGGCTCTATTTGAGCTAGAACACCAAAGTCGTGGTTTGGTGCTAACCATGGTTTCCTGAGCAAACCACGGGTTGAGCAAAGAAACCATGGTTTGCTCCTTGCGTGGCTCTTGCTTTTGCACCCCAGCTCAGCGAGCATAATGGGTGGGGTTGCCGAACAAACGACCGTTCAGCGAGGCCACCGGGTTCTGACATGGCAGCAAACCATAGCTGTCGACTGTCCCTTATTTGGCGGGAAAGTCCCTTATCCCAGCGCCGTGTCCCGCTGCTGTCCCTTATTGACGATGCCCCTTAAATTTCCCGGGTTTCAAAGGAAGCAGCTCCTCTCCCTCCCTCCCTGCCGGCCAGGGAGGAGGGAGGTTTCAACTGTGTTGCTTGGCTGCGTTGCTCACCCAATAAGACGTCTAAGAACGACTGGGGGGTGGAGCTTGCATGCCTTGTGCCGATCAAATTGGCCGCGTTATCTGGGGACTCGCCTTTGCTCAGTGCTTCCCAGCGGAGAGGTGACGGTGGTTTTCCTTGCTGCATCCCCTTTGCCGGGTTGTTGCGCTGTGGGAACCACCGCTTGAGGCTTCGTTTGGCTGCTGGCTGGGCTTTCTACCTTTGGCTCAGAGGGGCTCAGAAGTTGAACATACCTGTGCCCTGAAAATCCCTTATTTTGGCTGCTGATTCCTTATTTTCGAGGCTGCTGGTCCCTTCTTTTCAAATCTGTAAGTTGACAGCTATGCAGCAAACCATGGTTCTAAAAAGCCATGGTTCGCAAGACTCTGGCAAACCATGGTTTCGCATGGGGAGGTGTTGGAAAGCAAGACCATAGCAACAATGGCGATGTCTTATACACAGGGAGCTGTAGACCTCAGCCCCTCTCACCCCCCTGTTTTCTCCCCATAGCATTTTGCCCTCCTGCTCAAGTACGTCATCCAAGTGGCCATCCCAGACATCCCCGGCTGGGTGGCGGAGGAAATGGCAAAACTGGAGTACCAGCGGCGAGAGGCTTTTAAGGTGAGTCTGGCCCAGTCACACGCGGTTACTCAGGAACAAGCTCTGTTGACCCTGGGGATGGCTTTGAACGTGCTGCAGGCGTGCCTTACAAGGGTAAACTCAGAATCCTGATCAGAATCCGCCTGGACCACATAACACCAGTCTTGAAAGACCTACACTGGCTCCCAGTACGTTTCCGAGCACAATTCAAAGTGTTGGTGCTGACCTTTAAAGCCCTAAACGACCTCAGTCCTGTATACCTGAAGGAGCATCTCCACCTCCATCGTTGAGCCCGGACGCTGAGATCCAGCGCCGAGGGCCTTCTGGCGGTTCCCTCATTGCGAGAAGTGAGGTTACAGGGAACCAGGCAGAGGGCCTTCTCGGTAGTGGCGCCCGCCCTGTGGAACGTCCTCCCTTCAGATGTGAAGGAAATAAGCAGCTATCCTATCTTTAAAAAACATCTGAAGGCAGCCCTGTTCAGGGAAGTTTTTAACATTTAACGCTGTACTGTTTTTAACACCTGATTGGGAGCCACCCAGAGTGGCTGGGGAAACTCAGCCAGATGGGCGGGGTATAAATAATAAATTATTATTATTATTATATAAGACAGTACTGTTTTGGGGGGCAGGGTGTGGGCGGGTGTGGAGGACTCCCTGGTCCTGAATGCCACAACTTTGCCCTAAAGGACCAGGTGCACAGCCTGGGGCTCATTTTGGACAAAATTCTGTGTCCAGGGCGGCTGTCTACCCATACCCCTCCCCTTCGGCTGGGTTTCCCCAGCCACCCTGGGCGGCTCCCAACAGAATATTAAAAACACAATAAAACATCAAACATTAAACACTTCCCTAAAAAGGGCTGCCTTCAGATGTCTTCTAAAAGTCAGATAGTTGTTTATTTCCTTGACATCTGATGGGAGGGTGTTCCTCTAATTGATGCTGTCAATTTTGCCATCTACGTGAATTCAAGAAATTTGGTTCTCCGTTCTAATCATTCTGGTATTGCAAACGGGTGGAGGGAACTACTGGGTTGCAGGGAAGGGATTTGAAGGGATTAATTGAAATTGTTAAAGATCGGTATAGTATTTAAGAGATTAAATTTTTTATAAAGATTCTATAAGGAAAGCAGAAAGCGGCAAGAAATATTAAGTAAAGGCATCGTAAAGGAGATCAGCGTAAATGAAAACATGAGACTTATGGTTTTGTTAGATATGATTTTATTTTAGAGTTGTCTTGTTTATTTTGGAGTTGTTTGTTGTAAAGAATGTATATTAGGTAAAGGTAAAGAGAGCCGGTGTACAGCTTCCGGGTCATGTGGCCAGCATGACAAAGCCGCTTCTGGCGAACCAGAGCAGCGCATGGAAACGCCGTTTCCCTTCCTGCCGGAGCGGTACCTATTTATCTACTTGCACTTTGATGTGCTTTCGAACTGCTAGGTTGGCAGGAGCAGGGACTGAGCAACAGGAGCTCACCCCGCTGCAGGGATTCGAACTGCCGACCTTCTGATTGGCAAGTCCTAGGCTCTATGGTTTAACCCACAGCGCCACCCGCATCCCTCAAATAGGAGATTATTCGTCTCTAATTCAAGAGCCTGCAAGCGTTTATGATGAGGACTAGCGACATGGCTGGTTTTGCACACACCTTCCCGCCAGAGTGGTACCTACTTATCTACTTGCACTTTGACGGTCTTCCGAACTGCTAGGTTGGCAGGAGCAGGGACCGAGCAACGGGAGCTCACCCCGTTGTGGGGATTCGAACTGCCGACCTCCTGATCGGCAAGTCCTAGGCTCTGTGGTTTAACCCACAATGCCACCCGCGTCCCTGAATGTATATTATGTGAATTAAAAACACGAAACATGACCCTGTGTTGTTCCTTCCGCAGAAACACGAGCGCCAGGCCCAGCACCACTTCCAGCAGCAGCAGCGCCGCAAGCGAGAGGAGGAGGAACGCCAGCGCCACGCTGAATACCACGCCCGCAAGGAACGGGAGAGCGGGCGGGAGGAGGGCAAGTCGGACGGAGGGGGCCCCGAGACCGGCCACGAGAAGAGCCAGCCCAAAGGGAAGGGGCCGGGGGGCTCTGGCCACGGCTCGGAGAAGCCCAAAAGGCCCAGCTCCCTGCTGGCCACCAACAACGTCATGAAACTCAAGCAAATCATCCCTTTGCAGGGGAAGTTCCTGTCCGGTGGCGCGGGGGCCGGTGGCGGTACGTCGGGGGCACGCTCCCCGCAATCCCCCACCAGCACCGACAACAAACTGCCTGGCTTCCTCAGCTTCAAGTTCCTCAAATCCCCGGAGACCAAGCGGGAGGCCACCACCGAGAAGGTCCAGTCGCCCACCAAGCCTTTCAACCCAAGCAAACTGTTCAACTTCAGCAAGTCGGAAGGGGGGAACGGTGCGGCCCCTCTTCCGCAGCAGCAGCAGCCGCGGCCCGGGACTTCGGCGGACGAGAGACCCGCGGCTCAGAGATCGCACCTCAACGGGGTGGTGGACGATGAGGCCGAGGAGGAACCGGAGATCCGGACGGCTGTGGAGGACGAGGGTCCGGGGCACAAACTCTAAGCGTCCCCCTACCTCCGGGCGAGGGCTGGGGAGAGAGAAAGAGAGAGAGAGAGAGGACAGGGAGGGAGAGAAAGGAGGAATTGGGTCGCCGGTCGGTTCTTCAAGCAGATTTGGGGCAGGCAAGGGGCTTCGAGTGGGTCCACCATTTGGCCGCGGTGGTGGCACTTGGGGGAGTCCAGGGAGATTCGATTTGGCAGCTTGCTGAGGTTGCAGCCTGAAAAAGGAGAGGTGAAAGGTTACCCCTTCCTAAAATATATCTGATGTTCCGGATGGGTCAAGTTTGGTACCTGGTTTGGGCTACTGCTGGCGGCCCACACATTTAAGGCACGGTCTAGCTCAGGACCGCCAGAGGCGGAAGAACCTCAAAATGGAGGGGGTGTCTGCAGATTTTTGGGGTGCGGTCGTTGACTGGCGGCACATGGCCTCCTCCCCAACCCCATCAGTTCCCTTATCAGAGCTGTTCCTGCAGTCTTTCTGAAGGGCTTTCCGGTGCATTTTGGAGGAGAGGACCCCCTTCCACCCACCCCACCCAGTTGGCAAAAAGTTCTGGGGTCTCAACCAACCCCC
Source organism: Podarcis siculus (assembly GCA_034642415.1). Lineage (NCBI taxonomy): Eukaryota > Metazoa > Chordata > Lepidosauria > Squamata > Lacertidae > Podarcis > Podarcis siculus. Next base: position 4,807,384 of record JAXCMG010000040.1, read on the forward strand.
TATTTTAGGCTAGGGAGGGGAGCCCACAAACAGTGAGTTTGGGGGGAATTCTATGAGGAGAACAAGGTCTGTCTTGACTCTCAAGAGTCCTGTCGGATTGTGTCCCCTCCTTCCAGGTAACCCACCCCCCTTTGTGTTTTGAGGGGCTGTTGAGCCCCCGCTTCTTAGTCTTGCAGCTACTGTACATTTGCCCCAAAGCAGATTTGGATAGGATGCAAAACCTCAGCTCAGATTTGCTCCTCAAATCCCTCCGCTCAACATGAGGAATGATGGGTGACGCTAACTTTCAGGTCCGTGTTTCCTTCCCCCACCTCGCTCTAACAGCAGAAAGTATATTATATTTGGCAAAGTAAACCACTGCCTTAAAATGGAGAGGTTGCGCTAAGTACCTCCCCTCAAAGGTTGCGTGTGAAAATCTGGAAAGAGGCAGCCTTCGCAGTGAAATCATAGCCTCAGCTTTGCCTCATGTTGCATTAGCCAAATTTTATTCCAGTGATTTCAGAACAGGGTGTCTGCAAAACCAGCCATGTCGCTAGTCCTCATCGTAAACGCTTGCGGGCTCTTGAATTAGAGACGAATCATCTCCTATTTGAGGGGTGCGGGTGGCGCTGTGGGTTAAACCACAGAGTCTAGGATTTGCCGATCGGAAGGTCGGTGGTTCGAATCCCCGCAATGACGGGGTGAGCTCCCGTTGCTCAGTCCCTGCTCCTGCCAACCTAGCAGTTCGAAAGCACGTCAAAGTGCAAGTAGATAGATAGGTACCGCTCCAGCGGGAAGGTAAACAGCGTTTCCGTGCGCTGCTCTGGTTCGCCAGAAGCGGCTTAGTCCTGCTGGCCACATGACCCGGAAGCTGTACGCCGGCTCCCTCGGCCAATAAAGCGAGATGAGCGCCGCAACCCCAGAGTCGTCCGTGGCTGGACCTAACGGTCAGGGGTCCCTTTACCTTTTTTAATCTCCTATTTGCCTCTCACCTCTCCCCACCGGTAAAATCTGCCCAGTAAAACAGAACAAGCCCCCTTTCCCTTTTTCTGCTTGAAGAACAGAGGTGGATTTTGAAGTACCAGGAAGCGGTTGGGAGCAGACGAGACACTGTTTTGAACCAACGTCCATGCATGGTCAACATATCTTGCACTAAACAAAATGAAAACAAGGGGATTATTTTTTTGTTTTTGCTTTTCCTGACGGTGCTCGTAAAAAAGCAGACTGGGGGTGGGTGGGGGCGAGAAGGGATGGCTCTGGAAAATCCATGATTGTTTATTTATTTTTTAATAATTTTCAGTGGCAGGGAAAACGAAGGCCGAGGAGACATCACCTCGCCTTTGCATCATGTGAAAGAGACCGGTGCGTGCTTTTTTTCTCTCAACAAAAGGACAAAATTATTGCAATAAGGACTTCAGCCTGCAGTAGCTATGCCAAGGATGGAATTTAAACACCCACCTGCCGCTGCCTTTTCTTAATTTGCTGTGTGAATAGGATAGAAGCAGGGAGAGTTTAGGCCAGATTTTTTTTGGGGGGGGGAGGGAAATTCACAATCAATTGCAGGTATTCTGCCGTTTTTAATTTGGTGCAAGCCGGAAAATCGGTCACCGTAGGTTAGAGAGGTAGTCACAGGTAGAACTTTTAGCCACTTGGGGAAATGGGCAGGGCGTGTGCCTGGCAAGGCTTTGTGTGGGGTTGATTTCTGCCCCCCTTCTTTTCCCACAGTCGCGAAACTCTATGTCCTACGGAGGGGAAAACCCCCAGCCCTTTGGGCCCAACCGCAGCTGCTTAAAGAGTACACAGGTCTCCCTGTTCCGCCTATTTCGAAATCGCATCACCATCACACGCATCGACTCCCAGCTTGCAAAACGCTGCGGTTAGTGCTTCGCTCACTTTAAAAGGGATGGAGTTAGGGCCACCTTCCCCCTCCGTCCGTCGTGGCCCCCCAAATGGATCACGCCGCAAGCCCAGAGACAGAATCTCAGGTCAGATCCCGAGGAAACGGCAACCTTTGTCTTTCCCCCCCCAATCGCCGTCTGACTTACGGGGAGTGCCGCTTTGCAGAAAGAAAGAAAAATAAGGGGAAGAAATCGCCCCGCGCTCCAGATCTCTAGCTGTGTTTCCCACGACTTTGCTGGATCCGACGCACCGTTGGCCAATAGTGCAATTCCACCCCCCCCCCCTGCTAAAAAAGCCATTGAAAACAGCCATGTGCTGCGAGGAACTTAAAGACACGACAGCCGTTTCCGTCGCTGACCCTTTGGGTAGCAAGGCAAGGAAGAGCGGTACCCACATGTCTACATCTGCCAGCCGCTCTCTGAAAAAGATCAGCCGTGGCGGATGAAAGAATGGACTGCATTTGCTTATATCGTTCTTCCACGCCGGATGCGCTATGTTATTATTATTTTTTTGCAACGGGCAAGGAGCTTTTTTCCCTTTCTTTTTGGTAACAGCAATAACGCGACGTTAGCAGGTGGGGATGGCAGCCGACGACCCTTACGGATTTCTTGCAGATTGCCGTCTTTTCTGCTCTATAAGACTCACTTTTCCCCTCCTAAAAAGTAAGGGGAAATGTGTGTGCGTCTTATGGAGCGAATGCAGGCTGTGCAGCTATCCCAGAAGGCAGAACAGCAAGAGGGATTGCTGCTTTCACTGCGCAGCGATCCCTCTTGCTGTTCTGGCTTCTGAGATTCAGAATATTTCTTTTCTTGTTTTCCTCCTCCAAAAACTAGGTGCATCTTGTGGTCTGGTGCGTCTTATAGAGCGAAAAATACGGTATGCATTAACGCCAGAAAAGGCTTGCGGGGTTCTTGACACCTGCTGCCAAGGCAGTGGGATGAGGGTCCAGCTACGAGGTCCATTCGCTAGGTGGACTGCAGGCACCCGAACCCCATCGTTGTCCCCCCCAAGAACAGGACACAATTTAGCCAAAGTGGGCGAGCGCTTAACCCACTGTAGAAAAAGCGAGCACTTGCAACAGGTTATAGACGCTGCCTTCACATTGCCTTTATTGTAGAAGGTGCTTCAACGGGGGCCCAGAAATTCATCGACCTTCATGATGTCAGCCTACCAAAGCTTCAAACCCGGCGGGGGGAGGGGGAGTTGGGGGAGTGCCTCTCAGATGCAAGGGACGCAGGTGGCGCTGTGGGTTAAACCACAGAGCCTAGGACTTGCTGATCGGAAGGTCGGCGGTTCGAATCCCCAGGATGGGGTGAGCTCCCGTTGCTCGGTCCCTGCTCCTGCCAACCTAGCAGTTCAAAAGCACTAAGTGCAAGTAGATAAATAGGTACCACTCCAGCGGGAAGGTAAACGGCGTTTCCGTGCGCTGCTCTGGTTTGCCAGAAGCGGCTTAGTCCTGCTGGCCACATGACCCGGAAGCTGTATGCCGGCTCCCTCGGCCAGTAAAGCGAGATGAGCGCCGCAACCCCAGAGTCAGCCACGACTGGACCTAAGTGTCAGGGGTCCCTTTACCTTTTTACTCTCGGATGCAACAGAGATCCTTGAAGGCGATAGGGAGGTGGTGGTGAGAATGCAGTTTGTAAACCCCCCAAAAACCCAGCACCCCACCCCACCTATGGCAAAGCCCGAACACAGATCCCTGCGAGCAATTTATAAGAGCACCTGTTTCAATGTCTTACTCTTCCAAGCAATGAACTGTCCAAAAGGGGGGGGGGGGTTGTCATCGGAGCGGGACAAGAAAAAAGGGGAGTAGTACTATTATTATTTATTAACTTGCTGCCTTTTAATTTATTTTTGGCGTCTCGGACAAAGGAAGGAAACAAAAGAAAACAAAGCGTTGGGGAGGGTTTTCAATTTCTTTTAAGTTATTTTTTTGTCATATTTTTGTAATATCAGCAGAAATGCAATAAAAAAAAAAGATATATTTCAATATTCTCCCCCAGGGAGAAATTATTGCACGCATCTCGCAAACGATCCCTTCTCCGTAGCTAGAAGATACACAGGCTCCCTTCTCCCAAAGTCTTGGATTTGAAAGAAGTTTTAAGAATCAAATGGGAGTATGCAAAAATCACAATGGTGGGGGAAACCATGACGCCAGTCAACGCCTAGACATAGCTCCATCCTTTTACAGTGGTACCTTGGTTCTGAAACTTAATCCGTTCCGGAAGTCCGTTCCAAAACCAAAGCGTTCCAAAACCAAGGCCCGCTTTCCCATTGAAAGTAATGCAAAGTGGATTAATCCGTTCCAGACTGTTAAAAAGAACCCCTAAAAGAGCAATTTAACATGAATTTTACTATCTAAAGAGACCATTGATCCATAAAATGAAAGCAATAATCAGCGTACAGTGGTACCTCAGGTTACATACCTCAGCTTCAGGTTACAGACGCTTCAGGTTACAGACTCCGCTAACCCAGAAATAGTGCTTCAGGTTAAGAACTTTGCTTCAGGATGAGAACAGAAATCGGGCTCCGGCGGTGCAGCGGCAGCAGGAGGCCCCATTAGCTAAAGTGGTGCTTCAGGTAAAGAACAGTTTCAGGTTAAGAACAGACTTCCGGAACGAATTAAGTACTTAACCCGAGGTACCACTGTACTGTACTATAAAATAAATAAGACAGTATAGTAGATGATTTAATTTTTTTTTAAAAAAAAATTCTTACTTGCACTGATGATAGTCATTGTTTAGATGAGGGGCTTTTATCCATTTCCGCAATCACACAATCAATCAATCAATCAGTAGCTGAACTGGGTTCCACACAGTCACAAAAACAAAAAGAGCCGCAAAAAGCCTCAGAAACAAAAACGCAAAATAAATAGCAAAAAGAAAAGCGTTAAACTTAATCCATTCCAGAAGTCCGTTTGATTTAATGTTCAAAAACCAAGGCGCAGCTTCTGGTTGGCGCAGACACCCCGGAAACAATAGCCAACAGTTGCATTGGATGTCCGGCTTCTGAAAAACGTTTGAAAACCAGAACGCTTACTTCCGGGTTTTTGGCGTTAGGGAACCAAGGCTTTTGAGAACAAAGGTATATTGGTATATCACGATGTTTAGCTAGCGATGTATCACAATGTCGAAAACCGGGTATCGCCCAGCCCTACTCACGGTCTCCTCTTTCCCGCATGACCTCTAAATCGAAGTCCCAACCTGGAGCAGATTTATGGGGTGCCTGGGAGGAATAGTCCCATTGCACAGCTAAACGTCTGGCGGAACTGTTGGGTTAGATTCCATGGCTGTGGTTCCTGTCAACGTTTCCCCTTTTTACAGGGAAATTCCCTTATTCCGAATAGGATTCCTTGCAAGAAAAGGGAAACAGTTGACAGCTATGGTTGGACTAGGGTGGCGCTGTGGGTTAAACCACAGAGCCTAGGACTTGCCGTTCAGAAGGTTGGCGGTTCAAATCCTCACGACGGGGTGAGCTCCCGTTGCTCGGTCCCAGCTCCTGCCAACCTAGCACTTCGAAAGCACATCAAAGTGCAAGTAGATAAATAGGTACCACTCCGGCGGGAAGGTAAATGGCATTTCTGTGAGCTGCTCTGGTTCGCCAGAAGCAGCTTCGTCATGCTGGGCACATGACCCGGAAGCTGTACGCCGGCTCCCTCGGCCAATAAAGCGGGATGAGCGCCGCAACCCCAGAGTCGGCCACGACTAGACCTAACGGTACGGGGTCCCTTTACCTTTTTATGGTTGGACTGCAAGGCCCTTGGGAGGTCCCTTGCAACTCTGTATGATACAGCGGCCATTGAAAAGGACGGCTTTTACTTAGGTCTGTTCAGTTCAGAAGAAGAGGAGGAGTTTGGATTTGATATCCCACTTTATCACTACCCGAAGGAGTCTCAAAGCGGCTAACATTCTCCTTTCCCTTCCTCCCCACAACAAACACTCTGTGAGGTGAGTGGGGCTGAGAGACTTCAAAGAAGTGTGACTAGCCCAAAGTCACCCAGCAGCTGTGTGTGGAGGAGCGGAGACGTGAACCCGGTTCACCAGATTACGAGTCTACCACTCCTAACCACTACACCACGCTGGCTCTCAACGGGTTTCCCGCTAAATCGGGAGTCAACCCGGCACAGCTCGCGGCGCAGAACCCCGAAATAAACCCAGCCAAAGTGGTGAGAAAGATCCTTCTTTATTCTACTGCAAAAGTTGCACAGAACTGGTCCATTCATAGAGTGATCTGAGAGAGAGAGAGAGAGAGAGAGAGAGAGAGAGAGAGAGAGAGAGAGAGAGATATTTGTGGGGTGGGTGGGTCAGGGGATGGAGGGAAGAAAGGGGTTGGTGACAAGCAGAAATGTTTTCTTTTCCTCTTCACAACCTACGGCTGACATGCTAACGAAACCCCCCAGAACAGAAAGCTAAAGATGGGTGTTTTTCTTTTTAATAAAAATAATACAGCACTTATCAGCTAAAGAGGACACGACACGTCTGGTGGAGAGCATCCATCGAAGGACCGTCGACGATTTTTTTTTTATTAAAAAAAAATCTTTTCCAGAAAACAAAAACGTCAAAATGATGGGGAGAGGGAGGTCAGGATACGGCCTCCTCGCCTCAGATCACACTTAGATTAGGAGGTGCAAAGGAAGAATTTGAAAACCACACCCCCTCTTTTACGCACACCAGTAATTGTACAGATGGAAGGTTTGACTCCACAAAAAAGTCGGTGTGTGTGTGTGTGTTTCAGCATTAGCCAGGATACAGTTCACGTTAGTACAAAGATATTGGGGGGGCGGGAGAGATTTAGCCACGAAAGTGTGGGGGGTGTGTGTCTTTTTTTTTTGCCTTTTCCCCCAAACAGAAAGGGAATCGATCACAGTTTAAACATCATTTTCTTTTCCCGACTTGTTCCAACAGAGAGAGCGAGAGAGCGTATAAATAATAATGGAGAAAGAAAAAATGGAAGAAGAGACCCCTCTCTCTCTCCTGCCCCACGACACACCCCCCCCGGCCATGCCTCTTTCGCCCCCGCTGCTTCCGCCAACACACACACACACACAAATAAACAGAAATAAATACATTGGCTGCTACAGATCTGAAGTGGCTGCATAGTGAAGGCTGAACCAGGAGGAAGAAAGGCAAGCTGTTCGTGGAAATGTGTGTGTTGGTGTGCATACATGGTCAACAGACACTCCCCCCCCAAAAAAAATACCACACAGGAAGCCCCTGTAAATTTTAACACAGAAGACAAGCAAAAAAAAAAAAAAAAGGTTCTTTTAGTTTTTTAAGTGTCCTCATTCATATCCTGGCTGTCCGTCCGGGCGATTTTCCGGGGTGGCGCTGAATTCTCGCCTTCTATTTCCACCTGTTCGGGGTCTCTTTTCTTCGCTGCGTTCTGGTGGGAGCAAGAAGAGTAGAGAGATGGAGGGTAGATAAGAGAAACCAGGGTGAGATTGAACGCTGATCGGGTTCGGAGCGATTCGTACACAGGTTTTCGCCCCCCCCCCCCCAAAGTAAAGGAACGAGGTAGTTCCCCCACAAACAAGAACGGTAAATTGGGAAGTTAAACTGGCAAAGTGTGCCTCCGACATCCTTAAGGGTCGACCCAAAGAAATGAACCAGGAGGGGTCTGTTTGCTTTGACGGGCGGCGAATGTTACACTCCAGGCAGGCCCACCGAAATGAATGGACACAAGAGACTCATGTCTGTTGGTTTCAGTGGGTCTACTCTGGGTGTAACAGGGACGCGGGTGGCGCTGTGTGTTAAACCACAGAGCCTAGGGCTTGCCGATCAGAAGGTCGGCGGTTCGAATCCCCACAACGACGGGGTGAGCTCCTGTTGCTCAGTCCCTGCTCCTGCCAACCTAGCAGTTTGAAAGCATGTCAAAGTGCAAGTAGATAAATAGGTACCACTCCGGCGGGAAGGTAAACGGCGTTTCTGTGCGCTGCTCTGGTTCGCCAGAAGCGGCTTAGTCCCGCTGGCCACATGACCCGGAAGCTGTACGCCGGCTCCCTTGGCCAATAAAGTGAGATGAGCACCGCAACCCCAGAGTCGGTCACGACTGGACCTAATGGTCAGGGGTCCCTTTACCTTTGCTCGGGGTGTAACACAGCTGGAAACAATTTCAAAGGGTTGCATGTGTGTTTTGGGACTTTGGTGCATAATTCATTATTATTATCATTGACTTTGTTTACGGAGAGCTTCCTAAAGCACTTTGCCATGTAACTATTCAACTGTTTATATATACAGTCATACCTTGGATCTTGAACGCCTTGCAAGTCGAACGTTTTGGCTCCCGAACGCCGCAAACCTGGAAGTGAGTGTTCCGGTTTGCGAACGTTCTTTGGAACCCGAATGCTTGACGGGGCTTCCGATTGGCTGCATGAGCTTCCTGCAGCCAATCAGAAACCACACCTTGGTTTTCAAACGTCGAACAGCTTTCCAGAACAGATTCCGTTCGACTTCCAAGGTACCACTGTATATATAGAATCAATCGCTTTGAAAACAACGGTATGTACAGAAGAATTGTAGTATAAAGAGAGCAGAGAAAACGAAAGCCCACATACAGAAATCAGTTCAGAACCAACAGGGATAAAGTTCTCATAAGGTTTATGGAAAGAAGGGCAGCTTTAGCAAGAGCCCCAAACAGAACAGATGTGGTCCAGGAGCGTAAGGCCAGGGTAGGCAGGTGCCGGTGTACGAAAAGAGGCTCTGTAGCCTTTTCCTACCATCCACCTTGAAGGAGACCTGAAAGAAACTTTGAAGGCCTCCCTCCCTTACTGGGAGATGCTTTTGAAATTAGACAAGATTGCGCAAATTGCTAGCAGAGCACGTTCCGTACCTTTTTGTCCCACTGCTGATGTAGGTAACGCAAAAGTATGTTCGTCTTTTCTGTTACTATAACTGTTGGAAGAGAGAGCCGGGGAGGGGGGGAGAGAAAGGACATTATCACAATAAATTTCTTTGTTTTAAATGGCAGTATAGTTTTACACATCACTTGGGAAGACAGGAGAACTAGGGCCAGTGTACTGGAAGAAGCAAAGATCACCGGCGTTGAAGCAATGATTCTTGAACATCAAGAACATGACCATTGTTCAAGAACATCAAGAACATTGGTCATGTTGTGTGGATGCCTAATTATCGTCTTCCAAAGCAACTACTCTATTCCGAACTTAAAAATGGAAAGCGTAATGATGGACGACAAAATAGGCTTAAAGACTCTCTCAAGGCAAATCTTTAAAAATGTAGTATAAACACCGACAACTGGGGAACACTGGCCTGCGAGCGCTCCAATTGGAGAACAGCCTTTACCAAAAGTGTCGTGGGTTTTGAAGACACTCGAACTCAGGACGCAAGGGAGAAACGTGCTAAGAGGAAGGCACGCTTGGCAAATCCGCACCGGGATCGACTCACACCCGGAAACCTATGTCCCCACCGTGGAAGGACGTGTGGATCCAGAATTGGCCTCCACAATCACTTACGGACTCATTGTTACAACCATGTTTACGGAAGACAATCTTACTCAGCTACGAGGGATCGCCAAAGACGAAGATATGGGGAAGGGTGTGCAGTTCTTTTAATCTATTTATAAAGACATTTATATATGCTGCTATTATTCACAACTGGATTGCGACAATAAACCACATAATAAAAGCCGTGCAGAAAGTTAAGATCAGGTAACTATTGCGGAGAAGGGATGTGGGTGGCGCTGTGGGTTAAACCACAGAGCCTAGGACTTGCCGATCAGAAGGTCAGCGGTTCGAATCCCCGTGACGGGGTGAGCTCCCGTTGCTCGGTCCCTGCTCCTGCCAACCTAGCAGTTCGAAAGCACGTCAAAGTGCAAGTAGATAAATAGGTACCGCTCCGGCGGGAAGGTAAACGGCGTTTCCTTGCACTGCTCTGGTTCGCCAGAAGCGGCTTAGTCATGCTGGCCACATGACCCGGAAGCTGTACGCCGGCTCCCTCGGCCAATAAAGCGAGATGAGCACCGCAACCCCAGAGTCGGTCAAAAGTGGACCTAATGGTCAGGGGTCCCTTTACCTTTACTAACTATTGCGGAAAGATATACTTTGCTGCCTGCATAAGGCTAACAGAAATGGAAAGTTTACAGCAGGCACTAACTGAGAAGCTGCCTGCAGGACCTTGTGGCAGAGAGTTCCATAGGCTCATTTTATTATAGCCGCCGGTCGTTCCCCACTAGCTTGGGGAACGACCGGTAGGTGTTCCTACGGGTGATCTCAGGTGATCGAGCGGCAAGGCAAGCGCCGGCCGCCTTCTCAAAAATTGCATCGCCCAGTTCTGTTTTACACTGCCCGGGTCCCTGCCGAAGTTCCTGGACCCCGTCTCCCAGCAACCCTGGGGGCCAGCATGACCAATGGTCAAGGGCGACGGTGGAAGGGGGTGCCCAGCAAGATCTGGAGGGCCACAGATATTTCCCAAGTGGAAAGCTCAAGAAAAGAGAAGGAGCGAAAAAGCCAGTGCTTACTTTGTTCTGACGGATATTCCCTCGTAGGGAGATATACTGATGGCCTTCTGTTCTGTAAATTGAAAAAGAAGGAGAGAATGAGATTTTTTTTGCGTGAGAGAGAGATCTTTGCAGTTAAACCATCATCTTGCTGATTACCCACATTGTCCCGGTAACTTGGTTCTTCTTGAAGCTACTTGCCCGCAAGGGAAAAAACAAAACTACAAACAAACCTCTGCCTGCAAAGAGAGTACAGATTAAAAAATAAAAGGTCCCTGGGGTAACTGTGCCCCTGCAGTTTGGTCAAACTCATGTTGGTAGCTTCGAGAACACTGTCCAACCATCTCGTCCTCTGTCGTCCCCTTCTCCTTGTGCCCTCCATCTTTCCCAACATCAGGGTCTTTTCCAGGGAGTCTTCTCTTCTCATGAGGTGGCCAAAGTCTTGGAGCCTCAGCTTCAGGATCTGTCCTTCCAGTGAGCACTCAGGGCTGATTTCCTTCAGAATGGAGAGGTTTGATCTTCTTGCAGTCCATGGGACTCTCAAGAGTCTCCTCCAGCACCAGAATTCAAAAGCATCCATTCTTCGGCGATCAGCCTTTTTTATGGTCCAGCTCTCACTTTCATACATCACTATGGGGAAAACCAGAGCTTGAACTATACAGACCTTTGTTGGCAAGGTGATGTCTCTACTTTTTAAGATGCTGTCTAGGTTTGTCATTGCTTTTCTCCCAAGAAGCAGGCGTCTTTTAATTTCGTGGCTGCTGTCACCATCTACAGTGATCATGGAGCCCAAGAAAGTAAAATCTCTCACTGCCTCCATTTCTTCCCCTTCTGTTTGCCAGGATATGTGGCATGGGTTTCTCAAAAACAAGTCATGCCAGACAAATCTCAGATAGACAGATGATAGATAGATACAAGCTTGGTGGATCAGGGGATTGCTGTGGACATAGTATATCTTGATTTCAGTAAGGCTTTTGACAAAGTCCGCAATGATATCCTTGCAGAGAAGATAGTAAAATGAGGGCCAGACGAGGTAAATGTTAGGTGGTTTTGCAGCCGGTTGACAGACCCAACCCAAAGAGTGCTCACTAACAGTTCCTTGAAATATCTAGCTTGTTTTCTGCTGCGCCGGAGGGGAGGACCCAAACCAATGGATTCAAGTTGCAAGAAAGGAGATTCCGACTAAACACCAGAAAGAAATTTCTGAGGGTAAGAGCTGTTCACCAGTGGAACTCACTCCCTCAGGAGATGGGGGGCTCTATAATCCCTTGGGGGTTTGTAAACAAAGGTTGGATGGTCTCCACCCCCATCGTTCTACCCGGACACTGAGGTCCAGCGCCGAGGGCCTTCTGGCGGTTCCCTCACTGCGAGAAGCCAAGTTACAGGGAACCAGGCAGAGGGCCTTCTCGGTGGTGGCACCCACCCTGTGGAACGCCCTCCCACCAGATGTCAAAGAGAACAACAACGACCAGACTTTTAGAAGACATCTGAAGGCAGCCCTGTTTAGGGAAGCTTTTAATGTTTGATGTATTACAGTATTTTAATATTTTTCTGGAAGCCGCCCAGAGTGGCTGGGGAAGCCCAGCCAGATGGGCAGGGTATAAATAATAAATTATTATTATTATTAATTGTCATGCATGATTTAGTTGCACTGCAAGGGGTTGGACTAGAAGATCCACAGGTTCCCTTCCAACTTGACAATACTACGATTCTATGAAATCGTGCACAAATGGTATGTCTTAGTGGGAGATCCATTCTGGGTTCACCCCCCCCCCCCTGAAATAACCAGGACCACGAACCCTTGAAAAGACTCTCTGAAAGGACCTCAAGTGAGTCTCTTTGTTGGATCTCAAGCCAAGAGCTGGTACTCACCGATGCTTTACATACAGAATCTGCGTGGAAACGGCTGAAATTGCTTTTATTGTAGACAGGCAACCCTTTCAGAAAATCAGCCTGGAATGAAGCAAAACAGAAAGGAAAGTGAAACCACAGACAGGCTTTTAAGCAGCAAGCATCTTTGGGGCAGACGCTCCCCCTTTGCTTTTCTCTTTCTGGACTCCCTCTCTCATCAGCGCCACTCAGCGTGCCACAAATACAGGAAACTGCCTCACCCTTCGCAGCCATTAAGGACTAGAAACTTGATCCCCCCTACAAAAAAACTGTTAATTTTAGCAACGTATTCATATTAGCATTATATATATAGGTAAAGGTAAAGGGTCCCCTGACCATTAGCTCTAGTCGTGGCCGACTCTGGGGTTGCGGCGCTCATCTCGCTTTATTGGCCAAGGGAGCCGGCGTACAGCTTCATGTGGCCAGCAGGACTAAGCCGCTTCTGGCGAACCAGAGCAGCGCACGGAAACGCCGTTTACCTTCCCGCCGGAGCAGTACCTATTTATCTACTTGCACTTTGACGTGCTTTTGAACTGCTAGGTTGGCAGGAGCTGGGACCGAGCAACGGGAGCTCACCCCGTCATTGCGGGGATTCGAACTGCCGACCTTCTGATCGGCAAGTCCTAGGCTGTGTGGTTTAACCAACAGCGCCACCCGCATCTCTCTCATTATATATATATATGTTGCCCCTAAAAAGTAAGTTACTAGTCTTCGTGGTTCCAAATATAGTCAAAATAGGAAGATGCCTTATATAAAGCCCTAGGCTCAAAGTGCCACATCTGCAATCCACTGGGTAGCTTAATAATAATAATAATAATAATATTTTTTTTATTTATACCCTGCCCTCCCCAGCCAAGACTGGGCTCAGGGCGGCTTAGTTGGTTAGAGTGCAGTGCTAATAATGCCAAGGTGCGATTCCCATCAGGGACAGCTGCAAATTCTTGCATTGCAAGGTGGTTGGACTAGATGGCCGTCAGGGTCCCTTCCAAATTACAATTCTGTGATTTCTTCTATGATCTAGGCAGGCCTCACCACAACCTATAAGCACCCCTGAAACAGGCAGCTGACTCACCCCAATGCAGAATCCGCTAACCTCTCCCAGAGGCTGCACAGAAACCATCCAGACCAACCAAAAAAGCGTGGCACAACCGTTCAGGTGTCAGGCTACAGCCTGGCAGAGACCTGAGTTCAAATCCCCACTCAGCAACACAATGCTCACTGTGGCAACTTTGCAGCCAGTGGCTGCCTCTCTTAAATTAGCCTACCTTTCAGGGCTGTTGTGAGGCAGAAACAGGGAGAATTGCATAAATCGCCTGGAATGACACCCCCTGACAACAAAGCTTGCTCCCCCAGCAAGAAACCTACTAAACGGTTGCCCCAAACCCCCGTGTCCCCCCCCCATTCCGACAGCAAAGCCCGAACCTTTGGAAAAGCAACGTTTTCCAGACACCCCACATGCAGGTCTGGGGTTTCCCTAGTCATCCTAGCCACACCGACGGATGCTTTTCCTGTCCAGAGGGGAGCCCCCCCAAATTTGCACCCCCAGCCCTATAAGCTCACAAAGACACCCGTAGCCCCCACCCCGGCTTTGTTCACACAGCAAACTAACAGGGGTGCTTCTCCCCGCCAGCGCCAGTCGTAAGAGAGCCCCTCCCTGATGGAAGGGGGGTGGGATGGGGGGGGGAGAAGCCCCATAAAGCTCCCAAACAGCTCCCCCCATTCACTGGGGAGGTGGGGGGTTGTAGGCAGAAACAAGGACCACACCGATGGCCCCATCTTTACCTCATCAGGCTCCCCTCCCCGCCGCCGACCTGAAAGCACCCCCAGACCCCAGTCTGCCTCCCCACTCCACAGATGAGACACCCCCCGCTTAGCACCACCAGTTTGTAATGCACAGCACCCCAAACCCACTGGACCCCCATCCTCTGTGCTGTCCCCTAAAACTACATCCTCCCCCCCCAAAAAACAGACCCAGGCCTCCCCCCTTGCAAGCCTATGCACAGCCCCCCCAAATAATAATCACCCCCCAGGCCCCTTTCCAGAGCCCCCTGCCCCACCTTGCAAGCCTGTGCACAGGACCCCCCCCAGCCTTACTGGACCCCCCTTCTCAGTGCTGCCCCCTAAAAGCATGTCCTTCCTCCCCCAAAAAAACAGAGACCCAGGCCTCCCCCCTTGCAAGCCTATGCACAGGACTCCTCCCAGCCTCACTGGACCCCCCTTGTCAGTGCTCTCCCCTAAAAGCACATCCTCCCCCCCAAAAAACCCAGATACCCAGGCCTCCTTCCCTGCAAGGCTGTGCACAGGACCCCCCCCAGCCTCACTGGACCCCCCCAGCCTCAGTGTTGCCCCCTAAAAGCACATCCTCCCTCCCCCCCCCAAAAAACAGATACCCAGGCCTCCCCCCCTTGCAAGCCTGTGCACAGCCCCCCAAACAATAATCACCCCCAGGCCCCTTTCCAGAGCCCCCTGTCCCACCTTGCAAGCCTTTGCACAGGAACCCCCCAGCCTCACTGGACACCCCCATCCTCTGGGCTTTCCCCTAAAAGCACATCCCCCCCCCAAAAAGAGACCCAGGCCCCCCTTGCAAGCCTGTGCACAGGACCCCCCCAGCCTCAGTACTGCCCCCCAAAGCACACCCTCTTCTCCCCCCAAAAAACAGAGACCCAGGCCTCCCCCCCTTGCAAGCCTGTGCACAGGACCCCCCCAGCCTCAGTACTGC
>JAXCMG010000040.1:4829114-4846620 GCA_034642415.1 Podarcis siculus
CCCCCCACCTCATGTATAAAGGGAAGGGGGACCCCCCACTTCCTCACTAGAGAGTAGCCTTCCCCCTCATTGAAAAGGGGACCCCCCTCCACACACACTCCTCATTACTAGGAAAGGAGGACCCCCGCTTCATGAATAGTGGGGAACCCCCATTAAGGTATGGAGGAGGGTACCGCCTCAATTCATCACTGGGGAGTTGCCTCCTCCCTCCTTGATGTAGGGGAGAGGAAAGGAGCCCCCCCTTATCAGTAGAGTGGGGGGCATTGTAATGGGGGGGAGGGAAGGAGAACCCTCCCCACCTTAGAGAAGGGCCTGGGGACAGACACCCCTATATATTTACGGAGGGAGGACTGTCTCTTATCGCCTATGGAGACCCCCCTCTTCTTATAATGGAGGAAGGAAAAGGGGACAGGCCCCCCCCTCTTATGAACAGGCAGAGAGGACTCAGTCCCTTATTAATATGGGGAATGGGGGGGGAAGAGGGACCCCCGCATCAATAAATGCCCCTTTTCTTATAATAAGGGGGTGGAAAAGAAGAGAGAAGTATAATGAGGAAAAGAAAGGGGGTCCCCCGTATTGTTAGATAGGGAGGGGACACTGAACCCCCTTTTTAAATGGGGTCATCAGAGGTGAGAGCCCTCCTTTATTTCATAAATATGAGGGGTAGGAAGATGAGAAGTGGATCCCCCCCCAAACCATGTAGGCACAAGATCCCCTACACTGAATGAGATGGACCCCCCCTTCAAATATATTAAGGGGCTGGGCTGGAGGGGGTGGTTACAGGATTGGGGAGACAGATTCTTTCCCCCCCCCCCCACACACAAAAAAGGTGAGTCTTCGAAGTGGATTTTGTCCCCCTCCCTCTGTCGGCTCTTCCAAAATTAGTCTGACTAGGCGTGGAACACCCCCCCTTTCATAATTGCGTAGGAAGGGGGGCTTGTAGGATGAATTGGGGGTCCCTTTTTCTCCCCGTCCCCAAAAGGGCCATTTTGTAGTGTGATTTCTTCTTCTTCTTCCCCCCCCCCCCACCTCCGGAAAAAGTAACCTGGAAAAGGAGGAAGTTGATGGAGGAGAGTTTGGGGAGGGGGGAGGAGGAGGAGGTGTGTCCTTGGGGTGTGACGAAATGAGGAAAGACAGAACTCCCCCTCCTAAAAATAAAAAATAGGCTACTATTGTGAGAAGCCCCCCGCCCCCAATACACACAACGAAAGAGGCCTGGATACAAACAGATCCATGTTTTTATAATTTTTAATGGAGGTGACTTGGTATTGGGGAGAGATGTGACTGTTATAGGACTAAGGAAATAGAGACAGAACTGCCCCCCCCCCCCCCACTAAGCACTGTCTCTAAAGATCCCTGCTCCCCAGTACCAAAATTGGAGACCTGGAAAAAGAAGCGAACCCCCCTCCCCATTTTCATAGGGGAGCTGTGTAATATCAGAGCATGATGTGGAAAGGCAGATTTAGAACCCCCCCCCCCCAATGTCCCAGCAGAAAATTGGGAGGGTGAGCCCATAGACCGGGTATACCTCCCCCCCAAAACTTTAAATATACCAGTTTGGGTGGCGAGTTATGGGCCTGACTTTGCCAAAGTCTCAGGATACAAGGAGTTCTCTGGTATCGCCCGAAAAAAGACCAGTGAGCCTGTCCCAGACAGATATTGGGATGGGGGAAGATGGACAAGGCAACCCCCCCCCCGCCGTTTATAGTACACTCCTAGGCCTGCCTGCTCCAAAGTAACCCCCACAGAGTTCTATAGCTCTTCTTCCCGGAAAACAGGTCTCGCATTGGCAAGCTTTGAGCGTCTTATTTGTGCCTCTTTCTTCTTCCCGCCCCCCCCAAAAAAGTCTGCTTTGTGAAGAAGCCCACCAGTAAGTACTGTAGTGGAAAAACTTAAGGTGGGGGTTTAAAATCAATAACCCCCCCCCCCATAATAATAAGGCACAGCTGAGTGGGGTTCGGAGTAAAGACAGGCCCCTCAAATGTATTCAGAGTCCCTTATATGTGGGGAGGGGAGTTTAAAGGAGGTTTAATGCCCCCCTCCCAAAAAAAGCCAGTTCTCAAACCCCCCCACCAAGAATGCCATGTCAATCAAAAAGGGTGGGTCAATTTCAAAAGGGGAGAGTCTTTCGGAGGTGTTTTGTAATGACTGACCCCTCCGACAGTTTTAAGAAATAAGTGGTTTTTCCCAAACCCCAGAGCTCTTTACTTTTAATCCATCGTTCGCCACAAATTTGCGGCATCCAGTTGAGTAACCCATGCGAAGAGACCCGTTTCTCGGTGGCAGGAAAATCGGGGTGCGTGCTCGTTGGACTCCCCAGTCTTCTTGCTGAGTGGGGTGGGGGCCACCCCACTTTCTTTGACACGTGGGGCTAGGCTTGGGAAATGAGGGGCTCGGGGAATGGGGCGGGTGCTCTGTGTGGGGTGCCCCATGCTTAGGGCGAAGCTTAGAGCTTTGTATCCTTAGCTGTGTTGTATTGCGGGCCTCCGTGTCACACAGGACTCTTCGGCTGGATAGTGGAACACAGCCAGCAGGTTCTTGCCCCCTATCTCCAGCCCCTCTCTCTCCCCCTGCCCCCAAAATCTGGAGTTTTGGAGAGAGAGGAAGTCGATATTCGGCATCAGT
Source organism: Podarcis siculus (assembly GCA_034642415.1). Classification (NCBI taxonomy): domain Eukaryota; kingdom Metazoa; phylum Chordata; class Lepidosauria; order Squamata; family Lacertidae; genus Podarcis; species Podarcis siculus. The sequence goes on from JAXCMG010000040.1 coordinate 4,831,740, forward strand.
TACAGAACCAGCTCACCACCCACCTAATCTCTCTATCCCACCTCCAGCCTGAGAGTCCTGTGTAGCCCAGAAGCTTGCATCCTGCCTTTTTGACCCCCAGCCCCTACCCCCAAGCTGTGCGACAGGTTGAGGCCCGTTCGGGGCTTGCTTTCTGGGCTTTCTCAGGGCGGCGGGGGCAGCCAGTCCCTTTCCCCCTGGCGAAAACCCTTGGCACCCAGCTGCTTGAGTCTGAATGTTTGTGCTCAACCTAGGGCGCCACCTCTGAATTGACTTCAAAGGCGCAGGAGGGAGGGCTTGTCTCTTGCTTGCGTCGTGGGGCGAAGGATGGGGCGAGTCTGGCTTGTTGGGCGACCTCCTGGTGACGGAGATCCCAAGCCTGGGTTTCCTGGAGGGTTGCCAAACAATCCTCCGGATGTGCTCTTGTGGCGGCTCGGCGACGTGCAAATGTTTTGAAACACTCCCTGGCCTCTTAAGACGGACTCGAGTTTTCTCAGCGAGAAATAAAAAGTTTCCGCTCAGCAGGGACTCCTGAAAAATCTAATATTCTAGGGTTTTTTTCCTTTTTAAGGGCACATTTCCCCCTGCCCTATCCGAGGCTGCCTGCCTTCCCTCCCTCTGAGACGGGCCAGCAGAAACCAGGAGAGGCAAACCTGTTTATCGTTGGCAACCTCAGCCTCCGGTGAGGGCAAATTGGGACTGCGTCCCGGACTCTATTTTTAACGTAGGGTGTTGGTTACACGGCAAGGGCCTCAGCCGAGGGCAGGAGGAGAGTTTGTGCTAATTACACACTGGATGGCATGGCTTCTTCTTCTTCGTTACAGCAATTGCTTGCTAATGAGTGTTTATCAGCTGCAAGAGACGGCAGAGCGAGGTTGCAGAAGGCTGCTTTTCTCTGCAACCCCGGAACGTGACTTGCTTGCCAGTGCGGTTTATTTTTCGGTGGGATGCATGTAGAACAAACAGGCCCATTTTCGTAACGGGGGACAAGTGTGGGATCCCACCCCCTCTGGCACACAAACCTTAAAATGAAATCGCAGGTGTGTATTGAACGAGTGGGTGCATAACCAAGGAAATGGGGTCGTTCTGCTGTTCTCAGCCTGTTTTGAGCCCCCCTGGGTGGCTGGGGGAGCCAGATTGTTGCTTGGGCATCAGCACTGTCCAGCGAGTCCAGTGTTAGAAATTAGCTAGGAGCCAGGCGCGCTTTGCTACTGACGAGGGGTCCGTTTGCGACCGCGTGGCAAGCACAGTTAAAAAACCTCTTCCTTAGTCCATTTTTAGTGCCATTTCCACTGTGTGTGTTTCTCCTTCTTGCTAGCGAATTGTTGCAAAATAGGGTTGTCGTACGTCCTGAATTCCCTGGACATACCCGGAATACTGCAGCCGGAAGTAGCGTCTGGGTGAAAATCGACTAAAATAGCTCAAAAACGGCATTTACCGTATTTTTTGCTCTGTAAGACTCACTTTTCCCCTCCTAAAAAGTAAGGGGAAATGTGTGTGCATCTTATGGAGCGAATGCAGGCTGCGCAGCTATCCCAGAAGCCAGAACAGCAAGAGGGATTGCTCCTTTCACTGCGCAACGATCCCTCTTGCTGTTCTGGCTTCTGAGATTCAGAACATTTTTTCCCTTGTTTTCCTCCTCCAAAAACTAGGTGCGTCTTGTGGTCTGATGCGTCTTATAGAGAGAAAATACGGTATTATTTTAGCCCAATCCCCTGGCAAACAGACGTTCCGTGGTAGCGACCGTAACCTAGATTTTTTCTGAGTTTCTAACGCTGGAAGGGACTTTATAACCTCTCAAACCTCTGGCCCCACTGGCCCAGTATCACACAGATTTTGCAGGGTCTCGAATCCACACCCTTGCTCCAATGGTTTGAGGAATCGGTCCCGTCTAAGCCCAGCGCCCTTCCTGTCTTCGCAGTGGCCCACCGCGATGCCCGCAGTGGGAAGCCCACTGCCAGGATTCAAGAGCAGCCTTCTCCTGCTCTTGTTTGCCACCAAGGTAGACTGGCTCTGTCCATGGAGGCTCTGTTGGAAATCCACACTCCCACCGTGAAGCTCACTGGGTGACCTTGGAGTCAGCCACAACCTCTTGATCTGCCTCACAGGGTCCTTGCAGGGATGAACTGAGGAGGGGGCTGAACCATGGGAGATCAGGGCAACAAATAAGCTCTTCTGCTGACCTGCTTAAGAAAGCTGGAGGGGCCAGCTAGATGGAGATGTCAGCTGCCAGCCTTGGCACCCAGAGATCCCCACGTAGTCGCAACTGGACCTGCGCCAGTCGCAAAATGCGCCTTGGCGCCCGGCTAATTTCTAACACCAGGAGAAAGCTACTGCTGTCACCTCCTACTTGAGGGTTTGTCTTTGGAACACTGCGAGGACAGGAGGCTGGGCTTAGATAGGCCTCCTTTGGGTCGGATCCAACAGCCGAGCTCTTATATGAACATGGACCCGTGCCCGTTGCAAAACGTGCCTTGGCGCCCAGCTAATTTCTAACACCGGGAGAAAGCTACTGCTGCCACCTCCTACTCGAGGGTTTGCCTTTGGAGCACTGCGAGGACAGGAGGCTGGGTTTAGACAGGCCTCCTTTGGGTCGGATCCAGCAGCCGAGCTCTTATATGAACATGTGGTCTCAATTGGACCCGTGCCCGTTGCAAAATGCGCCTGGTGCATGGCTAACAACAAGCCTGCGAGGCAGGGCAGGCTGAGAGCGAGTGGCCAGGGAGCTCCTGTGTCCGAGTGCGGGGATTCGAACCCTGGTCTCCCACAGATCCCGAGCGCAGCTTCCTCGCCAGTCGGCCACACTCTCTCCAACATACATTTATAATATCCAATCTAAATTTGTCACGTATTTTCTCTCTTAGACTTCCTTCAGCCTCTCTAACAATCATCCATTATTCAATTTTTTAATTACGCATTTCCTAATTTTTATATTGCATTTTATATACCTTCACCCTCTTATTTTTCTTCCATACAATATTCCTCAAACATTCACAGAACTTCTTGAAATCCCACTAGCGTTGTTGGCTCGTCACATATACATTTCAAATAATCTGAAAATTTCCCCCAATCGTCGATGAACTTTTGGTCTCGTAGATATCTAATCTTCCCCGTTAATTTATCCAGTTCTGCATAATCCATCAGTTTCCTTCTCCATTCTTCTAACGTCGGTAGTTGTTCCTGTTTCTATTTTTGGGCCAGTAATATTCTCGCTGCTGTTACTGCGTATTGGAAAAGTTTACAATCCTTTCTATTTATTTCGTTTCTTACTATTCCTAAAAGAAAAGCCTCTGGTTTCTTAGCAAATGTACATTTCAACATCTTTTTCAACTCATCATATATCAATTCCCAGAAACCCTTCACCTTCTTACAGTCCCACCACATATGATAAAATGTTCCTTCGGCCACACTCTCTCATGCCAGAAAGCCTGTTGCAACCCAAGGCCCGCTGTCACAGCAGCTGGGTTGGTTGTGACACTCCAAAGTGAGTTGGCCCACATAGACCCAGCTGGGCCTCTTTTCCTGGGGACGGCCATCCCAGGATGACTAGCGGCTGGGCGGAGAGGTGATCCGGTTAGGAAATCCCGGCACCCGATCTTGCTTTGCGAGAGAAACGAAGAGCACAGCTCATAATAATAATAAAAATAAATTTTTTATTTATACCCCTGCCCTTCCTGGTTCAAAAACCGGGCTCAGGGCGGCTAACAACAAATTTAAAACAATTATAAAAGCGGTATAAAATACAATATAAAAACCTGAATAACAATAAAAATCAATTTAGGGGAAATAAGCATTAGATAATCCCCAGGGCTAGCTGGCTGAATTGGTCCTACTTGGGCCAGCGAGGAGGCCGGGGGAGAATTAGCTGTGGGGTCTTATGATCTTCATAAAAGGGGAGGGGAAGGGAAATAAAAGATCAGGCTGGATTCAGATTAAAGGCCAGGCGGAATAGCTCTGTCTTACAGGCCCAACGGAAGGAGGTTAAATCCTACAGGGCCCTGGTCTCCTGGGACAGAGCATTCCACCAGGTCGGAGCCATCACTGAGAAGGCCCTGGCCCTGGTGGAGGATAGTCTGACTTCCTTAGGGCCTGGGACCTCTAAACTATGGTTATTCATGGACCTTAAGGTCCTCTGCGGGGCGTACTAGGAGAGGCGGTCCCATAGATACGAGGGCCCTAAGTCACAGCTTCTGTGTGCAGAAGTTCCTGGGTTCGAGCCGGGTTCGGAGAAAGGCGGTCCTGTGAACATCCCTGGGACCTGCAGGTATAGGGCAGGATATAGATTCACTAAATCATAATAACCCACCAAGGGGATGGAGCAGACTTACAAGCTACAGCATTTGTGGGTGGTTGTTGTTTTATTTCCACTTTAGAGAAAACTGAAAGATGGGAGCATATAAAATAGCGCATGGCATAAAGAAAATGAGTCGAGATTATTTCCCCCGTTCCCTCCTAATGCTAGAACTCAAGGACACCCAGTGAATTTCTCTGGAGCGTTTTCCTTGCCGGAGTCATGGAATTGTTGTGTTGGATGTGACCGCGAGGGTCATTTAGTGCTTCCACTGCAGGAATATGAGGTCAGGCCCCCGTCGGCTCCTCTGACGCCTCTCTCAGGTGCAAATTGCCGTCTCGTATTTTTCCACGGGCATTGCCAGGATTGAACCAGGCGCTCGCTGCGTGCGAAACAGGTGGTCCGCCCTGTATTTTTTAAAAACAAACAAGCAAAAACCCATATCTCTCGTCCTGCTTTGCAAATTTGCTCCTCTTAAGTTACTAGGTAAAGGGACCCCTGACCATTAGGCTCAGTCGTGGCCGACTCTGGGGTTGCGGCGCTCATCTCGCTTTATTGGCTGAGGAAGCCGGCGTACAGCTTCCGGGTCATGTGGCCAGCAGGACTAAGCCACTTCTGGCGAACCAGAGCAGCGCACGGAAACGCCGTTTACCTTCCCGCCGGAGTGGTACCTATTTATCTACTTGCACTTTGACGTGCTTTTGAACTGCTAGGTTGGCAGGAGCTGGGACTGAGCAATGGGAGCTCACCCCGTTGTGGGGGTTTGAACCCCTGACCTTCTGATCTGCAAGTCCTAGGCTCTGTGGTTTAATCCACAGCGCCACCCGCGTTAAGTTACTAGTCCACAGTAAAAGAAGAAGAAAAAACCCACTTCCTCCCCCACACCTGTGAGTTAATTACTACTCACCGTCAGCTTAAGAGTGACACAACTCTTCCTTCTCTTCGCCCGGCGATTGCTATGTCGCCATAGGCGAGCAGGTGCAAGGTGACTGGAACTGTGACCAGTTTTCACCTCCAGTTACTTTCAGACCCCTTCCAGCGCTGTTGGGAGGGAATAAGGATGTGTGCATGAAATTCATATGTGTGCATAAGGGACGCGGGTGGCGCTGTGGGTTAAACCACAGAGCCTAGGACTTGCCGATCAGAAGGTCGGCAGTTTGAATCCCCGCGACGGGGTGAGCTCCCGTTGCTCAGTCCCTGCTCCTGCCAACCTAGCAGTTCGAAAGCACGTCAAAGTGCAAGTAGATAAATAGGTACCACTCCGGCGGGAAGGTAAACGGCGTTTCCGTGCGCTGCTCTGGTTCGCCAGAAGCGGCTTAGTCCTGCTGGCCACATTACTCGGAAGCTGTACGCAGGCTCCCTCGGCCAATAAAGCGAGATGAGCGCCACAACCCCAGAGTCGGCCGCGACAGGACCTAATGGTCAGGTGGCCCAGCTGCTACACCCGTATCTGGACAGGGATAGCCTAACTACTGTTGTCTATGCTCTGCTAACCTCAAGGTTAGATTGCTGCAATGCGTTCTACGTAGGGCTGCCTCTGAAGACGGTTCGGAAACTTCAGCCGGGGCAGAATTCAGCGGCCGGGTCGCTCGCTGGGCGGCAAGACGGTTTGAGCACATTGCACCGATCCTGGGCTGCCGGTTCATTTCTGGGCCTGATTCAAAGTGCTGGTGTTGACCTATAAAACTAACCAGATATTTAACCGATAATCAGTCATGGTCAGTCTGTCATTTGAAAAACAAGGCTTGCCCCAAAAACGACATTTCGCTTTGGCGACGGAAACCTGGGTCTCAGGAGCCATTGGGCGCCTAGCTTATATATCTTTGGGTATGTCTTTAAGTTAACACCTTACATTACAAACCTGACAGTACCAAACTATCGAAGGCTTTTCACCAAAGCCAGACTAAATGTCTTTCCTTCTGCAGTGTTGGATGGCAGGTTGAGAGGAGTTCCCTACCAGGACAGACTTTGCTCGTGTGCTCAAGACATCGATTCTATAAAGCATATTTTGCTGCACTGTGCAAAATATGAGCAAGCCAGGGCTGAACTGATACTACCCTTGCTGGTACCTTTCCCGGGAAAATCAGAGGCCCACTATGTCAGGTTCCTATTGGAAGACCGGACAAATGCTAGAGCATTAGCAGTGGCAAAGTTTTTATCGGTGGTTGCAAGAACCGATGGTCCCTATATTCTGAACAAAATGCTTGTTTAACGTGGAGGTAGGCTGTCTGAATTGTGTATTGCTTTGTAATGATTTGTTGGGTCTCTGGACTGTAATAAAGATTGATGATGATATAGCTTTGAGTTTCAAACTCTGGCAGCAGTGCTTCTGAATACTGGAAGCCGCGAGAGGGGAGACTGTTCTTGCGTTCGAATCCTTCTCGCGGGTTTCCCATTGGGAGATCTGGTTGGCCACTGTGAGACTAGGATGTGAGGCCTGGGTGGACCATTGGCCTGTATTTGTGTATTTCAGCAGTCGGTGTGGAGTTGGGGGACCAGAATATGAACGCCAAGTATTCCTAGAAGGGAAGGTTGGATCTTGCGTTCCAGGCATAGCTGTCAACTTACAGATTTGAAAATAAGGGACCAGCAGCCAAAATAAAGGACCTGCAGGCTCACCTGTTCCAGGCACTCCAGTCTTCCTGTCCTCCTGCAGTCTGGTCAGACTCATGCTGGTAGCCTCGAGAACACTGTCCAACCAACTTTGTCACCAGAGGTTCAACTGAATAGAATCTGAATCACATGCACCACAAGGCCTTTGTAGCCTCAACTTAAGGTGGCTGCCCGGCCTGGCTTTACACTGCAAAGTTTGCAGCAGCACATGCAACAAAATGGTGTCCAGCATTCAAAAACCCTCTCAGCTTGCATTATCTAGCCACACACAAGGCATTCAAGCTCCAACCCCCAGTCGTTCTTAGACTTCTTATTGGGTGAGCAACACAGCCAAGCAACACAGTTGGAGCCTCCCTCCTCCCTGGCTGGCAGGGAGGGAGGGAGAGGAGCTGCTTCCTTTGAAATTTAAGGGACATCATTTAAGGGACATCTATCAATAAGGGACAGCAGCGGGACATGGCGCTGGAATAAGGGACTGTCCCTTCAAATAAGGGACACTTGACAGCTATGGTTCCAGGAACGTTGAGCCTCCCTCCCTAGCCTCAAAAGAGCTCCTTCAATCTAGTCGGAACCTGAGCATTTCTCCTCAAAGCTCTTTGGAGTTACTGCCTGTGAAATTTATCTCTGAAACTAATACAGTTGCTATGGGATTCAGCAGCAAATCAGAAGGCTGTTGTGTTATCTTTCCCTTCCTCTCCCTGAGCACACATTGCAGGTGGTGGTTGGAAGAGAGGTAAGCGAAAGATGCGGATATTTTGGGTAGGTCGGGTTGTAAGCTACTTAAATTTTATTTTGGGGAGCAGTGAGAAGGCTTGGCTTTTAAGGGTTTCCTGAAAAGTGGTTCTGTCCACTGTGTTTGTCCCGCCAGTTGTGTTTTGCAGCCCTACAGCAAAACTCTTGAAGGGAAGCGGGTGGCGCTGTGGGTTGAACCACAGAGCCTAGGACTTGCCGATCAGAAGGTCGGCGGTTCGAATCCCCGCAATGACGGGGTGAGCTCCCGTTGCTCTGTCCCTGCTCCTGCCAAACTAGCAGTTCGAAAGCACGCCAGTGCAAGTAGATAAATAGGTACCGCTCCAGCGGGAAGGTAAACGGCGTTTCCGTGCGCTGTTCTGGTTCGCCAGAAGTGGCTTCGTCATGCTGGCCACATGACCCGGAAGCTGTACGCCGGCTCCCTCGGCCAGTAAAGCGAGATGAGCGCTGCAACCCCAGAGTCGGCCACGACTGAGCCTAATGGTCAGGGGTCCCTTTACCTTTTAGCAAAACTCTTAATCCACTTCTGACACCCTGTTGCACAAGGGAAATTGACATGGGTGACTTTGCCCATGTTTGAAATTAGCCAGGCGCGCTTTGCTTCTGTGTGCATGCAGTCAGGGGCTGAATCCCCACTTGGGTCACACCCTGGCCTCTCCTGGGGTCCAGCACTCTAGCCATTGCCCCCACTGCCTTGCATGCACACAGCACACCTCAGCAGGACAAATGGAGAGGCTTAAAATGCCCAGGTAAAGTTTCAACCTGTCCTGGGAAGCATCTCTTGAGAACCTTTTATTGTTGGACTAGGCACCTGCCTCATAGGAAAACCAAAAAAGCTTGCTCCTATGGAATCACATGCAACACAAAAAAATGTGTTGCTTGGTCATACAGGTGAAACTCGAAAAATTAGAATATCGTGGAAAAGTTCATTGATTTCAGGAATTCAACTTGAATGGGGAAACTAATATATGAGATTGACTCGCGACACGCAAAGCGAGATCTGCTTCTACTTCTTAGAGGTCCAATCTTGCTGGCTTTGCAATCCTTGTTTTGCTGATTTCCTTGAATATTCTAATTTTCTGAGATGGTTAATTTGGGGTTTTCACCAGCTGTACGCCATGATTATCACAATTATCACCAATCAAGGCTTGACATATCTCGCTTTGCATGTCACGAGTCGATCTCATATATTAGTTTCACCTTTTAAGTTGAATTACTGAAATCAAGGAACTTTCTCACGATATTCTAATTTTTCGAGTTTCACCTGTAATTAAGCCCTCCATGCTTTTTATAAGGGATACAGCCTGTCCAGATCTCCCTCCTTTTTCCTTTCCTTTCTGTTTTTTGCATTGGTCACAGGGTGGATTTGATTTAAATAAAATCGATTTAAATCACTAGTCAGTAAGACTCAATTTAAATCTTTTTTTTACAGAAAGACTCATTCTTGCTGGTGTAATCTTAATATTTACAACCAAATGGAGGTTTCATTTTAGGAAAAGCAAATTTTCAGAGCAGTTTTTACAGTTATATCAAAAATTACTGATTTGTTTATACCCTCAGAAATACATAGACAGAAAATTATGAAATTGTTGTGAGGTTTAACAAGTCAACTGTTGATATTTGGACAACTTTTCTGTAGTGCTTTATTGGCAGGAGAAAAATAACCATTACCTTAGTAACAATTTGAACAACTTATTTAACTAAAAGGGTAACATTATAGCATATATGTATACCATGTTTGCTAACTGATGTGGTTAAACGATTTAAAATAAACCAAACTTAGACTGCGTTTTAGCACACATGAAAAACTTAAAACAAATCCTTATTTCCTGATAATAGTCTTTGGACCAGGGGTCAGCAAACTTTTTCAGCAGGGGGCCAGTCCACTGTCCCTCAGACCTTGTGGGGGGCCGGATTATATGTTTTTTTGGGGGGAATGAACGAATTCCTATGACCCACAAATAACCCAGAGATGCATTTTAAATAAAAGGACACATTCTTCTCGTGTAAAAACACGCTGATTCCCGGACTGTCCGCGGGCCGGACTGAGAAGGCGATTGGGCCGGATCCGGCCCCCGTGCCTTAGTTTTCCTACCCATGCTTTGGACTATAAGAGGCTTCCTCAACCTCGGCCCTCCAGATGTTTTTGGCCTACAACTCCCATGATCCCTAGATAGCAGGACCAGTGGTCAGGGATGATGGGAATTGTAGTCTCAAAACATCTGGAGGGCTGAGGTTGAGGAAGTCTGGACTATAATGTAACTTAAATAGAAAACTATCTTTGGAAAGATTTTCCCTCCAAAAGCATTTTACAGTGGTACCTCGGGTTAAGTACTTAATTCGTTCCAGAGGTCCGTACTTAACCTGAAACTGTTCTTAACCTGAAGCACCACTTTAGCTAATGGGGCCTCCCGCTGCCGCCGCGATTTCTGTTCTTATCCTGAAGCAAAGTTCTTAACCGGAAGCACTATTTCTGGGTTAGTGGAGTCTGTAACCTGAAGCGTATGTAACCTTGAAGCGTATGTAACCCGAGGTACCACTGTATTTTAAAAATCCGATTAAAATAAAATTAAAAATCCGATTAAAGTTTTTAAAAATCTGATTAAAATTTTTAAAAATCTGATTTATTTTTTTAAAATCATTGATTTATATCCACCCTGATTGGGCAGTTGTTGAGTTTGGGGGCTCTTGCCGTGTGTAGGTTTGTGGCTTGTGTATGCATGCGTGTGTGTGTGTGTCCCCCGCCTCCGTTCTTTCGCAGTCTCTTTCTCGGAATTAGCCTCAAGCGCTGGGCTGCAACTCTTGTCTGTGCAAAGCCTGCAATAACAACCTGGCTTTCACAGCTGAGCCTTGTAATAACAAACAGGGAGGGGGGGGAGAAAGTTGAGCAAGGAAGTGGGTTTTTGGTTTCCAAGCTTTCCCGGAGACTTTTGTAAGCGGGAAGGCCGGCAGTGTGTATTGCAGGCCTTCGTGTTTTTGGCGGTGGAGGGGGGGTGTCCCCTTCCTGCCTTGGGGTTTTTAAAACCACCGTGTATCACAAATCCAGCGCCATTATGGGGTGTGCCCCGGGGCAAAGGAACAGAACCAAAGAACTGGAGTTGGATGGGATCCAGTTGTCCTCCTGTTTTGCTCATGTGGCGCAGTGGTTTAGAGTCTCGGACTGGGACCTGGCAGAGGCCAGGCTTCGAATTGCCACTCGCTGGCCGTGAAGCTCGCCGGGTGAACTTGGGACACTTGCAAAACTCTCGGCCTCGTCTCCCTCGCAGGGTTGTTGCGAGAATAAAATGGAAGGACGGGAACGTTACGTCCCCTTGAGCTGCCCAGGGCTGGGGAAGGTGGCATATTAACACAGTAAACAACAAGACTATAAATGCCGCAAACAAGCAAACTTCTTTGGGTACAGTGTTAGAAACTCAGGTATATAAGGTAAAGGTAAAGGGACCCCTGACCATTAGGTCCAGTCGTCACCGACTCTGGGGTTGCAGCGCTCATCTCGCTTTATTGGCCGAGGGAGCCGGCGTACAGCTTCCGGGTCATGTGCCAAGCATGACTAAGCCGCTTCTGGCGAACCAGAGCAGCGCACGGAAACGCCGTTTACCTTCCCGCCGGAGCGGTACCTATTTATCTACTTGCACTTTGACGTGCTTTCGAACTGCTAGGTTGGCAGGAGCAGGGACTGAGCAACGGGAGCTCACCCCGTCATTGCGGGGATTCGAACCGCCAACCTTCTGATCTATTTCCATTTCCACTGTGTGTTTTTCCCTTCTTGCATACTGGGACAAGTGAATTGCTGCAAGAGCAAGCTGCAGTCGAGTGATGAGATTGTAGCATTGGAATTGGACCCCATGGGTCATCTATTCCAACCCCCTGGTGAACAGACATTCCATTGTGGTGACCGCAGCCTAGGTTTAAGGTGCCACACAGAGAGAGTCAGTATTGAACCCTCTATGCGGCCCAGTCCTTCATCCGGACAGCGTGCGTTCTGTATTCAGACGCACGGTTTACTCTGTACGTATGCCCGTATTTTATAAAAATGTATGCACCGCTTGGTTGTAAAGGGAGAACGGGGGAAGAAAAGCTCAGGGCAGTTCACAGAGAGAACAAAACAATGAAGCGATCAGCAGAAACAACTCTTTAAAAACACTCGAAAGATAAAATAAGCCATAAACTTAAAAGCAGATTAAACCCAACACCTGAATTCAGCATGTCAGGGCAGGCTTGCTTAAACAAAAATGCTTTTTGGCAGGTGGTGAAAAGAGTGCAGTCTTCGCCACACTAAAATGCACACTGTATTTATTACCATTGTGGAGCGAACATTATGTGGAACCTCAGAGCAGTTGAGAGGGTGTTTATGGTAAGGCGATATTTGCAAGCGAACTGGTCCCAAGCTGTTAAGGGGTTTATATACTAAAAATATACTGATTTTTAAACTGTCTTTCGCCATTGGTGGCCAACTTTGTTTTCTATACCATAGAGTAGTGGTTCTCAGCCTTGGGTCCCCACCAGATGTTTTTGGCCTACAACTCCCATGATCCCTAGCTCACAGGACCAGTGGTCAAGGATGATGGGAGTTGTAGGCCAAAAATATCTGGGGACCCAAGGTTGAGAAAGGCTGCCATAGAGTATCAGCTTTCGCCCAGTGTTGGAAACTCGGGTATAAAAGCTAGGCGCCAAATGGCTTCTTAAAACCAGGGTTAAAAAGGTAAAGGGACCCCTGACCATTAGGTCCAGTCATGCCCGACTCTGGGGTTGCGGTGCTCATCTCGCTTTATTGGCCGAGGGAGCCGGCGTACAGCTTCCGGGTCATGTGGCCAGCATGACTAAGCCACTTCTGGCGAACGAGAGCAGTGCACGGAAACGCTGTTTACCTTCCCACCAGTGTGGTACCTATTTATCTACTTGCATTTTGACGTGCTTTCGAACTGCTAGGTTGGCAGGAGCAGGGACCGAGCAACGGGAGCTCACCCAGTCATTGCAGGGATTCGAACCGCTGACCTTCTGATTGGCAAGTCCTAGGCCCTGTGGTTTAACCCACAGCGCCACCCACATCCCACCAGGGTTAAGAGTCACCAAAACGGAATGGCCTGGTTGCCGTTCTTGGGCCAGATTGCTTGAAAGGCGTATTTTCCAGTACGACTTTTTGGTTCCTGAAATTCTTTCTGACGTTGCTGAGAAAATAGAATGGGTGGAATTCTTACAGGATGGGGTTTGAGAGTGTGAAAACAGATCCAAGGATCTCCAGGCATGCACCTCCAGATTTTGGAGACACTGGGTGCAAAAAGCGCCTGTTGAGTTTTGAACTCTGCTTTCACCCTTGCTTCTAAGAACCAGCAGTCTTAAAAGCTTTGGTTCGGACAGGTCTGTTGCTTGCTTAAACTATCTCTGGCAACCGGACGGGCGCCTGGGTGGTTTCGAGAATTGCCATCTTTTGCACGCAGAGCCTTAGGTGGTTTGGTATAAACTCGGATACGAGGAAATATATTTAAGTTACTACGCTGATGGCATTTGACACCATTACGGTGTAGCTGTGTTGATAAAACTATCCCACCGTTGTTCTGCAGAGGCTTCAATAGTTATAGGTACATTATTTCACATGTGGTGGAACTGCCCTGAAAGCCTTGGGAGTATAGGGCCGTATATAAATTCAATCAATCAATCAATCAATCAATCAATCAATAAAACGTGACAATAGAAAGCCCTTCTGGCAGAGAGTGCTCACCGGAATAACATTTATTAAGGGTCAACGTGTGCAACGTACCAAAGTTTGGGATTGTTAACTATTTTTTAAGAAGGGCAACCCGACCTTCGTTATAAAGAACTAATTAATTTTATTTTAGTAGCTGCTCCGAATCGGAAAGGGACCTCTGTGTGTCTCTTGTTGGAAACAGAATGTACAGTCTCCCGCTGTTATAAGAAAAATTATCGAAGAGATCATATCCATTGCATAATACGAACAATGTGTAGACTGTTTTGTTGAAATGGGCTATCCTTTTGTGAAAACACTTTACCGCTAACTTCACTGGCAAGCTACCAAAACTGTCACTTTTGCAAACATCCAGTTTTCAAAAAAAGCAAATACCGCCTTTGACTTCCCTCTCCCTTTCTGTGCTTCCTTGCGTTCCAATTTTCACGCTACACCTCCTTTCTAATTCCAGTTATGAATAAATCCCTTAATATCGCTTGACGTAAATTTTGGCTGCGAGTTCCAAATCAGTCCTGCTGCTAATGAATTTAGTCGTTTGCAGGGCTTTATCGAATACGTAGTATACTTCCCCTTTTCTTTATTAAAAGTTGATATTTCCTGGTTTCTAGTTCTTCCTGTAAGTTTTGGACATTTCGGCGTAGTCCATTTGGCAAACTTAACTGGATTGATCCTCCGGGGAGTGTTGAGGAGTTTGGCTTTTGTATTTTTCTCTCTATTGCAATTGCTAGGTATTGGAAATTAATAAAACTACATACCGTATTTTTCGCTCTATAAGATGCACCAGACCATAGGACTCACCTAGTTTTTGGAGGAGGAAAACAAGAAAAAAAATATTCTGAATCCCAGAAGCCAGAACAGCAAGAGGGATCGCTGCGCAGTGAAAGCAGCAATCCCTCTTGCCGTTCTGGGATAGCTGCGCACAGCTTCTTCTGGGCAGGCGGATGAAGGCTCCCCCAAGAGCTGCGCTCCCTTTAAAGAGTGTGTGGAGCGTGTGTGCGGCTCTTGGGGGCTTTTCCCCGAGGAGGGAGAAGGGAGCGCTGAGCAGAGCCTCCCACTTGCACTCGCTCCATAAGACGCACACACATTTCCCCTTACTTTTTAGGAGGGGAAAAGTGCGTCTTATAGAGCGAAAAATACGGTATGCAATTCTGGCAGGATCTTCAGGTTGTGCTAGGGCAAAAGGCTCTCAGAGCAGTTTCCCTGGGTCCTATTTTTCCAGCACTGTCTGTATAGGGAGGTACCACCCCCCAGCTAATTACCGCCTCGGCGCCTATTAGCTGTGAGCTCTCGGCTTGCCATCTGACCCCAGCCGAGCCTTCCTTCCTTTGGGTTCTTCCTTTGGCACACCCCGCAAAGCCGCTTGGATATTTCGACTCTCTCATTAGAGCTGGCGGGAGGCAGTGAGAGACCTGCGCCTTCTCCCAGCTTCGTAAGGACTCGCCTTTTCCTTCCTGATACTGTCTCTTTTCCTTCCTTCCCTTCCTTCCTTCCTTCCTTCCTTCCTTCCTTCCTTCCTTCCTTCCTTC
>JAXCMG010000040.1:4846630-4863699 GCA_034642415.1 Podarcis siculus
TTCCTTCCTTCCTTCCTTCCTTCCTTCCTTCCTTCCTTCCTTCCTTCTCCACCTTGTGGCATCAGCAGCACCTTGGAAGCTCACGGGGAGGGGGAAGAGGGCCTGTTCCACCTCGCAACCCTAGCGCGCAAGTTACTAGTCCACAAGGAAAACCAGACGGTCACTCTCAAACCTCTTGACCTAGCTCAAGGTTGTCCTATGAACTGTTTGTTGTTTAGTCGTTTAGTCATGTCCGACTCTTCGTGACCCCCTGGACCAGAGCACGCCAGGCACTCCTGTCTTCCACTGCCTCCCACAGTTTGGTCAAACTCATGCTGGTCGCTTCGAGAACACTGTCCCACCATCTCGTCCTCTGCCATCCCCTTCTCCTTGTGCCCTCCATCTTTCCCAACATCAGGGTCTTTTCCAGGGAGTCTTCTCTTCTCCTGAGGTGGCCAAAGTCTTGGAGCCTCAGCTTCAGGATCTGTCCTTCCAGTGAGCACTCCGGGCTGATTTCCTTCCGAATGGAGAGGTTGGATCTTCTTGCAGTCCATGGGACTCTCAAGAGTCTCCTCCAGCACCAGAATTCAAAAGCATCAATTCTTCGGCGACCAGCCTTCTTTATGGTCCAGCTCTCACTTCCGTCCTCTGAACTAGCCAGACGTTTAACTGAGAATCAACCACAGCCAGTCCATCATTTGGAAAACGAGACGTGCCCAAAAATGGCAGCTGGGCATTCTGTTTTGGCGACTGTAACCCTGATCCAATGAGCCATTTGCCGCTGATCTTATATATCTGAGTTTCTAACATTGGCCAGGGTCCTGGAAGGGGTGGGGTGGGGGTCTGTTTCCACCTTCTTAAGATCCCGGGCCCAGTGCATAGGATAGCCCGTATCCTAACATTTAGCCTATATATATAAGCATATTTTGTTGCATTGTGCAAAATATGATCAGGCCAGGGCTGAACTGATACTACCCTTGCTGGTACCTTTCCCGGGAAAATCAGAGGCTCACTATGTCAGGTTCCTATTGGAAGACCGGACAAACGCTAGAACATTAGCAGTGGCAAAGTTTTTATCGGTGGTTGCAAGAACAAATGAGCCCTATATTCTAAACAAAATGCTTGTCTAACCTGGAGGTAGGCTGTATGAATTGTGTACTGCTTTGTAATGATTTGTTGGGTCTCTGGGCCGTAATAAAGATTGATTGATTGACATATAGCCGTTTACGGCAACCTGGCGCCCTCCATAAGTTTCACACTACAACTCCCAACCTGGCGCCGGGTTGCCGGAGCTCATCAGCTGCTTTTGCTGTGGTGGGGGCAGGGGGAGGCACGGAAAGAGGTTATTCACGCAGGCTCCTTAGCTTTTGAAGAAGCCGCTAGTCCTCATGGGTGTAAATTCAGCGCAGGGGCGTAGAACCTCCGGGAACCGTGCAATCGTTTTGCAAGGAGGGGCAGAGAAGGGTGCCTTGGTTCTCCCCCCCCCCTCCTCTCGCCTCTCCAGCTTTTCTGCAGCAGTGCATCTCTCTTGGGGGAGCAAGAGGGAGTTGTGGAAACCATAGGAAACCAGCCTCCCTGCAGGGAAAGCCTTGTAAAAGCACTGCTCCGTCGTTCCGCCTTAGGCAGAGAGATAAAACCGTACGCTGATGTCATGGGGGAACAGGCTCCAGTCTGTTCCCAGGTCTACCAGAGTGTCTCGTGGGGCGGGGAGGGGGCGAATCGAAGCAGAGAGAACCCCCAAGTCCCTTTAGAGCTGGCAGATCCGTCGGGACGTTGGATGGGGCGGCGGCAGTCGGGTGCCCCTGCCGACATGGCGTCCCACAGACCTGGCAATCAGAAATAAGTCTGCAGAAGGTGCTAGTCCACAAGACAAAACAGTTTATGAGCCTGCCTTGGGTGGGTATGCGGTAGATCAGCTGTTTTGCATGCAGATGGTCCCAGATTCAGGCTACAGTGGCGTTCTTCAGGTATGGCAGAAAAAGAGAGACAGAGAGAGAGAGAGACTTTTGCTGAAACATGGCAAGTTACAGCCGGTCAGTTCACCTACCTCTCAAGGTCATTGTAGGAATGACCTCCATTGTTCTGCCCAGACACTGAGGTCCAGTGCCGAGGGCCTTCTGGCGGTTCCCTCGCTGCGAGAAGCCAAGTTACAGGGAACCAGGCAGAGGGCCTTCTCGGTAGTGGCGCCCGCCCTGTGGAACGCCCTCCCACCAGATGTCAAAGAGAACAGCAACGACCAGACTTTTAGAAGACATCTGAAGGCAGCCCTGTTTAGGGAAGCTTTTAATGTTTAATAGGTTATTGTATTTTAGTGTTTTGTTGGAAGCCGCCCAGAGTGGCGGGGGAAACCCAGGCAGATGGGCGGGGTATAAAAAATAAATTATTATCATTATTATTATGAACTCAGATATATCAGCTAATCAACAAATGGCACCTGAAACTTAGTTTGCAGTCGCCACAGCAGAATTTCTAGGTACCTTTTCTTTTTGCAGTGAACTTTATTATTATTATTATTATTATTATTTGTTTCAAAAAAAATAGTTTTATTGAAAGTTTTCATCGTAAAGATACAATAAAAATCAATCTAATCCAAACAAGAAAGAGAGAAAGAGGAGTGTACATAAGACAATAAAAAGCAAGGCGAGAGAAAAGAAAGAAAAAGAAAACAAAACAGATTTTTTAAAAGACTGTGGTCTAAACCACTGAGCTTCTTGGACTTGCCAATCAAAAGGTTGGCGGTTCGAATCCCCGCAACGGGGTGAGCTCCGGTGGTTTGGTCCCTGCTCCTGCCCACCTAGCAGTTCGAAAGCATGCCAGCGCAAGTAGATAAATAGGTACTGCTCCGGCAGGAAGGTAAACGGCGTTTCCGTGCGCTGCTCTGGTTCACCAGAAGCGGCTTAGTCCTGCTGGCCACATGACCCGGAAGCTGTACACCGGCTCCCTCGGCTAATAAAGCGAGATGAGCACCGCAACCCCAGAGTCTGTCACGACTGGACCTAATGGTCAGGGGTCCAGTTCAGCAGCATCGGGGTGAAATGGGAATATGTCAGACTATAATGATACACTAGGGCAGTGTTTCCCAACCTTTTTTGGGCAAAGGCACACGGAGGTAGGCTGGTGTTCCGTGGGAGGGAGGCGGGGACTCGGGCGGCGAGAGGCAGGGCGCGGCGGCGAGCACACGCGGGGCGGCGAGCGAGCCCCCCCCCATCCCATCGCCACTCGCTCCAGTAGGCCGGCCGAAGCGAGCGGCGATGGGATGCGGGAGGGAGCCCGCCCGCCGGCCCGCGCGCGCGCGCCGCCGCCGCCCCGCCCCCCGCTGCTCGCCTCCCTCCCACGGAACACAAGGCAACGTTCCGCGGCACACTCGTGTGCCGCGGAACACCGGTTGGGAAACACTGCACTAGGGATGCAGGTGGCGCTGTGGGTTAAACCACAGGGCCCAGGGCTTTCCGATCAGAAGGTCGGCGGTTCGAATCCCCATGACGGGGTGAGCTCCCGTTGCTCGGTCCCTGCTCCTGCCAACCTAGGAGTTCGAAAGCACGCCAGCGCAAGTAGATAAATAGGTACCGCTCCAGCGGGAAGGTAAACGGCATTTCCATGCACTGCTCTGGTTCACCAGAAGCGGGCTTAGCTTGCCTACTCCTGGGTCTGTCTCTGTAAAAGGCAGCTTTCTGTGTTCTTATGCGTGCCCTTTATTTATGCGTCTGTTTGCGTATCTGTAAGTTGCGCTCTCATAAAAAATACATCAAGGATTTAAAAAAAAGAAGTCATCAGTAAAGTGTTGGTTATTGGTTCAGAAGAGAAAATCGCTTCATTTGCGGGAATAGGTTCTGTGTGGGATGTTTCGGAGGGAGAAACCAAACTTCGTTATCTGCAAAAAGTTTTGAAAACTTTTCTGCCCGAAAGCCTGGAGGCATCAAGTCTCCACTTGCCACAAGCAACCGTGTCATAAAGAAAGTTCCCAGTGTGTGTTTCAGATCCCCCGTAGCTTAGCTTCTCGCTTCTCATTTGCCTTCCTCCTTCCTGCCAACTTTCTGTTTCGAAACCTTTGCTGAAAAAAGGTGTCTTTTAAAAAAAAAGATAAGTCTGAATACAGGGACCCCGGAATCTTCTGCTTATTGGAAACCAAAAGGCAGAATAAGAATAGAACGGGGGGGATTTTTTTAATTTTAAAAAAATCTCTCCTGGTTGGAAGCCAGGGACTTTTTCCCTCTGCAAAAGGGGAAGTTGGCAAAAAGAGAGAGAGAGAGAGAGAGAGAGAGAGAGAGAGAGAGAGAGATATTAGATGCCCTTCCTAAGGGAGGAGAGGAAATAATAAGTCTTTAAAGTTGGCGGGGGGCATTAAAATGCCCGGCAGCCCCCACCCCGAGAGACACAAACACATACCCCAAAGTGATTTTTGCCACTGCCCCATCTCTGAGTTTTCTCCATCAGCTGCAAAAAAGCATGGCACAGCTTTGAGTGTGTTGTTGTTGTTGTTTAGTTGTTTAGTCGTGTCCGACGCTTCGTGGCCCCCTGCACCAGAGCACGCCAGGCACTCCTGTCTTCCACTGCCTCCCGCAGTTTGGTCAAACTCATGCTGGTAGCTTCGAGAACACTGTCCCACCATCTCGTCCTCCGTCGTCCCCTTCTCCTTGCACCCTCCATCTTTCCCAACATCAGGGTCTTTTCCAGGGAGGCTTCTCTTCTCCTGAGGTGGCCAAAGTCTTGGAGCCTCAGCTTCAGGATCTGTCCTTCCAGTGAGCACTCAGGGCTGATTCCCTTCAGAATGGAGAGGTCTGATCTTCTTGCAGTCCATGGGACTCTCAAGAGTCTCCTCCAGCACCAGAATTCAAAAGCATCCATTCTTTGGCCATCAGCCTTCTTTATGGTCCTACTCTCACTTCTATACATCACTACTGGGAAAACCAGAGCTTGAACTATAAGGACCTTTGTCGGCAAGGTGATGTCTCTGCTTTTTAAAACGCTGTCCTTTTAAGATGAGTGTGTACACACAAATAAACACTTGCATGGGGGGGGCAGAGGACAATGGCAATGCAAAGCCTGGTGCTTAATCTCTGGCTTTTGCAAAGCATTGATTTTTATTAGCGGGCCGTGATGGTGATAAGGAGCAGACTTTTAGCACCTAAGGAGGTGAAGAGAAGCTCGAAAGTGTGCTCACAGTGCCTGGGGAACCTCAAAACCCGAGTCGGGGTACTTTGCGGGAGCGTATTGATTCATCAAAACTATGGGTAGGCGAACGAAGGTCCGGGGGCCAGATCCTGCCCAATCGCCTTCTCAGTCCGGCCTGCTGACGGTCCGGTAATCAGCGTGTTTTTACACGAGTAGAATGTGTCCTTTTATTTAAAAAGCATCTCTGGGTTATTTGTGGGGCCTGCCTCGTGTTTTGACATGAGTAGAATGTGTGCTTTGATTTAAAATGCATCTCTGGGTTATTTGTGGGGCATAGGAATTCGTTCATCCCCTCCCCCAAAAATATAGTCTGACCCCCCACAAGGTTTGAGGGACAGTGGACCGGCCCCCTGCTGAAAATGTTTTCCAACCCCTGATCAAAACAATACATTGTGGGTTGAATTGCGCAATCGGGGTGCTTTTTTGGGGGGGGGGATTTGGCCGGATGGGCCAGATCTTTATCTCCCCGCTGCCGCGTCCTCACAGACCAGCTTCTGGTGTCAAGTCCTACCCACTCCCCCAAAGCTGGCCAGTAGGAGAGAGAGCGACCACGCAGGGTCAAAGCCCTCTCCCATCAGCTGTATGTGCTTCAACCCTGCGTTCTGCATGGATTGAACCTGGCCTTGGAGGCAGCCTCTCCCGATGGACAGGTTCAGGCCCTGCTTTCCGGAACAGCAGCAAACAGACTTTTTTCCACCTACCAAGTGGCAGCCCTTGAGGGATATGGAGGCAGCTGCCCTCTCCCCTCTGACCATGGCTACCACCCTGCGGTTTTATTTTGCCCTATATCTGCCCTGCCGTTGCAGAAAGTTGCTATTCAGCCGGGGTGCTGTGCAGGTGCGCGAGAGCACAGGAAGTGGGTATTGTTCAGTACCAAGAGTTCATCAGAATCTCTTGTTTTCACTTAATAATAGCGTCGCCGTTTCTAGTTTCTAGAGCCTTGAAAGTTTGCAGGCGGCGCCTGGGAAACCTCAGAATCAGCGTGCGGCTCCTGGCCGGCGCAGGCTAGTTTTCCACCCTGTCCAATGTCCCAACCAGCCAGATGCAGAAGCGATGGCAGGAGGGGAAGTTCACCTCTGCCGAGCAGCTGGTATTTGGAGATATCCCTCTGTGGGTGGGGGTTCCGCTGTAGCTTCCGTGAACTCGTCCCACGATGAGCAGAAGTGGAAGAAGTTCATTTTAAAAAATAATAAAAAGCAGGCACTCTTTGAGAGCTAAGTCTTGTGTCGCCAGCATCCTGGTTATCTCAACAAGGAAGGTTCTCTTGCTTATCTAGTAAAGGTAAAGGGACCCCTGACCGTTAGGTCCAGTCGTGGCCGACTCTGGGGTTGCGGCACTCATCTCGCTTTATTGGCCGAGGGAGCCGGCGTACCGCTTTCGGTGCCGGCGGCGAGCTGAACGCCAAGTTGCGGTGCCGCACTGAGCCCAACGACCCCACGCAGCTTTCGCCCAGCTGTGGCGCCAAGCGCCGTGTCTTCAACCCCTACTCCGAATTCCTGTATGATGTGTCTTGTGCACAACACATCATATGGGGACTTCCAGCGAGGCAAATGGTGGGCACCACGGTAATAATAATAATAAAAATAAATTTTATTTATACCCCACTCTCGCCAGCCAACACCCGATATAACAGGCTAACACCCGATATAAAAACAAATTGATTGAAATACAACTCAAAAACAAGTTTAAAATACGACGTTAAACCATTAAAATACAGCCTCATTTCAATGGAAACTCAAATCAAAAACTTTTGGGGGGATGAAAACGTCAAGGCTAACTTTCCAGAGTTAGCGGGCAAGTTCTGAAGCTAGCCAGAGCGAACTGCGCTACCAGGCTGGCTCTGGGCTGCTGAGACTGCCACGGTTCCCGGGGACATTAGATGAAATCCGGGGATGGAATTTGCCCGGGGACAAATCTGCAAATCCGGGGACTGTCCCCGGGAAATGGGGATGTCTGGTAACCCTACCCTATGGGGCATCTAGCTGCCCTTCGAGTCTGATTCCAGCTGTTGCAAGAGTCTCCGTAATGTCCCCACATTAATTTCTCTCCTCTCTCTGCTGCTCTCTTTCCAGGACTCGGTGGCGCTGAAGCCGTCGATTCAGTTCGAAGGAAGCCAAGGGGTAAGTCGAAGGCCTGTGACTGAATGTAAAAAATATCTGCTTTGCGCTCGCTCGCTCTCTTTAAAATAAATCATAATGGCCTCTCCGGTGCAGAGACCGGACAGTGGGATTTCGGTTAGGAGGTCCAGAAACGGCCGAATCTCGTAGGAGCCCCCTAAAAAAATAGCTAGTTCAGATATGAGTTTTCAGTAAGAAACTGGAAACGGCCGTTATTCTATTCTTGGGGCTGGTTTGCTGGAAACTGAGCCTTTTCTCTTTCCCTGTTTCGCTTTGTGAGAGCTGCTGATGGCAGCTGACATCTCTCTGTCACGCAGAAAGGTTCCTGAGACCCCTCTGCAAGGTCCACTTCTGCCCTTAAGCTGGGAACTGGGGCGGAGGCTTTGCATAGGGCACCCGTTTCCTTTGCAAATTTAATACACAATAATAATAATAATAATAGATTGGAGGTTTTTGAACAGAGGTTGGGACCGCCAGATCTTCGGGCGGGATTCCTGCGTTGCAGTGGGTTTGATTGGATGAGCCCTGGGTGCCCCTTCCAACTCTCCTATTCCCTTATTCTGTGACCTGCGGGCTAAGGCTTCACATGTACGTCTTCTAACCTTTTTTCTTTTTAAACAAAACAACCCAGCACATCTCGATACCTCGGCCGGACGGAGCAGCGGGGGCCCAGACGTTCTCGTTTTACCTCTCCAACATCGGGAAAGATAGTCCCCAGGGGAGTTTTGACTGCGTCCAGCAGTATGTCTCCAGGTGAGTTGCCCCGTCCAGGCCCCAATCCTTGCAGCTCCCACGGCCGGCGATGTGGGTTTTCCACAGGTTTTCAAATGGGAGCAGAACGCCCCAGAAAACTTCCATACGCGATAGGGCAATTTGCGACCCGTTTCTTCGACTCAGGGGTGGGAACCTTCCCCCTTCGGCCAGCAGTCAGCGGGGCCAGAGGGGTGTGTGGGCAGGGCGCTGGGTGCAAATACTACCTTTGCACGGTAGGTTCGTTTCTGCACATGCTCAGGAACCCCTCTTTGTCCCCCGATCCACACAAGCAGAGTGTCTGGCCAGAGAAGTCCATGCTCTGGTTATCTCCCGCTTGGACTACTGCAATGTGCTCTACGTGGGGCTACCTTTGAAGGTGACCCGGAAACTACAACTAATCCAGAATGCGGCAGCTAGACTGGTGACTGGGAGCGGTCACCAAGACCATATAACACCGGTCTTGAAAGACCTACATTGGCTCCCAGTACGTTTCCGAGCACAATTTAAAGTGTTGGTGCTGACCTTGAAAGCCCTAAACGGCCTCGGTCCAGTATACCTGAAGGAGCGTCTCCACCCCCATCGTCCAGCCCGGACACAGAGGGAGGGCCTTTTGGCGGTTCCCTCCCTGTGAGAAGTGAGGTTACAGGGAACCAGGCAGAGGGCCTTCTTGGTAGTGGCGCCCGCCCTGTGGAACGCCCTCCCATCAGATGTCAAGGAAATAAACAACTGTCTGACTTTTAGAAGACATCTGAAGGCAGTCCTGTTTAGGGAAGTTTTTAATGGCTGATGTTTTATCACGTTTTTAATATTCTATTGGGAGCTGTTGTATTGTGTTTTTTACTCTCCGATAGGGAGCCGCCAAGAGTGGCTGGGGAAACCCAGCCAGATGGGTGGGATATAAGTAATAAATTATTATTATTATTATTATTATTATTATTATCCTGAGGACAGCACTGAGGGCCACTCAGGGAGGTCCCAAGGGCCGCATAGCCTAGAAAGCCAGCAAACCGGTAGACTTTTAGAGGAAGGCGAAGAATCAGAGGTGGGCAGGGATTTTAACCCTGGTCTCTCCCAGGCACTCTAACCACTATGCAACACTGTCTCTGACCTGGGGTCGGGTGGTGACCTGCGCTTTAGGTGCGAGGACCAGGGGGCTTCTTCTTCCCGAAAGACTCTGGTTCCTTTTTGTTTTTCATTTCTGCCTCTGCTTACCCTCCAGCAGCAATGGGAACATCCAGTTGGACTGCCTTGGCACCATCCAGGACAAAATCACCGTTTGTGCCACCGACGACTCCTACCAGAAGGCGAAGCAGAGCATGGCGCTGGTGGAGGAGGAGACCCGGAGCCGGGGGGCCATCGTCATCAAGCCAGGGGGCCGCTATGTTGGTGAGCAGCGACAGCATTGCGTACGGTCAATCATTGCAGCAGGGGAGAAGTGCGAGTGTCTCCGGCTGTGGAGCCGTTTCGAAACCCGCAATCTCTTGTAAGCAGCCTTCCGGGGGAGCAGAGCCGTGCTTTGGTTTCAGAACATTTTGGAAGTTGAATGGACTTCCAGAACGGATTCCGTTCGACTTCCAAGGTGCAACTGTATTGATCTGAACATTTTTGACCCGTCAATATATTGCGAATAGCGATGTGTGTCAGTGGCAGGGCCGGTCGATGCATCATTCAAACCCAGTTTGAAGTCTGTATCGTGATACCGGTTTCATAATTTTTATCCTGGCAGTATATTGTGGGTTAAAGCACAGAGCCTAGGGCTTGCCGATCAGAAGGTCGGCAGTTCGAATCCCCGCGATGACGGGGTGAGCTGCCATTGCTCGGTCCCTGCTCCTGCCCACCTAGCAGTTCAAAAGCACGTCAAAGTGCAAATAGATAAATAGGTACCACTCCGGCGGGAAGGTAAACGGCATTTCTGTGCGCTGCTCTGGTTCGCCAGAAGCGGCTTAGTCCTGCTGGCCACATGACCCGGAAGCTGTACGCCGGCTCCCTGGGCCAGTAAAGCGAGATGAGCACCGCAACCCCAGAGTCGGCCACGACTGGACCTAACGGTCAGGGGTCCCTTTACCTAGGGAAGTTTTTAATGTTTGCTGCTTGATCTTGGTTTTAATAGTCTGTTGTGAGCCGCCCAGAGTGGCTGGGGAAACCCAGCCAGATGGGCAGGGTATAAATAATAAATTATTATCATTATTAGTGATCAGGAGGGAGCCCTTTTCAGACTCTCTGAACTGACAGTGCTTGGCCTGCCACTCTCGCCCTTCCTCCGGGGAGTCCGTGTCTGTAAACAGGAGCAGATTGCAGTTTGCTGAGTTATCCCTGACTCATCGTTTTGGTGTGCGTTGCCAGCCAAACTCTTGCAGGAGCAAGCGATGGCAGGAAGTCTGTGTTTTCCTGTGTGCTGGGAAGAACAACGCAAGGGGTTTTTTTTCCCGTCGGGAGGGGGCGGGAAGCCTTATCAGCAAGCATTAAAAGGCAACAGGCCTCCACAGCTGCCTTCCTGCCAAAATGAAAAACTTCAGAACTTTTCTCGGGGGCAAAGTTTCATTTCCTCTGGGAAATTTTCCTCCAGCGCAAATTAGATGGTTGTTGGACGGGTGTCCGCCACGTGTGAATCTCCTCCTAAACACAGCCTTCTGTAGCAAAGGTTCTCTGCGTCAGAGAGGGAGAGAACAGCTGTGATGAACAATGAATTACTATTTTTTAAGACAAGGCTATAAAACCAGGCATGTACTGTAGACTGAGTCCAGTTGCACAGGGGTTAGAATGTTGTTGTTCAGTCGTTTAGTCATGTCCGACTCTTCGTGACCCCCTGGACCAGAGCACGCCAGGCCCTCCTGTCTTCCACTGCCTCCCGCAGTTTGGTCAAACTCATGTTGGTAGCTTCGAGAACACTGTCCCACCATCTCGTCCTCTGTTGTCCCCTTCTCCTTGCGCCCTCCATCTTTCCCAACATCAGGGTCTTTTCCAGGGAGTCTTCTCTTCTCATGAGGTGGCCAAAGTCTTGGAGCCTCAGCTTCAGGATCTGTCCTTCCAGTGAGAACTCAGGGCTGATTTCCTTCAGAATGGAGAGGTTTGATCTTCTTGCAGTCCATGGGACTCTCAAGAGTCTCCTCCAGCACCAGAATTCAAAAGCATCCATTCTTCAGCGATCAGCCTTCTTTATGGTCCAGCTCTCACTTCCATACATCACTACTGGGAAAACCATAGCTTTTAATATGCGGACCTTTGTTGGCAAGGTGATGTCTCTGCTTTTTAAGATGCTGTCTAGGTTAGAATAGGGGTTAGAATAAGAAAGCGCAAATAAAGAATATCAGCGCTTATCTGAATGGCAAGTATAAATTCAGATTTGCTTAGCTTGTGACAAGTGTTGTCTTGAAAACGGCAAGTGTAAGTTACAAAGGAATGGCAAATTGCATGAGAAGGTCCGTAGAGTCTGTCGTTCTTGTTGCAATCTCAAATGATGCGTGATTTTCTCTGTTATAGCTATATCTCAGGGTGAGCGGTATACCCGGTGTCAGATTTTTGGGCTGTTTTCCATTGAGTTGCAACGACTTTTTGAGCCGCCAACGTCATACATGAAACAGTTCTTTTGACAATATGTCTGCATCAGCGTAACCCAAAAACATTTGCTGGCGTTAATTTTGGGCAGGAAACAACAGTTTCTTTCCTAAGGCTGATGGTTTCCGTCCAAAATCAAACCCCCAAAAATATTGC
Source organism: Podarcis siculus (assembly GCA_034642415.1). NCBI lineage: Eukaryota > Metazoa > Chordata > Lepidosauria > Squamata > Lacertidae > Podarcis > Podarcis siculus. The sequence goes on from JAXCMG010000040.1 coordinate 4,858,363, forward strand.
ACCAATTTATGTGGATACCCCTGGGGTTGTCTCTGTGATAGCTCAGTCGGTAGCAGGGGTCAGCAAACTTTTTCAGCAGGGGGCCGGTCCACTGTTCCTCGGACCTTGTGGGGGGCCGGAATGTATTTTGGGGGGGGGGGGAGAGAACGAATTCCTATGCCCCACAAATAACCCAGAGATGCATTTTAAATCAAAGGACACATTCTACTCATGTAAAAACATTCTTATTCCCGGACCGTCCACGGGCCGGGTTGAGAAGGCGATTGGGCCGGATCCGGCCTCCATGCCTTAGTTTGGCTACCCATGCATGAGTTTTAATCTCAGGGTCACAGGTTGGAACCCCACATTAGGCAAATTTTCCCTGCATTGCCAGCAGGGTGGATTTGATTTAAATCAAATTGATTACAATCCCAATTTCAGTCACTAGTCAGCAAGACTTGCTTTAAATCTTTTTCTTTTTATACAAAAAGACTCATTCTTGCTGGTAGAATCTTAATATTTACAACCAGGTGAAGGTTTCATTCTCGGAATAATAATTTTTCAGAGTAGTTTTTTAACAGTTGCATCGAAAATTACTGATTTGGTTATACTGTTAGAAATACGTAGACAGATAATTATGAAATTATTGTGAGGTTTAACAAGTCGGCTGTTTATATTTGGACAACTTTTCTGCTGTTGGAAGGAGAAAAGTAATCATTTCCTTAATAACAATTTATTTAACTAAAATAATAACATTGTAGCATATGTATCCATGTTTGTTAACGGATGTGGTTAAACATTATTTTTTTTAAACAAAGCTCTGAGTTTTAGCACACATGAAAAACTTAAAACAAATCCTTTTTTCCTGATGAATAAATAACCTGTGGACTGTAATGTAACTTAAATAGAAAATCCTTAGAAAGATTTTTCCTCCAAAAGTATTTTATGTTAAAAATCTGATTTAAGTAAAAAACAAACAAAAATCAGATTTAAATTTTTTAAAAAATCTGATTTAAATAAAGAAAATCCAATTTCAATTAAAAAAATCATTGATTTTTATCCACCCTGATTCCCAGGTGTTTGACTAGATGGCCCTTGGGTTGGGGGGTGTAGTAAACAAAAATTGCCCTTTTCCCTTATGGGGTATCCAAGAGCCCATATATAGTCCTTACATAGCTTCCCTATTGGTAGGAGAAAATAACAGAGGCCAACTAAAGAATATTGAGAAGCAAAGCAGCTAGTAAGCCTGATCTTTATTGATCTGTTGCAACAGGGTCCTCACTCCCCACACGCAGGAGGGAGGAGGAAGCCAGAACAAAAGTGTGCCTGCCCTTATATAGACATTTTAAATTCCCTCCCTGGAGTCCAAGACCACCCCCAGATACATCATACCTACATCACAGAAAGGGCGGTCTACAGCAGAAATCTGAGTGCTTCGTTTACCTCTTGTCTGCCAGGTTACCTGTTTAATGGTCACTTGATTGGATACCCTGGGGAGCCTGGCCAGTCTTTTGTAATGATAAATACTTAGTTCCTGAGCCAGGTCACAAGCTCACGCCCTATTCATATCTTAAACATGCTCTTAAGACAGGATTTGTGAAGGAAAAGACAATGGGGAGGCTTTTCCATTTTTCTTTGACCTTGCATGGGAAACATTTGGCCAGTTTGGGAGTCAAAAATGGTTCCAGGTCTGTCTTCCTGTGCTGATCTATGTACGTGCTTGGTTGGTACACTTGTGAACATTTATTATATATCTAAGACCTCAAAATTCCTATCACAGGGATACAATTCTATGATTCCCACCACATACTGAACTTTCTTTCCTAAAACATTGGGGTGCTGCTGTTGTTTGGGCAAAGCTCCTCTTAACGTCCAGTCTCTGTACAAAATAAAATAAAGAGAGAGAGCAGTTTTGACCCTGCAAGCTTTGCCAGTATTCTAGGAAGGCAAGGGTTTTCGGTGTGTGTTAGTTTTTAAGAAAAGGAAACCGAGGCGAGCCAGGAACAGGAAGCCCCTTCATCTCGGAACGCGATCAGCCCCGTTCTGGCCTCCTATCTGATTTAGGTTCCTAAGAAAAAAGGAAGCTACATTTTGCCGCGTCAGATCCTGTGGTCTGTCTGGCTCAGTGGTGCCTACACAAACTGACAGCCTTTAGTGACTCGGGTTGGGGGGGGGGTCTTTTGGGGCTACCACAGGCCAGCATCGTTTTCTGTCCAAACGATAGAAGTGTTGTCCAATAAACTCAGAATATTACGTTCTGTTGTACAAAGCCGTTGGTACTGTTTCAGGAATTTATGTATAGGTTGGGGGGGGCTTGCCCCTCCAGCAGATATCATGCACATGCAGCCCACTACCAAAACCAGCACAATCGCTTTTGTGATTTGTCCCCACAAAACACCCCATCAGTTTCTTCCTATCTATTCAAAGGGCCTTTGCTGCACAATACCAAATGTAAGAATTCACTGATCAATGTATCCATGTACTGGCTCACTGGGAAAACTTCAGAAATTCATATAGACAGCTGAGCTCAGCTACTCAGCAGCCCCTCTGCCTGAGTGGTAATCCCTGGCCTCCTGATACCTGAGTGCCAGATAGGTAGCCATTCCAGAAATAACAAACCCAGATGAAGACAAAAGGGTGTGATTCACTTGGCTGGAAACAGGGAAATGTAAATATCTCTTTTGTTTCACTTGATAGGTGTTTGGTGGAGGGCAAGGGGAACCATGGGGCAGGGTCCAGGATGCTCAGATTACGGCCACCAGACCTCCCCTTTCATGATGTAACCGTGATGTATGAGTGATGTAGTTTGGGGGGTGTAACATGGGGATTAAAGGTAAAGGGACCCCTGAACATTAGGTCCAGTCGTGGCCGACTCTGGGGTTAAACGGCATTTCCGTGCACTGCTCTGGTTCGCCAGAAGTGGCTTAGTCCTGCTGGCCACATGACCCGGAAGCTGTACGCCGGCTCCCTCAGCCAGTAAAGCGAGATGAGCGCCGCAACCCCAGAGTCGGCCACGACTGGACCTAATGGTCAGGGGTCCCTTTACCTTACCTATGGGAAAGCACGCCTTGGTTTTGGAACAGACTTCCGGAACGGATTAAGTTTGAGAACCAAGGTACCACTGTGTATCCATTTTTCCATATCCCCACCCTTTTCTCCCCCAAAAGAGCAGCACGGACTCCAACCCTTTCTGTTTCCTCTCGCTTAGGCAAGACGGTCAAGGTGCGAAAGCCGGCCCCTGTGGCTTCGGACGCCGTCCCCTCGCGGATCCGCCCGACGCCCGTCAACATGGCCAGCGCCATCAAGAAAGGCAACAGCGCCGTCTCCCAGCGGCCCTTCAGAGACCGCGTCCTGCATTTGCTGGCCCTCAAGCCCTACAAGAAGCCGGAGTTGTTCTTGCGGCTGCAGAAGGACGGCCTCACGGCGCAAGATAAGGACTCTCTTGACGGGCTGCTGCAGCAGGTGAGCCAGTGCGCGGCCTGATTATCCATAGAAGTCGTGGGTGTGGGACCATTCATGTTTATTACCGTATTTTTCGCTCTATAAGACGCACCAGACCACAAGACGCACCTAGTTTTTGGAGGAGGAAAACAAGAAAAAAATATTCTGAATCTCAGAAGCCAGAACAGCAAGAGGGATCGCTGCGCAGTGAAAGCAGCAATCCCTCTTGCTGTTCTGGCCTCTGGGATAGCTGCGCAGCCTGCATTCGCTCCATAAGATGCACACACATTTCCCCTTACTTTTTAGGAGGGGAAAAGTGAGTCTTATAGAGCAAAAAATACGGTATTCCTCCCCCTCCTTTTTTTTGAAATTGTTTTTATTTGAGTTTACAAATTCGTTCACCCTCACAATCACAAACGATGAAAATTGCACAAGATTCTTCCGAATCTCAAAATCTCCCTCCTCCCCTCCATCGGTTATTTAAGCGGCTTTTTAAAAAACTGCATATTATAAGTCCATCTCATTTACAACCTTCCGTTGTATCCAAAGTCCTTGCAGGAGTTATTTAAAACCTGCCCAAGAGTTCAAGTGTTTGCAGTGGTCTTTCAAATATAATGCAAATTTGTCTTTTATTGAGGTTTTGATCCTCCTGGTTTCTGATTTTCCCGGTTAGTCTCTGCGTACTCCAATAATTTCACCTGCCAGTCCGCCCTAGACTCTTGTGGTGCCTCCCAACTCTCTGATTCTGTGCTCAGGGATTGACAAATAAACCCCTCCCTGTCCTCTCCCTCCCTCTTCCAGGTTGCAAACATGAACGCCAAAGACAGCACCTTCACCCTGAAGGATTACCTTTACAAAGAGGTGCAGAGGGACTGGCCAGGATACTTGGAAGGAGACCAGCAGTTGCTGAAAAGGATCCTGTTTCGGTAAGGGCATTTCCCCTTGGGTTAAGCGTCCCTAGGTGTTAGTGTCACAGAAGGGGTCTAAACCACTGAGCCTCCTGGGCTTGCCGCTCAGAAGGTTGGCTGTTCGAATCTCCGCAACTGAGTGAACTTCCGTTGCTCTGTCCCAGCTCCTGCCAACCTAGCAGTTCGAAAGCACACCAGCACAAGTAGATAAACGGGTACCGCTGTTAGGAGAGAGAGAGAGGAAGACTTTTCCTGCATGCCCTTTCTCCCTGCCACGCGAAATTTTGCAGACCGCATCGCCTTTTCCTCGCCTTCTCTCTAAGCTAGAAAGTCCCACACGCTTCCGCCACCTTTCTCCATGGGCGAATTGCTCCTGTGGGGATGCCGGTGAAAAAGAGGAGGAATTGTGTCATGTTGGATAAGAAAACACAGCTCGCCCGCCCAGCTGTTGCAGGCGCAAGGATATGGGCTTCCTGGGTGCAGATTTTTTAAGAAACGGGAAGCCAGCCCTCGCTTCTATCTTGGTGGGCTCAGTTTCCTCTGCTCAGGCGGCCGGATCCATGCCAGTGGTTATTTTTAGGCTGTTGCTCATCTAGATGCCAGGATATACGTGCCCCAGGGGTGTGGGGAAAGGGGTTGGCGAGAGACGTAACTGCTTCATCCTCCTCCTCCTTGGGAAACCGTATTTTTTGCTCTATAAGACTCACTTTTCCCCTCCTAAAAAGTAAGGGGAAATGTGTGTGCGTCTTATGGAGCGAATGCAGGCTGCGCAGCTATCACAGAAGCCAGAACAGCAAGAGGGATTGCTGCTTTCACTGCGCAGCGATCCCTCTTGCTGTTCTGGCTTCTGGGATTCAGATTTTTTTTTCTTGTTTTCCTCCTCCAAAAACTAGGTGCGTCTTGTGGTCTGGGGCGTCTTATAGAGCGAAAAATACAGTGCACACCTCCGTGGCACGATTGCGTGTCTGTGTGTATGTGTAGGCCCGTTTGCAAACTTGTAATTTTCCGT
>JAXCMG010000040.1:4868699-4891386 GCA_034642415.1 Podarcis siculus
TGTTCTGGTTTGCAAACGTTCTTTGGAACCCGAGCGTCCGACACAGCTTCCGATTGGCTGCAGGAGCTTACTGCAGCCAATCAGAAGCCGTGCTTTGGTTTCCAAACGGACTTCCAGAACAGATTCTGTTCGACTTCCAAGATACGACTATATTGAATAGAGGTTGGTGTTGTTGTTTTTTTAAAAAATGGATTAATGCTTGGATCCTGACGACTTCTATTCCCATAAGTTTTTGTACGCCCGGAACACTTGCTGCTGCTGCTTCTGGCCTTGGTTGATATTTTGAAGCCCGATATTTGAAGCACAAATAGCACCAAAAAATATTTAAGTTGGCACCCTTGGTTAGGAAGGGCAACATGCCAAGCCTTGGAATGCCAGCAGTCCAGGTTATTGGGTTGAGAAGCCTTCCCTGGGCGTGTTTTAAATAACATTTGCTTGCCTCTCATCCTTCAGGGATGCGGGTGGCGCTGTGGGTTAAACCACAGAGCCTAGGACTTGCCGATGAGAAGGTTGGCAGTTTGAATCCCCGCGACAGGGTGAGCTCCCCTTGCTCGGTCCCTGCTCCTGCCCACCTAGCAGTTCGAAAGCACGTCAAAGTGCAAGTAGATAAATAGGTACCACTCCGGCAGGAAGGTAAACAGCGTTTCCGTGCGCTGAAGCGGCTTAGTCCTGCTGGCCACATGACCCGGAAGCTGTACGCCGGCTCCCTCGGCCAATAAAGCGAGATGAGCGCCACAACCCCAGAGTCGGCCACGACTGGACCTAATGGTCAGGGGTCCCTTTACTTTTACCATCCTTGATTAAACCCGTTGGTCTCTTTTACGCAAAGAAGAAGAAGTAGACTTGGCGTGGCTTAACAAAAGAAACACCTTTTCGTTTTGTTGTTGTTGTTCTCCCCCCTCCCTGCCCCCAGGAAACTCTGCCAGCCGCAGAACACCAGCTGCCCCCCAGAGGCGCCGGCTCCAGCATCACCAAAAGACAACGCAAACATCTCCTCCTGCTCTCCGCCCCAGGTAGGTTACGAGTAGGTAGGTTACCTAAATGGGGTATACATGGCAGTTAGCTATGGCTCAGCATCCTTCGAAACCAAAGCCTGGATCTCTTGGAAACTTGAAGGTTCAAATACCTTCTTGGAGCTATTAGCAGCAGTTACAGCTTCTGCTGCTTTAGCAAATTCGTCAGTGAATCTCTTTGGAGGTCTACCTCTTGTGGCTCTTTCAGACCTGTGAATTAGACGTAAGTCTTCAATAATAATAATAAATTTTATTTATATCCCACCCTCCCCAGCCGAAGCCGGGCTCAGGGCGGCTAACAACAATAAAACAGTACAACACAACACTCTAAAATTCATTCATTATAAAATTAATTCAAATCAAACCAATGGCAACCATTGGGCCAGAGCTCCGCGAGGTTCCTTCCTGTTTACTTGCCATCCTCTAACCCTGTGGGGCGGGACGCGGGTGGCGCTGTGGGTTAAACTACAGAGCCTAGGACTTGCTGATCGGAAGGTCGGCGGTTCGAATCCCCGCAATGACGGGGTGAGCTCTCGTTGCTCAGTCCCTGCTCCTGCCAACCTAGCAGTTCGAAAGCACCTCAAAGTGCAAGTAGATAAATAGGTACCGCTCCGGCGGGAAGGTAAACGGCGTTTCCGTGCGCTGCTCTGGTTCGCCAGAAGCGGCTTAGTCCTGCTGGCCACATGACCGGCTCCCTCGGCCAGTAAAGCGAGATGAGCGCCGCAACCCCAGAGTTGGCCACGACTGGACCTAATGGTCAGGGTTCCCTGACCATGGCCAAAAATTTTAAAAAAGGTTGGGAACCACTGCTCTAACCCATAGTTTCCCAAACTTTGGTCTCTTTGGACTACAAATCCCATCATCTTGAAGAGATGAAGAAGAGTTTGGATTTGATATCCTGCTTTATCACTACCCGAAGGAGACTCAAAGTGCCTACCAATCTCCTTTCCCTTCCTCCCCCACAACAAAGACTGTGAGGTGAGTGGGGCTGAGAGACTTCAGAGAAGTGTGACTAGCCCAAGGTCACCCAGCAGCTGCATGTGGAGGAGCAGGGATTTGAACCCGGTTCAACAGATTACAAGTCCACAGCTCTTAACCACTACACCACTTGAGCTGGCAGGGCAAGGGATGATGGGAAATGTAGTCCAAAAACGTCCCCACGTTTGGGGGAAAGCCTGCCTTAACGCTTTCCGTTCTTCTTCCCTCCACCCTAGAAACGACCCCAGCCCACGGATTTCACCGACCCTCTGTCCAACAAAAAGCCCCGCATCTCCCACTTTGCCCAAAGGACTCAGCCCACGCTCAACGGAAAACTGCGCTCGGCCAACGGCAGGGAAGCCCCCCTAGCGCCACCCCCGGAGGCGGTTGCCTCCAGTAACCTCTTGCCGGCCCTAGAGCTCCCCAGGGCCCACAACCCCCTCGCCGACGTCAGCAACGACTTGGGGCACGGCGGTTCCAACTTTGACGCTCCGGATCCCGCCGAGAGGCTGGCGGCGGCAGCGGCGGCGGAGGTCCCCCTCCAGCCGGTGACGGACTCTGTCCAGGTCAGCAAAAGGAGCAAGAAGAGGCTAAAGAAGGAGAGGGAGCGGAGAGGGGCCGAGCAGGAGTCGGAGCCCCGGGAGAAACCGAACTGCAGCCTCAGGAAACGCAGCTCAAAGACCACGGCGCCTTCGTCGCAGGACACGGCAGGTGGGTTCGGCGGCGCTGGGCGGGGATTTGGGGGCTTGCGGGTTCCTCTGGGTCGTGCGCGGGTTATTATAATGACAGCAAAAGTGCCGGAACGTGACGTACCCTGTATGGAGACGGCGAAAGGGGTGGAAAAATATGAGACCGAAAAGGTGGCAGGTTTGCGGGAGAGTGGAGATGCTTTTCAGGCTATCTGGGGAAATGTTATAGTCGACTGAAATCGCAGGCAGGGCTGGAAACTTAAGCAAAGGCGTGAGAATGAGAAACAGAATGTAATGTAGGGTATCTCTGTTGTATTAAAAATTGCCCTTTTCCCTTATGGGGTATCCAAGAGCCCATGTAGAGTCCTTACATAGGTTCCCTATTGGTAGGAGAAGATAACAGAGGCCAACCAGAGAATATTGAGAAGCAAAGCTGCTAGTAAGCTTGATCTTTATTGATCTGTTGCAACAGGGTGCTCCGCTCACATGCAGGAAAGGAGGAGGACCCAGAAAAATGGTGTGCAAGGCCTTATAAGGACTTTTGAAATTGCCACCCTGTAGATCAAGACCCAGAAACATCATACCTGCATCACAGAAGTGGTGTAACCTAAGACCACCCCTCAGATACATCACACCTACATCACAGAAAAGGCAGTCTAAAACAGAAATTTGAATGTTGTTTTTCTCCTGTCCTTGTTTATCTCCTGTCTGGCAGGTTACTTGATTGGATACCCTGGGGAGCCTGGCCATTCTTTTGTAGTGATAAATACTTAGTTCCTGGGCCAGGTCACAGGCTCACACCCTATTCATATCTTAAATGTGTCCTTAAGACAGGATTTGTGAGGAAAGAGACAATGGGGAGGTTTCCCACTTTGACCTTGCAGAGAAAATATTTACACAGTTTAGGAATCAAAATGGTTCCAGGTTGGTCTTCCTGTGCTGATCTGTGTACGTGCTTGGCTGGTACACTTATGAACATCACCATATATCTAAGACCATAAAATTCCTATCACATCTGTTACCGAAATAAGTGCAGTGGCCCTTCAGTTTTTGAACGTCTTGGAAGTTAAGCATTTCAGCTTTTGAATGCCAAAAAACTGGAAGCAACTGCTTCGGTTTTTGAACGCTTTTTGGAAGTCGAAAATGCCACGCGGTTTCTGTATTGAATTTTCCATAAGTAGATGCTTCCAGAAGCAACTGCTTCGGTTTTTGAACGCTTTTCGGAAGTTGAGCGTACCACACTGCTTCCGTATTGAGTTCTCCAGAAGTAAATGCTTTGCTTTTCAAACATTTCGGAAGTTGAACGGTCTTCTGGAACGGAATATGTTCGAAAACCAAGTTACCTCTGTATTACATTTAAGGCAGTAGGTAAAGGATTGGGACAGAAAAATATCACAGATGGGAAGTCAAAATGCTGGGGGAATATTGCATGGAAAGTGAAATTGTTAAATTGTATGGGAATCAAATAAAAATGTATTGGGGGAGGGGAAAATGCAAAGTTCCCTTAGATCAGCGGTTCTCAAAAAAAAATTCCCTGAGCCACACTTTCAGGACAAAAAATGGCTTTTGCCGCACCGATTTTTTAAAATTGGAAAATGGAAAGAAACAGCTCCTAGCACTGCTTGATTTATAACATAGGACGCAACTGCTTTGCAACAGGATCACAGGACATCCAGAAAATGATAAATGTCACAGAGAACTGTGGAAGAAGAGATCTATGCATGTTCTGCAAAATGTAGATCCGTATTTTGATGCCATCGCAATTTGTTGTTGTTTAGTCGTTTAGTCGTGTCCGACTCTTCGTGACCCCATGGACCAGAGCACACCAGGCACTCCTGTCTTCCACTGCCTCCTGTAGTTTGGTTTGGTCAGAATCATGTTTGTAGCTTCGAAGACACTATCCAACCATCTCGTCCTCTGTCGTCCCCTTCTCCTTGCGCCCTCCATCTTTCCCAACATCAGGGTCTTTTCCAGGGAGTCTTCTCTTCCCATGAGGTGGCCAAAGTCTTGGAGCCTCAGCTTCAGGATCTGTCCTTCCAGTGAGCACTCAGGGCTGATTTCCTTCAGAATGGAGAGGTTTGATCTTCTTGCAGTCCATGGGACTCTCAAGAGTCTCCTCCAGCACCAGAATTCAAAAGCATCCATTCTTCGGCGATCAGCCTTCTTTATGGTCCAGCTCTCACTTCCATACATCACTACTGGGCCATCGCAATGCTCAACCACAACTGAAACGTCCAAATGTTTCTCTGATTCTCCTTCCCGTGAAACTTGCCGCACCCTTTTTGAGAACCACTGCTCTAATCCCGGAAAGCCCCAAATTTTTGTTCTTTGGCTTTCCCTGTGGCTAGGTGCTTTTCCCTTGGTATGGCCACTAGGTGGTGGTCAAGGTCAAAACGAATACAGTGGTACCTCTGGATACGAACGGGATCCGTTCCGGAGCCCCATTCGCATCCTGAAGCGAACACAACCCGCGGCTCACGATTCACCGCTTCCGCACATGCGTGATGTCATTTTGACCGTCTGCGCATGAACGCATGTGGAGGCCAATTCTGGATCCACATGTCCTTCCACAGTGGGGACATAGCTTTCTGGGCGGGAGCTGATCACGGTGTGGATTTGCCAAACGTGCCTTCCTCTTAGCACGTTTCTCCCTTGCGTCCTGAGTTCGGGTGTCTTCAAAGCCCATGACAGCTTTGGAAAAGGCTGTTCTCCAACTGGAGCGCTTGCTGGCCAGTGTTTCCCAGCTGTCGGTGTTTATACTACATTTTAAAGATTTGCTTTGAGAGAGTCTTTAAACCTCTTTTGTTGACCACCAGCATTACACTTTCCATTTTTAAGTTTGGAATAGAGTAGTTGCTTTGGGAGACGATAATCAGGCATCCACACAACATGTGATGTTGAAGAATCATTGCTTCAACACGGGTGATTTTTGCTTCTTCCAGTACACTGGCATTAGTTCACCTGTCTTCCCAAGTGATGTGTAAAATTTTTCGGGGACGCCATTGATGGAATCTTTCAAGGAGTTGGAGAACTGGTGGAATTCTACAGCATGTGGTTTTAGTGTGTGAAAGCAGTCCAGATCTGTCTTTAAAGCAGAATGCCTCTCTTTGGAGAGGCATCTTTCGCGACGTGGAGCTAGGAGCTCTCCTTAGGACTGATTTTCTTGTCTCCTTCTCCCTTCCCCGTTCTCCAGGTTTAAATGGGACGTGCAACAGCGCCAGCGATCCCACGTCGACGTCCGATACTCAAGACTATTTTATGTAAGTGTTGGCGGACCCCTCGTACTGTTGCTGCTGCTTTGGGTGATGAGAAAGGGCCGTTCTAGGTCAGAGCGATGCCCAAGCGATTCAGCATCCTCTACTTCCTGGATCCCGCTTGCAAATGAATGGGCTTCCGGTCGGGTCTAGAAGGGACTCATCTTAACAATCTGGGCTTTGCAAAGTCCCCACCACCTTCCTTCTCTGTCTCCCCCCTCAATACACTTTTGTTTTTGTTTTTTTAAATAAGCTCTCTCACTTGACTTCACCCCAAGCCCCCCCAGGGCAGCTTATGTCAGTAGAACCTGCCGTTGTATATTTAAAAAACAGGACTCGAACCCGTGGCTTCAAGTCACAAGAAAGGAGATTCCGACTAAACATAAGGAAACACTTTCTGACAGTCAGAGCTCTTCGACCGTGGGATGGAAAGTGGCAAACTCTCCTTCCTTGGAGGTTTTTAAGCAGAGGCTGGATGGCCATCTGTCTTGGACGCCGTAGCTGAGTTTCTGAATCGCAGGGGGTTCGACTGGATGAAGATCACTCGCTCTGAGACCCCACAGCTAATTCTCCCCTGGCCTCCTCGCTGGCCCAAGTAGGACCAATTCAGCCAGCTAGCCCTGGAGATTATCTAATGCTTATTTCCCCTAAATTGATTTTTGAATTTTATTGTTACTCGTGTTTTTATACTGTATTTTATGCTGCTTTTATAATTAAGTGTTTTAAATTTGTTGGCCGCCCTGAGCCTAGTTTTTGAACTGGGAAGGGCGGAGTATAAATACAATTTTATTATTATTATTTTTCTGGTCACCAAGGGGCAATGCAAGCCTGGGGTGGTTGTTGTTGTTTGTCCTTCATTTCCCTCCTTAATTTTCTCGCAGCAAATACGGCCCCATCTCCTCGTCTGAGCAGCGCCAGAGCTACAAGAACGACTTCAACGCGGAGTACAGCGAGTACCGCGACCTTCACGCCAGGATCGAGCGGGTGACGCGGCGGTTCATGCAGTTGGACTCGCAGCTAAGGCAGCTCCTCCAGGGCACTGAGGAGTACAAGGTGGGCTGGCGGCAGCCTCGGACTACAATTCCCATCATCCCTAGCTAACAGTGGTCAGGGATGATGGGAATTGTAGTCCCAAACATCTGGAGGGAGGGGCGGAGTTTGCCTATGCCTGGTTTAGGGCCTCTAAAGCAGTGTTTCCCAACCTTGTGCCTCCAGCTGTTTTTGAACTACAACTCCCATCATCCCTGACTAGCAAGACCAGTGGCAAGGGATGATGGGAATTGTAGTCCAAAAACAGCTGGAGGCACAAGGTTGGGAAACACTGCTCTAAAGGTACCGTATTTTTTGCTCTATAAGACTCACTTTTCCCCTCCTAAAAAGTAAAGGGGAAATGTGTGCGCGTCTTATGGAACGAATGCAGGCTGCGCAGCTATCCCAGAAGCCAGAACAGCAAGAGGGATTGCTGCTTTCGCTGCGCAGCGATCCCTCTTGCTGTTCTGGCTTCTGAGATTCAGAATATTTTTTTTCCTTGTTTTCCTCCTCCAAAAACTAGGTGCGTCTTGTGGTCTGGTGTGTCTTATAGAGCGAAAAATACGGTATTAATCTGGTCCTCACCAGAAGCTCCTGGAAAAACATACCATCTCCTTAGAGTCAAAACGCCATAAAATGTAGAACAAAGCAGCAAAATACTATAGAGCAGAGTTTTCCAAACCTGGGTCTCCTGATATTTTTGGACTACAACTCCCATCATCCCTAGATCTAGCAGTGGTCAGGGATGATGGGAATTGTAGTCCCAAAACAGTTGAGAGACTCAAGTTTGGGGAATACAGTGGTACCTTGGTTCTCAAACTTAATCCGTCCTGGAAGTCTGCTCCAAAAGCAAAGCGTTCCAAAACCAAGGCGCACTTTCCCATAGAAAGTACCGTATTTTTCGCCCTATAGGACACACTTTCCCCCCTCCAAAAATGAAGGGGAAGTGTGTGTGCGTCCTATGGGGCGAATGCAGGCTTTCGCTGAAGCCTGGAGAGCAAGAGGGGTCCCAAGGCTTTTGGATAGCAACCTGCATCCCGAAGCCTGGGGCGCGCTGAGCAGCGCGTCCCCAGGCTTCGGGCAGATATCCGCAAGCCTGGGGAGCTCGGCGGGAGTTCCCGCTAGGCTCCCTAGGCTTGCGGACAGCAGCCTGCAGCCCGAAACCCAGGGAGCGCAGCGGAGTGCACCCCGGGAACTCCCGCCGGGCTCCCAAGGCTTGCGGAGAGCAGCCTGTTCTGGGGGGGAAATAATTTTTTTTTCTTTATTCCCCCCCCCAAAAAAAAACCCCTAGGTGCGCCCTATAGGGCGAAAAATACGGTAATACAAAACCGATTCATCCGTTCCAGACTTTTAAGATCAACCCCTAATACAGCAGTTTCACATGAATTTTACTATCTAACGAGACCATGGATCTGTAAAATGAAAGCAGTAAACAATGTACTGGAGTCGCACAAGCAAGCAATCAGTAGCTGAACTGGGTTCCCACACAGTCACAAAAACAAAACGAAGAAGAGCCGCAAAAACGAAAAGGCAAAATAAATAGCAAAAACAGACACTCAAAAAAACTCAAACTGGAAGCGTGGCACTCAAAGCAGAGCATGTTCAGCTTCTGAAAAAATTTCACAAACCGGAACACTTACTTCCGGGTTTGCAGTGTTTGGGTTCCAAGTTGTTTGAGTACCAAGGCATTGAGAACCAAGGCACCACCGTACTGGCTTAGCGAAAAGGGAGTAGGAAAATTGGATCATCTGAGGTGGAGGGTCTAGAAACCAGAAATCGTCTGTCCTAAGAAGGCTTGATCTCAGATCAGTGCCTAAATCTCATTAAGATGCTGCCAGCTTGATTTTCAAAGCCTTATATGCCTTGCTTTGCCATTTCTTGCTGTTTTTTAACACATGGTTTGTTCATTCCTTTGCAGTCTATCCACGATCAGATACTGCAAGAATACCGGAAAATCAAAAAAGTGAGTCTTGCTTGCTTATTTCTATAAAGCGGTTGCGCCAAAAAAGAGAGAGGCGTACATAATAATAATAATAATAATAATAATAATTTTTATTTATACTCCGCCCTCCCCAGCCAAGGCCAGGCTCAGGGCGGCTAACAAGCAGTAATAAAAACAAGTTGAATGATTTCAACTTAAAAACAAAATTAAAATACAACATTAAAACATTGAAACATTAAAATGTAGCCTCATCGCAGGAGGAGAAGGAAAGGAAAAAAGAAAGAGAGGGAGGGAATCAAACTGGCTCCAAGCCAAAGGCCAGGCGGAACAACTCTGTCTTACAGGCCCTGCGGAAAGAAATCAGATCTTGCAGGGCCCTGGTCTCATGAGGCAGAGAGTTCCACCAGGCCGGAGCCAGAGTTGAAAAGGCCCTGGCTCTGGTTGAAGCCAATCTAACTTCCTTAGGGCCCGGGACCACATGCAGTCAGTTTTTAAATGAGACAGTCCTTGCGCTCCCCACCCACCTTAGAAATGACACACAAGGGGAAAGGGAGGAGGAGGGAAGAGGAAAGAAGGAAAATCGGGTGGCCCCAGTTCGTACCCCGCCCTTGTCACAGCAAAGCAAGTTTCCCCCCGCTGTTTGTGTGAGAAGCAACTGACGAAATAAACTGGGATTCATGGCAGGCTTCTGGAGAAAGGAGGGTGTCGAAACAGCCTTTCCTTCCAGCCTTGGTTGCTCCCAGATGTTTGAAACAGCAGCTTCCACAAGCGGTTGGAAGTTGTAGGACAGAAACGCCAGGCGGTCATCAGGGCAAAGGAATGGTGGCTAATAGGTTAAGCTCCCTGTTCAGCAGCAGTCTACCTTAGAATACCAGTTGCCAGAGAGCAAAAAATAAAAAAAATGGTGGAGATTCCTGCATTGCAGTGAGGGGGTTGGACTATGCTAAAAGTAAAGGACCCCTGACCATTAGGTCCAGTCGTGGCCGACTCTGGGGTTGCGACGCTCATCTCGCTTTATTGGCCGAGGGAGCAGGCGTACAGCTTCCAGGTCATGTGGCCATCAGGACTAAGCCGCTTCTGGTGAACCAGAGCAGCGCACGGAAACGCCGTTTATCTTCCCGCCGGAGTGGTACCTATTTATCTACTTGCACTTTGACGTGCTTTCGAACTGCTAGGTTGGCAGGAGTAGGGACCAAGCAACGGGAGCTCACCCCATCATCGCGGGGATTCGAACCGCCGACCTTCTGATCGGCAAGCCCTAGGCTCTGTGGTTTAACCCACAGCGCCACCCGCGTCCCCTGTAACCTGAGGTATGACTGTATAATTATAATTGTTGTAATAATAAATTTCTTTTCCCCTTCCATCTCTCTCCCTCCTTCTTTGCAGACTAACCCAAACTACAGCCAGGAGAAAAACCGCTGCGAATACCTGCACAACAAACTCGCCCACATCAAAAAACTGATAGCCGAATACGACCAACTGCAGTTCCAGTCTTGGCACTGAGAGGGGTGGGGGGACGGTGAAAGTTTTTGCAGAGAGCCCACCACCCTCCGGTTCTGCTGGCGGCGATTGCAAACCTGTGAACAGCTTCCGGAACAGGGAAGAGGAGCGGCAGCAGGAGGAGGAAAACGTTTGAGAGATCTCTGTGTGGCACGACAAGGATCAGTGCGCGATTCGCACCCCCCTGTGAGAGACGACCCGTCGCTTTTGCTGTACAAACCCCAGAGTTTGGGGGGGGCAGTGGGGGGGGAGGTACAAGGGGCCCGGTCCCCGTTTTATATAAGCAATTCTCTTCCCGGATATTAAAGAAGACAGTGAAAGAAAGGAGAAGTTTGCTTATTTTTCGGATAATATCTACTCAAAAAAACGAGAGAGAGACTGTTTTTCATGTTGGCCCCTCCACGACTTACAGGAGACCAAGAACTGTGTAGATCAGCGATGGCCACACATGGCTGTTTTGGGACTACAATTCCCATCATCCCTGACCACTGGTTCTGTAATAATAATAATAATTAATTATCTGTACCCTGCCCATCTGGCTGGGTTTGCCCAGCCACTCTGGGCGGCTTCCAACAAAGACCAAAAATACAGTGGTACCTCGGGTTACATACGCTTCAGGTTACAGACTCCGCTAACCCAGAAATAGTGCTTCATGTTAAGAACTTTGCTTCAGGATGAGAACAGAAATCGTGCTCTGGCGGCGCGGCAGCAGCAGGAGGCCCCATTAGCTAAAGTGGTGCTTCAGGTTAAGAACAGTTTCAGGTTAAGTACGGACCTCCGGAACGAATTAAGTACTTAACCCGAGGTACCACTGTACACTGTTAGCTAGGGATGATGGGAGTTGTGGTCCCAAAACAGCTGGAGGGCCAATTTTGACCATCGCTGGTGTAGATCAATCAGTGGGGGGGGGGGTTCCCCAAAATGTTTCTGGGGCGAGGTTGTCGGGGAGAGCTTGTGGGACGACGACCCCCCAGCACTGCTGGGTCTCGCTTTGGGCAGAGTCTTCCTTGGCACCCCCCTTTTCCCCCAACGCCCCAAAGGCCCAGTGAACACCCCAGAAGAGACAACGGGCCTTCGCTTCGCTCTTCCCAGGGTTTCCGTGAAACACAGCCAGGTTTTGTCGATTCCCAATGGGTCTAAATTTTTGCACATTTTTTTATCGTTCTCATTGATGGGAGCATTCGCAAGCCCTGCTTTTCAGTGTTGGCAGCTTTTGGGCCCCTCCGGGAGCCCGAGAAACGGCGGGGCGAGCAGACCATGCGCGTGTTAAAAGGCGTGGGGGCGCTTTGGAAAGGGGGAGCAGAATTGCCATAGGAACCGCCCGTTCTTTCAACTTGTGCACACAGCACAGAACAATAATAATTTTGAAAGCGGGGTGGGGTGGGGGAACCGGAGGGTTGGTTTCAGGCAGAAGAGCAAAAGCACAACGACAATACTTGCCCTCCGATTTGGGTCCCCGTCCCTGCCAGCTCCCTCAAGAACGGCCTCTCCCCAGTCTTCCACTCCTTTTCCAAACTCTTCCGCCTCTCAGGAACCTTGGGCCTGCTGGAAACTGAAAACAGCCTCTTGCAAAAAAAGGATGTTCCTATTCGGTGCAGATTATTCGGGTACGTTCAGTGGAGATTGGGGTATGATTTTTTTTGCATTCCACTTTGGCCAAAAAGGGACGCGGGTGGCGCTGTGGGTTAAACCACAAAGCCTAGGACTTGCCGATCAGAAGGTCGGCGGTTCGAATCCCCGCAATGACAGGGTGAGCTCCCGTTGCTCAGTCCCTGCTCCTGCCAACCTAGCAGTTTGAAAGCACGTCAAAGTGCAAGTAGATAAATAGGTACCACTCCGGCGGGAAGGTAAACGGTGTTTCCGTGCGCTGCTCTGGTTTGCCAGAAGCGGCTTAGTCCTGCTGGCCACATGACCCGGAAGCTGTACGCCGGCTCTCTCGGCCAATAAAGCGAGATGAGCGCCGCAACCCCAGAGTCGGCCACGACTGGACCTAATGGTCAGGGGTCCCTTCACCTTTTTGGCCGAAAAGGCCTCATCGGGCAAAGGGAGGGCAGCGCCCCCATCTTTTCTGGCGCAACACCAGCCTCTTGCGACCAGCCTTCCTAGGAGAGGAGTCGAGAGGAGGGGGATGCAGGACGGCCGTCCAAAGTCCTGGGGGCGCAGTGAGCTTCCCATTGTCAATAGCAAAGCAGGTTTAGTGTTTTTCTCAAAATGCGGAAAGCATTTTTCCTCCATTCTGAACCGGATCTCTGGGATCGCGCTCTCTCTTTCTGACGACCAGCTTTTTGCGACTCGGAAATCTCGGGCCGTTTTAGGGGGGTATCTTCCCTGCCCTCACCGTCTGGTCAATTCAGTCCTGAAACCGCCGCCGCCAAATCTCTTGACCAAAGTTGATTTAGCGACAAACAGCCCAGGCCGCAGAAATCGGGTGGATTCCGAGTTAATGCAATGAAGATTTATCTCTCAGAACTTCTAATAATATTGGGGAGGGCCACGGGAAGAGGGGAGGGGGATGAATTCTTATAATTATTATTTTTGGAGGAGGGAGACTGGACAAGAGAAAGAAACAAAAAAACGGACTTCTGTTCTTTATATGACAAACCTGCTCTATAGATAATATTTTTGCAAACAAGAGTTGGATACAAAGATATATTGTGTACATTACACAACTTGCGTGTGTGTATATATATATATATATATAAATATATATATATATATTCTGGGACTTTGTAGAATTTGGAAATAGATATTTAATGACTATCCAAAAAGGGGGGGGGGGGAATGCTTTTTGCTGCTTCTTTTTCCGAGACGGTGTGTTTTGGCGGAAGCACAGTTTCTTTTCTCAAATGCCCTCTTTTCATTTTTCTGTTCCTGGTTCCGTGATTGATTTGGGCAAATCTTTATGCTTGGGCCTGGGGGGGGGGGCAGGGGGAAGAAGTCGCCAAAGCCCCTTAAGCTAATTTGAACATGAACTTAACTTATTCCATAACGTGATGGGGTTATTTTCCTCCTTTGTAATAACAGTACTAGGGACGTGGGTGGCGCTGTGGGTTAAACCACAGAGCCTAGGACATGCCGATCAGAAGGTTGGCAGTTCGAATCCCCGCAACGGGGTGAGCTCCCGTTGCTCGGTCCCTGCTCCTGCCAACCTAGCAGTTCAAAAGCACGTCAGAGTGCAAGTAGATAAATAGGTACCACTCCGGTGGGAAGGTAAACGGCGTTTCCATGCGCTGATCTGATTCGCCAGAAGTGGCTTAGTCCTGCTGGCCACATGACCCAGAAGCTGTATGCCGGCTCCATCGGCCAATAAAGCAAGATGAGCACCGCAACCCCAGAGTCGGCCACGAGTGGACCTAATGGTCAGGGGTCCCTTTACCTTTACCTTTTTAATAACAGTACAATGGAGAAAAATACCTTGAACCATGAAATCGTTTACAGTATATATGTGTGTTTGTGCGTTTATACACCCAAACACATACACAAAAGGGTACCCCCCCCCCACGTTGCCAAACTCGCCATTTAAAAGCAGCTTAAAGTCCTTTCTCCGCTTGCCTTTTTTAAAATAAAAAAAACTGGTCTCTCCATTTTTTGTACACAGGAGGGGGGGGAAACAATACAAAACCGAATATTTCTTTTTTTCTTTTTGCAACACATAATAAAGTCGTTGTATGAAAACCTATCTGCTTTTGGAGCCCTGTCTTTATAATAACATTCCATAGCGTTTTGCATCTTCCACAACTCTTCTTTACCGCTCAAGCTGGTCTGCCAGTCAGAGCCTGGGCTGAGGTCCAAGGTGGGGCCAGGATAACCGAAAATTTCTCCCCCACTTGCAGACCCAGTTCCCTACTACACTCGGCAGCTGAGGGCCTTGTGTAAAGTACCGTCTTGTGAAGAAATCTGTTCCATGCAGCGTTCTGGTCTCCTCGCCTCAAAATGGATATCGAAAAGGTTCAAAACAGGCACCAGTCATTACATACCCGGCAAAAATCAGGCGTGTGGCTGATGGACATTCTGTAGCCTTTTTTAATGCATCTGGGGGGAGTATGTGCTACTCATAAAATTCTACAAGGTGCGACCGGAAGGTTCGGTGAATGGTCACAGAAATCGGCCCGCGAGAAATATTCAAACATACAGTTGGCATCGGAAACCCACAAAATGCTCACAATTATGTATGGAGATAAAGCCGTAATTCGAAAGACAGTGTATGAGTGATTTCTGTGAAGGGCGGAAAACCGTCGAAGATGACCCTCAGTTTGGCAGACCGGCAGCAAGCAGAACAGCGGCAAATGTCAACAGAGCCCGCGAGTTACTGATGTGGGATCGGCGTTTGTCCGTCCGAATGATGGTGGAAGAATTGCATATTCCGTGCGAAATTGTTCCTGAGGTTACTGAGTTGTCCCACCCTCCATATTCTCCAGATCTGGAGTCACCGGATTTCTTTCTGTTTCCAGAGCTGAGATCTGGACTGAAAGGGCACAGATTTCCCCAACATTTCATGCGTCCAAGCCGCTGTGACGAGGGAACTGGAAGCAGCACGGAAAAGAGGACTTCTCCAGAAGTTTCCAACAGTTCTACGAATGTTGTCAACGGTGCGTTGTTTCAGAGGGGGCCTACTTCGAAGGCCTGTAAGGTGCAGGCTCCATGATCACTGCAGATGGTGACAGCAGCCATGAAATTAAAAGACGCCTGCTTCTTGGGAGAAAAGAAATGACAAACCTAGACAGCATCTTAAAAAGTAGAGACATCACCTTGCCGACAAAGGTCCGTATAGTTAAAGCTATGGTTTTCCCAGTAGTGATGTATGGAAGTGAGAGCTGGACCATAAAGAAGGCTGATCGCCGAAGAATGGATGCTTTTGAATTCTGCTGCTGGAGGAGACTCTTGAGAGTCCCATGGACTGCAAGAAGATCAAACCTCTCCATTCTAAAGGAAATCAGCCCTGAGTGCTCACTGGAAGGACAGATCCTGAAGCTGAGGCTCCAAGACTTTGGCCACCTCATGAGAAGAGAAGACTCCTTGGAAAAGACCCTGATGTTGGGAAAGATGGAGGGCACAAGGAGAAGGGGACGACAGAGGACGAGATGGTTGGACAGTGTTCTCGAAGCTACCAGCATGAGTTTGACCAAACTGCGGGAGGCAGTGGAAGACAGGAGTGCCTGGTGTGCTCTGGTCCAGGGGGTCACAAAGAGACGGACACGACTAAACAACTAAACAACAACAACAAGGTGGTATGTTCTCGCTGTCCGATTTCTGTGACCATTCGCTGAACTTTCTGGTCCCATTGTGTCGAATTGGAAGGGATCCCAAGGGACATTGAGTCCAACCCTCCCACAATGCCGGAATCTGGATGGGTTGAGTCTGCTTTTTGTTCCTATTCTGAAGTTTGCCTATTCTGTGAAGGTTTGCTGCCCTTCACAGAAACACTTAAACCACTCATATACACTGTCTTTCGAGTTACGACTTCGTCTCCGTACAAAATTGTGAGCATTTCGTGGGATTTTATGTTTTCTCGCCGTCCGATTTCTGTGACCGTTCACCGAGCTTTCCAGTCGCACCTTGTAGAATCGGTCACTCGGCTGGTGGTGTTGATAGTAATAAAAATGCAAATATTTGCTAAAAGTAACAATAGGGGAAATTGCTTTGCGAACATATGCATTGTTAGAAACCTTCTGGGGGGGGGGGAGAACGCCAGCGAATCTTCGTGCTGGCATTCCAAAATCTTGAAAACAGAACTGAATTTAAAGTCGGGGAAAATGAGGATCTGTTTCTGTCTCCTCCTCTCCCGGCCAGGCCTGACGGTGGCAGCGATGGAAATTTCCACATGTCACTGGGTGTCCCTGTTTTTTGTTGCCCCTGGATCCTTGCTCTTGGGGTGGGGTGGGGAGAAAGGCTGCAGCCCCCTGAATATTTAAACATGCTGGAACTCTCCGTGTGCAGAATGCTAAAGCAAAGGTGGTTATATTTTTTAAGAGGCCCGTGTGGCCTTTGAGCAAGGCAGCTAGCAGCTCTTTTGCTGCAAGAGTTATTTTGGGGAATGGCCCAAAATGAGAAAGTTGAATGGGTCTGTCTTGTTCTTCCGACACCCTCCAATACATCAGCCCTCCTTTTATTCCCAGAGGCTTCCGCTTCCCTGCCAAGCGCAAAAGATGAGATTCAGTCTTCCCAGTGGAAAACTACTGGCACGCAGGAGCTCTCGTGACTCTCATTAACTGGGCAGCGAGATTCCACCTCTGCCCCCTATTGTATGGGAGCAGTCGGGGACCCCTGCTTCGCATGCCGATGGGGTGTTTTTTAGGCCAGCCCTCCGAGCGGTTTGCAAAAATGAAACGAGACCCCGGCGATTATTCTTTATCATATTCCTTTGCAATCTCACCTTTCCCCCCCGATAACAGGTCTCGGATAAAATTACAAATCAAGTAGAAGAAGCCAAAAAGTATAGTCACTAACAAATAATGGAAAAAAGGCTACTAGAATAATATATTTTTTAAAAAACAACAACCCAAATCTACAGATTATGACTGCAGAGAATAGGAACCTCGCAGCGCTATTAAAAGCCCTTTCCTAAAAGAAATCAAAGAAAACCAGGCAGTTGCCAATCGAATCCATTAGTGCAATAGGATCAATAAAAAAATTGCACAGAAAAACCCAGTGATAAAGGGCCATCTATTTTTCTTGAAAGGGATGTGGGTGGCGCTGTGGGTTAAAATACAGAGCCTAGGACTTGCTGATCAGAAGGTCGGCGGTTCGAATCCCTGCAATGACGGGGTGAGCTCCTGTTGCTCGGTCCCTGCTCCTGCCAACCTAGCAGTTCGAAAGCACGTCAAAGTGCAAGTAGATAAATAGGTACCGCTCCAGCGGGAAGGTAGACGGCGTTTCCATGCGGTGCTTTGGTTCGCCAGAAGCGGCTTAGTCCTGCTGGCCAAATGACCCGGAAGCTGTACGCCGGCTCCCTCGGCCAGTAAAGTGAGATGAGCGCCGCAACCCCAGAGTCGGTCACGATTGAACCTAATGGTCAGGGGTCCCTTTACCTTTACCAGTTTATTGAGGGCTAGAATCATGCTTTCCAAAACAAAA
The DNA here is from genome assembly GCA_034642415.1 of Podarcis siculus. Taxonomy (NCBI): domain Eukaryota; kingdom Metazoa; phylum Chordata; class Lepidosauria; order Squamata; family Lacertidae; genus Podarcis; species Podarcis siculus. Next base: position 4,886,179 of record JAXCMG010000040.1, read on the forward strand.
CAGAAACGAAGAAATATGAGATTTGGCATTTTTGCCAGCCCACAGAGAAAAACATGGACCTCAGAAAGGGATTTATTTTTTTGCACCTTGTAACACCTGCAGTAAAGGCACACTCCCCCACACAAAGAAACCTGGGTGCTGCAATTCCCAGCACCCTCAATGAATTACATTTCCCAGGATCCTTTGCAGAGGCGGAACGTGTGCTTTAAACGTGCTGCGTATGCACAGCGATAGATTTCCTCGCTGCATTTCTCGGGGCTGTCGAGATTTGAAATCCCAACCTAAGGAGGGTGAAAAAAATTTTTTTTTAAGGTCTTATATATATAATAAATGTTCATAAATGTACCAAGCAAACACGTACATAAATATATAAACCACATGTCTGAAGCAGCACAGGAGAGCAGCCCTGAAACCATTTTGGTCTTTTTATCTGCCCTGAATCGTCAAACGATGGAACACTCGTAGTTTAATGGTGAATTTTTGATATAATGGAGAGGTCAAAGATTTGGATTGTTATAAACGATGAAGGAGGAAATGACTGACAACAGGACCCCACAAAGGGGAGGAGGGAAGTCCAGGAGATTCTATGGAATCTTGTCTTTATATTGCATATGTGATTGTAAAACTGTAATTTAAAAATAATAATCTTAAAATGATGAGCTTCCTGGACTTATTTTTCCATCTGCTTTCTCCCATGCAATGTCTGGTTTTACAAACTTCCATCCTGAGGGCCCCTGCCTGTGCCTTTCCTCCAAGCTGAAAATGCTGCTACCTCCCTTCATAACCATAGTTTAGAGGTCCCGGGCCCTAAGGAAGTCAGAATATCCTCCACCAGGGCCAGGGCCTTCACAGTGGTGGCTCCGACCTGGTGGAATGCTCTGTCCCAGGAGACCAGGGCCCTGCAGGATTTAACATCCTTCCGTCGGGCCTGTAAGACAGAGCTATTCCACCTGGCCTTTAATCTGAATTTAGCCTGATATTTTATTTCCCTTCTCTTCCCTCCCCTTTTATGAAGATCATAACACCCCACAGCTAATTCTCCCCTGGCCTCCTCGCTGGCCCAAGAAGGACCAATTCAGCCAGCTAGCCCTGGGGATTATCTAATGCTTATTTCCCCTAAATTGATTTCTGAATTTTTAATTTTTATTGTTACTCATGTTTTTATACTGTATTTTATGCTGCTTTTACAATTAAGTGTTTTAAATTTGTTGCTAGCCGCCCTGAGCCCGGTTTTTGAACCGGGAAGGGTGGGGTATAAATAAAAATTTGTTGTTAATTTATTACTGTTGTTGAAGTCATGGAATCGTAGAGTTGGAAGGGGACCCCAGCGGTCATCTAGTCCACCCCCACCCCCCGCAATGCAGGAACCTCAGCTCAAGAATGTGCCCACCCAACCTCTGCTTTAAGGTGAGTCAAACAGCTCTTACTGCCAGGAAGCTCTTCCTGACAATTTAGCTGGAACCTCCTTTCTCGAAAGCTGAAGCCGTGGGTTCGAGTCCTGCCCTCCGGAAAACGAGACTCAAAAAGAATTGGCAGTTGGGTGAGGCAAGCTGCTGGCTCGGTGCCCCGATTCCAGAAAGATCTGACCGCAGCGGGAGGCGGCGGCGTTGGCACCTCTCTGGGTGGCGTGGGTCCAAACGGTCAGCCCTCAAGGCTGCCGTGGGGCGGGCGCCGCCGCGAGCCAGTGGAAATGTACCCACTTGGCATCGCCGAGCCCTAGAGAGGACAAAAGAAGTGCTACATTTGTTTCCCCAAAACTTGCTGAGCTCGGGAGATTCCAGAGCAGGGGAAAAAAGGATCATTTTGTCCTAATATTCAAACAAGCGTGCCATCGCGGGAGGCCTGGCGGAGTCCAGCTTTGAGAGGGGAGACAGGAGAGGAAACTATTTCTCTGCCCTCCCACCAACACCCCCACCCCGTGGGAAAATGTGCTTCCGCTGGTGAGAAAAATTATAGGGGGAGAGGAGAGGGTCACTGATAAGGGACAGCTACATTTCTGAAGGACAGGACAGGATGTCGAAAGAGAAGGGGGTGGTGGTCGTAGCTGTCAACGTTTCCCCATTTTAAAGGGAAATTCCCTTATTCCGAATAGGATTCCTCGCAAGAAAAGGGAAAAGTTGACAGCTATGGGGGGGGGGTGGATGAGAGAAACCGTACACCCTCATTACTCACTGGGAGACCTTGGACCCAGTGCCGGATTTACGTATAAGATAAACAAGCTATACCTTGGTGACCCACTCTCTTGGGGGTCCCCAAAAATATTAAAGGGAAAAAAAAGATAAAAAACAAAGAAAACAAAACCGACATACAGCAACAGTGTTTTGTGTTGTGTAGGCCCCTATGGTGTAAGTCATGGGCCCCGCCTGCTAGCCTGCTCCCTAAAATATCACTGGTTTGCTCCTTTCTATATATAGGGTGCCGACATTCTGCATTGCCAACCTAGCAGTTCAAAAGCACGTCAAAGTGCAAGTAGATAAATAGGTACCGCTCCGGTGGGAAGGTAAACGGCGTTTCCATGCGCTGCTCTGGTTCGCCAGAAGCGGCTTAGTCATGCTGGCCACATGACCCGGAAACTGTACGCCGGCTCCCTCGGCCAGTAAAGCGAGATGACCGCCGCAACCCCAGAGTCGGCCACGACTGGACCTAATGGTCAGGGGTCCCTTTACCTTCCCAGACTTAAAACCCTGGAGAGACCTGGTCTGAATAGAGACATTGGATTCTTATCTCATTGTACATGATAAAGCTGTTTTTAGCTATCTCACCCCTTGCTTTTTCCTGTAAGACCAATTGCAGTCGTTAATTACCACACCTATCAGCTAATTAGGGACGCGGGTGGCGCTGTGGGTTAAAGCCTCAGCGCCTAGGGCTTGCCGATCGAAAGGTCGGCGGTTCGAATCCCCGCGGCGGGGTGCGCTCCCGTTGCTCGGTCCCAGCGCCTGCCAACCTAGCAGTTCGAAAGCACCCCCGGGTGCAAGTAGATAAATAGGGACCGCTTACTAGCGGGAAGGTAAACGGCGTTTCCGTGTGCAGCTCTGGCTCGCCAGAGCAGCGATGTCACGCTGGCCACGTGACCCGGAAGTGTCTCCGGACAGCGCTGGCCCCCGGCCTATAGAGTGAGATGGGTGCACCAACCGCAGAGTCTGTCAAGACTGGCCCGTACGGGCAGGGGTACCTTTACCTTTACCTTTATCAGCCAATTATCCATTCCCACCCCCCTTCTGAGTAATACCCCTCCCCACCCTCTCACTATATAAAAGGTTCTGGTGACTTCTGTTTCAGTGTATCTGAAGAAGTGTGCATGCACACAAAAGCTCATACCAATAACTAAGTTGGTCTCTAAGGTGCTACTGGAAGGAATTTTATTTTATTTTGTATTATTATTATTATTATTTATTTTGTTTCGACTACGGCAGACCAACATGGCTACCTACCTGTAACTATGTCTATATGAATTTCTAAAGTTTTCCCAGTGAGCCAGTACATAGATACATTTATCAGTGAATTGTTACATTTGGTATCGTGCAGCAGAGGCCCTTTGAATAGATAGGAAGAAACTGTGATGGGGTGTTTTGTGGGGAGAAATCACAAAAGTCACAAAAGCGTTTGTGCTGATTTTGGTCGTGGGCTGCATGTCCATGATATCTACCACCACCTACACATAAATTCCTGAAACAAATGTAGATGTGAAAGATTTGGATTGTATTATAAAAGATTGTATTATAAAAGGGACATGGGTGGCGCTGTGGGCTAAACCACAGAGCCTAGGACTTGCCGATCGGAAGGTCGGCGGTTCAAATCCCCGCAACTGGGTGAGCTCCCGTTGCTCGGTCCCTCCTCCTGCCAACCTAGCAGTTCGAAAGCACGTCAAAGTGCAAGTAGATAAATAGGTACCGCTCCGGCGGGAAGGTAAACGGCGTTTCCGTGCGCTGCTCTGGTTCGCCAGAAGCGGCTTAGTCCTGCTGGCCACATGACCCGGAAGCTGTACACCGGCTCCCTCGGCCAATAAAGCGAGATGAGCGCCGCAACCCCAGAGTCGGTCACGACTGAACCTAATGGTCAGGGGTCCCTTTACCTTCACCTTATAAAAGATGTAGGAAAGATGTAGGAGGAAATGACTGACAGCAGGTCCCACAAAGGAGAAGAGGGAAGTCCAGGAGATTCTATGGAATCCTCGTCTTTATGTTTTATGTCGGATACGTGATTGTAAAACTGCAATTTGAAAAAAACCAAATAAATAAATTATAAAAACAAAGGGTCATTTAGCCCCACCGTCTGCAGTGCAGGAATCGCACCACGGGACTGTCAGGTCCCAGCAGCCAGCAGGGCCAATGGTCAGAGACTATGGCGGCAGCTGGAACGAGGCAACAATTCCTGCCTTGCCGGGGGTCAGACTGGATGACCTTTGGGGGTCCCTCCCAACTCTACAATCCTATATTTGGAGATGCTCCCTCCCTCAGAGGAAGGATGGCTGTTAGATGATGCAAGCAAATTCCCCCCCCCCGCCTCCTGAGCGGTTCCGGGGTGGGGGGGCACTTTCATTCATGGGTTCATTCATGAAAACCTTGAATGCTACCCCCCTCAAAAAAAGTAGTAACAATGAGGTTAAGATTTCCTAACGCCCCCCACCCCCAAAAAAGGCCACAAGGGAGGAAGGCTAACCCCCGCATTGCAGTACCTTCCTGGAGAAGGATGGGGGGGTCTCCATCTCAATGCCAAAGGGGAGGTTCAGTGGCAACAGCTCCTCTGCCCAAAATAGGGGGCCCCCTCGGAGCACGTGGCTGGCGGGGTGAGGGGGGGGTGTCTTGGGCACGGAGTGGATGGAAAATTTTTCCAGAGGGGGCGGAGCCGCGAGTGGGTGGGGGGGGGGAGAAGAGGGATAGGCGGGTCCCGGGGAAGAATTAAGGCGCCGCCGGCAGGAGGCTGAGCGCATTGCGCAGAGCGGAGCAGCTTCGGTCAGGTGCGCCCGGGCGCGGGGCTGGGAGATGCGTCACCCCAACACCGCAGTCCTTTGTCCTTGCTGGAGCCCCCCTCCCTCCGAAGATGGCCCGGGTGGTTGGTGGGGGGAAGGTTTGGGCTTGGAAGAGGGGGGTTGGACGCCGGGGACCCCTTGGGCGTCTCCAAGACGCTCGCTTTACCTTTTCCAGGACGCCTGGGTCCTCTTTCTCTCTCTCTCTCTCTCTCTCTCTCTCTCTCTCTCTCTCTCTCTCT
>JAXCMG010000040.1:4891629-4902916 GCA_034642415.1 Podarcis siculus
CCTCTCCACCTCCGTTCCTCCAGGACGCCTGGGTCCCCCCTCCCTTCTTCCTTCCCTCCTTCCAAGACGCCTGGGTCCTCTTTATCTCCCTCCCTCCCTCCCTCCACCTCTGTTCCTCCAGGACGCCTGGGTCCGTCTTCTCTCTCTCTCCCTCCCCCCACCCCCGGACGCCTGGGTCCCTTTCCCCTCCTGCTTTGGAAAGGGAGGCGCTGCATCCCCGGGGAGCTTGAGGGGTCCTTCCTCCAGGTTTCAAAGACCTCTTCGCCTTTTCTTTTTCTCCTAAATTGTCTAGATCGGATGAAGAAGGGAGGGGGGAGTCGGACACCTGGGTCCCCTCCCCCCAGCGTTGCCACTTAGTTAATAATTGGACAGTGCAGTGTGGTTATTTCATACAGCAATGTTTAAATGGGTTAAAACCATTTAGGGTGGGTGGGCCAGTGACCTCAACTGGCAGTCTGGAGTTTGGGGGGGGGGAGCGCAGGGATCTTTCTCGGACACCTGGGTCCGCCCCAGCCCCCTTTCCACTCTGTTTTCCTCCCCATGTTTCCCCAAGATTTATTTTTCCTGTCTTAATGCGATTCCCAGTCCTCTCTCCCTGCCATGCCCCTGTATGAGTCTCTGTTCAGGCTTCTCCCGCCTTCTGAGCGCTGGGATTGGCTCATTCCCCTTTCACTCCCCCTTTCCGGCACAGAGACTCTGCAGGAACGCCTCTGCCCTTTTCCTTCCTCCATTCCTCCATCCATCCAGAACAGGAACTCGCACAGAGAGACGCATCCCTCACTCTTTGCTTCTGCAAGAGGAAGAGTGAAGTGTCCCTTAGGGATATTGAAGCGGCTGTCAGCTATTTAATTTCACCCTCTTTCTACCCCAGAACAAACATCATGACATCCCCGTTTGTGGTGGAGAGCCCGGACGTCAAGTACACCCCAGATTTCATTGAGGCCAGATACAGCTACCCCACAGCTCAAGTCTGCCAGGAAAACGGGGTGACCAAGGTATGGTATAAAATGGGGAATGGAGGGGGGGCTCAAGATGGGTGAGTTGAATGAAGGAGTAGAGGTGAGGGGGGCATCAGACGTGCCTTAAACTGGTCCACACCAATTCGAACTATCTGGCAGTGTACAGAGGTACAGTGGTACCTCGAATTAAGTACTTAATTCGTTCCGGAGGTCCGTTCTTAACCTGAAACTGTTCTTAACCTGAAGACCACTTTAGCTAATGGTGCCTCCTGCTGCTGCCGCGCCGCCGGAGCACAATTTCTGTTCTCATCCTGAAGCAAAGTTCTTAACCCGAGGGACTACTTCTGGGTTAGCGGAGTCTAACCTGAAGCGTCTGTAACCCGAGGTACCACTGTATATGGCTGGCGGGCATGCAGCTTCCTTCCCAAGTCTTCGCGGGAGTAGAGCGATCCCCGCAGAGACTTGGGAAAAGGTCAACAAGTGGACAACTCTGGGAAACGGGTGCGGTGGGGGGCAGAGGGATCTTTGCACTACTGCGCCAGGTATGCTTAAGACGGCCCTGACGCTGTCCCACCATCTCGTCCTCCGTCGTCCCCTTCTCCTTGTGCCCTCCATCTTTCCCAACATCAGAGTCTTTTCCAGGGAGTCGTCTCTTCTCATGAGGTGGCCAAAGTCTTGGAGCCTCAGCTTCAGGATCTGTCCTGACGTTCTTCTGCATTGTCACTCCCGCAGGTGAAGCCGTCCTCCACCGATGTCGTTTTCCGCACAGAGAGGCGTGTCCCCAAGCTGGGCGTGATGCTTGTCGGCTGGGGCGGGAACAACGGCTCCACGGTGACGGCCGCCGTCTTAGCCAATCGGCTGGGCCTCTCCTGGATGACCAAGACAGGACGGAAGGCGAGTGAAACTGGGTGCCGCTATCGGGCTTTATGTGGGAACGAGTTCCTTGGCACAAGGGCTAAAAGCGAGAGCGATGGAAATTTCGTTTCGGGCCAAGTCTGACTAGCATTTTGGTATTTTTCGCTCTATAAGACGCACCAGACCATAAGACGCACCTAGTTTTTGGAGGAGGAAAACAAGAAAAAATATATTCTGAATCTCAGAAGCCAGAACAGCAAGAGGGATCGCTGTGCAGTGAAAGCAGCAATCCCTCTTGCTGTTCTGGCTTCTGGGATAGCTGCGCAGCCTGCGTTCGCTCCATAAGACGCACACACATTTCCCCTTACTTTTTAGGAGGGGGAAAGTGAGACGTATAGAGCAAAAAATACGGTAGATAAAATCTTTATTTGCCTCAGCCACAGCAAAGGAATCAAATGCAATCAAGTACAGATCTAGTTGGCTATACAAAATGCATTCTGAGAACTAACTATACAAATGAAAGAGTTGATAACTGCCCTTGACCACAAATATAGCATATGAACAAGTGGACCTTTCCTTACTAGGCGTTAAACTGGTTGGGGAACCTTTGACTCTCCAGATGTTGGTGAACTGCAAATCCCATCAGCTAGGGATGATCGGAGTTGTAGTTCAGCCATACTGGAGGGCCAAAGTTTCCTCGCACCTGATAACCTCTGGGAAGATCACAAGTGGGGAGGGAGAGGCAGAGAGTCTCTAAGGTTACCAGATTCTTTTCAATGAATCCAGGGACTTCCTACTAAATAGATGGATTTTGTCAGGGAACTGATTTGGAAATCCGGGGATGTCTGGTAACCTTACACCAAGGGTCATAATCCAACCCCCCTCACTGCAATGCAGGAATCTCCACCATTTTATTTTTTTTTGGCTCTCTGGCAGCTAACATTCCAAGGTAGACTGCTGCTGAATAGGGAGCTTTACCTGTTACCTAACTAATTTGTAAATCTGGGGACCACCTCTCACTTCCATACGTCACTACTGGGAAAACCATAGCTTTAACTGTACGGACCTTTGTTGGCAAGGTGATGTCTCTACTTTTTAAGATGCTGTCTAGGTTTGTCATCGCTTTCCTCCCAAGAAGCAGGCGTCTTTTAATTTCGTGGCTGCTGTCACCATCTGCAGTGATCATGGAGCCCAAGAAAGTAAAATCTCTCACTGCCTTAATTTCTTCCCCTTCTATTTGCCAGAAGGTGATGGGCCCAGTGGCCATGATCTTCGATTTTTGATGTTGAGCTTCAGACCATATTTTGCGCTCTCCTCTTTCACCCTCATTAAAAGGTTCTTTAATTCCTCCTCACTTTCTGCTATCAATGTTGTGTCATCTGCATATCTGAGGTTGTTGATATTTCTTCCGTCAATCTTAATTCCGGCTAGGGATTCATCCAGCCCAGCCTTTCGCATGATGAATTCTGCATATAAGTTAAATAAGCAGAGAGACAAAATACAGCCTTGTCGTACTCCTTTCCCAATTTTGAACCAATCAGTTGTTCCATATCCAGTTCTAACTGTAGCTTCTTGTCCCACATAGAGATTTCTCAGGAGACAGATGAGGTGATCAGGCACTCCCATTTCTTTAAGAACTTGCCATAGTTTGCTGTGGTCGACACAGTCAAAGGCTTTTGCATAGTCACTGAAGCAGAAGTAGATGTCGTTCTGGAACTTTGCTGGGTACCCTCCCTGAAACGGGAAGGTTGTGGGCTGAAGCTGTGAGCCGAGATCTCGACGTTTCTAATAAGTCCCCATCCTTTCTCTCTCCTAGCATGCAAATTATTATGGATCTCTCTTGCAAGCGTCCACCGTTTGTCTGGGCAGCGGTCCGGCCGGCGACGTCTACATCCCTTTCCGCGATCTTCTTCCAATGGTTCACCCCAATGATATCATCTTTGACGGTAGGTGCTGGGTTCGAATCTCCCCAGACGTAGCCGGGATTTGGCCGTTGGAAACAGCGTCCGGGCGGAAATCGCTTAAATGTTATTTACAGATAAATTAAAGGTAGAGGGTAAAGGGACCCCTGACCATTAGGTCCAGTCGCAAACGACTCTGGGGTTACAGCGCTCATCTCGCTCTATAGGCCGAGGGAGCCGGCGTTTGTCCACAGACAGCTTCTTGGTCATGTGGCCAGCATGACTAAGCCGCTTCTGGTGAACCAGAGCAGCACACGGAAACGCCGTTTACCTTCCCACCAGAGCGGTACCTATTTATCTACTTGCACTTTGACTTGCTTTCGAACTGCTAGGTTGGCAGGAGCAGGGACCGAGCAACAGGAGCTCACCCCGTTGCGGGGATTCGAACCGCCGACCTTCTGATCGGCAAGTCCTAGGCTCTGTGGTTTAACCCACAGCGCCACCCATGTCCCAAATACAGGTGGTAAAGGTAAAGGGACCCCTGATTGTTAGGTCCAGTCATGGACAACTCTGGGGTTGCGGCGCTCATCTCGCTCTATAGGCCGAGGGAGCCGGCGTTTGTCTGCAGACAGCTTCCGGGTCATGTGGCCAGCATGACTAAGCCGCTTCTGGCAAACCAGAGCAGCGCACAGAAATGCCATTTACCTTCCCGCCGGAGTGGTACCTATTTATCTACTTGCACTTTGATGTGCTTTCGAACTGCTAGGTTGGCAGGAGCAGGGACCGAGCAACGGGAGCTCACCCCGTCGCGGGGATTCGAACCACCGACCTTCTGATCGGCACATCCTAGGCTCTGTGGTTTAACCCACAGCGCCACCCGCGTCCCATGACCCCTGCCTTAGATAGCTCTAAGGTATTGGGGGTCCAGTATATTCACAGTGTGTCCATTCGTGTGACCGCCTTGCCCTTCTTCCTCCCACTAGGCTGGGACATCTCTTCCCTGAACCTAGCGGACGCCATGCACCGGGCGCAAGTCCTCGACTGGGCGCTGCAAGAGCAGCTGCGCCCCCACATGGAGAACCTGAAGCCAAGGGCCTCCATTTACATCCCCAAGTTTATCGCGGACAACCAGGAGGAGAGAGCTGACAACGTCCTGACGGGAACCATAGCGCAGCAGGTGGGTGCTTGGGACCAGCGGGTGCGGGGCTCCCAGCTGCTGGCATTGCCCCTCGTGATGGATCCAGACCTCCTGGGCTGTTCTGTGCGCAGGATAGCTCTGCAAAGCTCGGGTTTATTACAATGTCCCGGGTTCGAATCCTGGCACCGTCGCCTGGGAGAGAAACGCTGCCAGTCCGTGTTTGCCAAACTGGGTTAGATGGTCCAGGGGGTTTGACTTGACCTAAAGCAACGTTCTCCGATTTTAAACCAGTCGTTTATTCAGAAGCTTGAAGACTTGTCTTAGTTTCTAAGGGAGGAACCGCAGCTCAGCTGTTCTAAATCCCAGAATACTCCTGGGGAAAATTCCCTTGTCAGAAACCCTGGATAGCTGCTGCCAGCCAGTGTATACAATACTGGCCTATGTGGACCTTTGGTCTGTAGGAGGCATTTTTTCTTATATTCCTACTTAAAACGACCCCTTTTATTCAAAACCACGAGAACTGCCATCATAGGTTTTGTTTCAATAATAATAATAATTTTTATGTATACCCCGCCCTCCCTGGCCAAAACCGGGCTCAGATTGGCTAACATCAGATATATAACATATTACCATAAAATCAAGCAATCAATTAAAATACATCCTGAAATCAAATCAGAATCAAAGTGAAATCTAATCAGATGGCAACCCTCAGATTAGGGATGGGGACCTTAAATGCTTACATTCCTAAAAAAAGGAACGGTCCCATAGGGCAGTAATGGATCACCTGCTTTGCAGGTGATCTCTTCAGGTTCAGAAGTACCGCTGGTTCCATCCTCTTGTCTGGAATCCCAGCGAGTTGCTGCTGCCAGCCAGTTTAGACAGTACTATTCAGGATTCCCTGGTCCTGAATGGGGTGACTGTGCCCCTGAAGGACCAGGTGCGCAGCCTGGGAGTCATTTTGGACTCACAACTGTCCATGGAGGCAAAAGTTAATTCTGTGTCCAGAATTATCTATCAGCTCCACCTGGTATGCAGGCTGAGACCCTGCCTGCAGGCAGACTGTCTGGCCAGAGTGGTGCATGCTCTGGTTATCTGCTACTTGGACTTCTGCAATGCGCTCTACGTGGGGCTACCTTTGAAGGTGACCCGGAAACTGCAATTAATCCAGAATGCGGCAGCTAGACTGGGGACTGGGAGTGACCTCCGGGACCACATAACACTGGTTCTGAGAGATCTGAGAGAGGGGGGCAGCAATGAGAGGCTTGGCTTGCGGGACTCCCTGGTCCCAAATGGGGTAACCGTTCCCCTGAAGGACCAGGTGCACAGCCTGGGGGTCATTTTGGACTCACAGCTGTCCCTGGAGGCGCAGGTCAATTCCGCGTCCACCAGCTCCATCGGAGACCCTCCCTGCCTGCACATGGTCTCGCCACAGCGGTCCATGCTCTGGTTATCTCCCGCTTGGACTACTGCCATGCGCTCCACGTGGGGCTCACTTTGAAGGCGACTCGGAAACGGCAACTAATCCAGACTTGTGACTGGGAACATATAGCACCAGTCCTAAAAGACCTTCACTGGCTCCCAGTATGGTATACAGGCTGAGACCCTCCCTGCCCACAGACTGTCTCCCCAGAGTGGTGCATACTCTAGTTATCTCTCGCTTGGACTACTACAATGCGCTCCATGTGGGGCTACCTTTGAAGGTGACCCGGAAACTGCAATTAATCCAGAATGCGGCAGCTAGACTGGTGACTGGGAGCGCCCGCCGGGACCACATAACACCGTTTCTGAGAGATCTGCATTGGCTCCCAGTACGTTTCTGAGCACAATTCAAAGTGTTGGTGCTGACCTTGAAAGCCCTAAATGGCCTCGGTCCTGTATACCTGAAGGAGCGTCTCCACCCCCATCGTTCGGCCCGGACACTGAGATCCAGCGCCGAGGGCCTTCTGGTAGTTCCCTCATTGCGAGAAGCGAGGTTACAGGGAGCCAGGCAGAGGGCCTTCTCAGTAGTGGCACCCGCCCTGTGGAATGCCCGCCTTCAGATGTGAAGGAAATAAACAACTAGCTGACATTCAGAAGACATCTTAAGGCAGCCCTGTTCAGGGAATTTTTTAATATTTAACGCTGTACTGTTTTTAATCACTTGATTGGGAGCCGCCCAGAGTGGCTGGGGAAACTCAGCCAGATGGGCGGGGTATAAATAATAAATTATTATTATTATTATTACTAAGCTAGATGGACTTAGCTGCATCCTCAAGGCATCCCAGGGGCTTGTTCGCCATTTTGGGTTGGGAAATGACATTGTAGAATACCTGGTCATTCTCCTCCCCTTTACTTAGATGGCCCAGATCCGACAGGATATCCGGGACTTCAAGAGTTCCAGTGGGGTAGACAAAGTGATTGTGCTTTGGACGGCCAACACGGAGTGCTTTTGCGACGCCCAGCCCGGGGTGAACGACACAGCCGACAACTTGCTCCAAGCCATCGAGGCAAGTTGCCCCAATACCTCCCTTCGCCCTCTTCCTCTGTCTCTTTTCCTGAGCCTTCTACTTCAATTGTTGGTTGGTTGGTTTTTAAATGAATTGCAGGGTCCTTTTTCTGCGAAGCGAGTTCAAACTTCCCTTGGCTCCCAAACTTCCCTTGGCTCCTGAGCGAGCGAAGGAGCCATGGGAAAGACAAGGGGGTCCATGGGAAACTGAAGTTCTGCAAAGGAGTTGACAGCCATTTTTGGGACGGCGTTTCTCCAAATTGTGGTTGGGGGGGCATATCTGTGGCCCTCCAGCCTTGCAGGACCCAGGCTTCCATGCGTGTTGCCATCATAATCTCTGACAGGGGGCTGATGCGAGTGCGAGTCCTGCAACCTCAGAAGGGCCACAGGCACTCGCCTTCCCTGATTTGAGGATTGTTTCCCTCTCAGGAAAGGGAAGGTCTTTTCTAAAGAGCAGGGGTCGCCAACCTAAGATGCAACCCACAGAGGCCTTTTAACCGGTCCACGAGTCGCCCCCCCCAACCGAGCCGTCTGCTTGGCGAGGCCCCACGCGCTGCGCTAAAGTGGCACAGCGCAGGGACTCTCTTCCGCGGCTCTGGAAATTGCTTCTGCACATGCCCAGATGCCTGAAATCGCGTCTGCGCATGTCCGTGGTGCCAGATATCGCTTCTGCGCATGCCCAGACGCTCAAAATTGCTTCTGCGCAGGTGCAATTTTCGGCATCTGGGCATGCGCAGACGTGATTTCCGGTGTCGCGCTGTGCCGGCCCAGCTCACGGAGGATCTCCGCAGGAGTAATTCAGCCTACACCCAGTAAGCCTTGCCAACCACTGCTAAAGAGAAACACTTGCCCGACTCTCATATAACAGGGATGCTTGCAGAAGCCCAAATGTGTTGCTGCAGGACAGAACCCAGCAAGTTCCTAGTCCCTGGGGTGTATGGTTTTAGGGAGAGGGGATCTAGGGTCATCTAGCCCAACCCCCTACAACACAGGAATTTTTTTGCCCAACCTGAGACTCGAACCCACAACCCGGAGATTGAGAGTGAGGGATTTTGCTGGCCGCCGAGAGTTGGGATCTAGAGGCCCTCCCCAGTGAGTTTTTGTGGTTGGGGGGCGTGCCTGGGTGGGAGAGGTGCCCCCCAAGATACCTTCTGCCTTGCTGCCCATCAAACCACCCCTTTTATCTTGCTTTTTTGGGGGTCCAGTGCGGACTGGACGTCTCGCCCTCCACCCTCTTTGCCGTCGCCAGCATCTTGGAGGGGTGCAGCTACATCAACGGCTCCCCCCAGAACACCTTCCTGCCGGGGGTCATCCAACTGGCCATACAACGCCGTGTGTTCATCGCCGGAGATGACTTCAAGTCCGGTCAGACAAAGATAAAATCGGTGCTGGTGGATTTCCTCATCAGCTCTGGGATTAAGGTGAGCCGCTTAACCGAAAAGGTGCTAAGGAAATTTTCCCAACCATTCTCTTTTTGTTGGGATGCTGTCTTCTTTCCAATAGGGGGAACTTTGCGAGTACCTGGAACTAGCAAAACTGACAGATATACCGTATTTTTCGCTCTATAAGATGCACCAGACCACAAGACGCACCTAGTTTTTGGAGGAGGAAAACAAGAAAAAATATATTCTGAATCTCAGGAGCCAGAACAGCAAGAGGGATCTCTGCGCAGTGAAAGCAGCAATCCCTCTTGCTGTTCTGGCTTCTGGGATAGCTGCGCAGCCTGCATTCGCTCCGTAAGACGCACACACATTTCCCCTTACTTTTTAGGAGGGAAAAAGGGAGTCTTATAGAGCAAAAAATACGGTATTTACAAAACCAGGGCTCGACTACAAAAACCTGCTTGTGTTTAGAATAATCTTGTGCGTAATATAAAAAATACAAAGTGAGACATGAAGGAAATCCAAAAGGGAAATATGAAGAACGAACGGATTATAAAAAACGCGTGGGGCAGACGGTGGAAGTCTTTTAACAAAACAACACTTTTTAAGGTAGATAAGCACAAGATGAAATTATGCAATTGAATATAAATATAGATGGGAAACGGCTATGTATAGTGAATGCTTATCTACTTTTAAAAATTTTCACCTATGATTCTTTTCTTTTACTTCTTTATTTTTTCTTTGTTATTTTTTATTCCCCCCCCCCCGATATCTTTCCTTTCCTTTCACTCCTTTATTATGAACAGCATTTTATAGAGGTATAAATAAGTGTAAATATGAAAAGAGGCAAAGTATTCTCTATTTTTTTCCCTTGCTTATATGCATTTTCTTTTTCCTTTGTATTTTCTTTTGTTGTAAATATGTATGTTTTCTAATTTGTACTTAATAATGATAATAATAAGGTCCTAAGGAAACGTCGAAACCATCCCTTGCTCCACCTGCTATTGCCTCTGGACCCTCCTATCGCTGGCGTGGCCCCCCTAAAACATTGCCCAGAAGTGACTCTTGATACAGAAACTAGAGCAGTAGGGAGATCTGTCCACAGGATTCTCTGCTGACCCCTAGCTTGACCCTTGGGGCAGCCAAACCGGCTCGACTAGTTCCAAACCGGAGTGCTTAACCGCCTCTCGAACCAGGATAAGACAGCTGCTTTGCTTTGCTATTTAATCGAGCTGTTCCCTGAGGCCTAGCAGCTTTGTGTGGTTTTAGTAATACGGATAGTAATAATTTTATCATTTAAATGCCGCCCAACGGACTACCCTAGTCACTCTGGGCGGATGCCAGCAAAATATTAAAAACATGATAAAATATCAAACGTTTAAAACTTCCCTAAACAGGGCTGCCTTCGGGTGTCTTTTAAAAGTCAGATAGTTGTTTATTTCCTTGACATCTGATGGGTGGGCGTTCCACAGGGAGGGCGCCACCACCGAGAAGGCCCTCTGCCTGGTTCCCTGCAACCTCGCTTCTCGCAGGGAGGGAACCGCTAGAAGGCCCTTGGAGCTGGAGCTCAGTGTCCGGGCTGGACGATGGTGGTGGAGATGCTCCTTCAGGGATACTGGGCCAAGGCTGTTTAGGGCTTTCAAGGTCAGCACCAACACTTTGAATTGTGCTCGGAAACGTACTGGGAGCCAGTGTAGGTCTTTCAAGATCGGTGTTATGTGGTCTCGGTGGCCACTCCCAGTCCCCAGTCTAGTTGCCGCATTTTGGATTAGTTGTAGATTCTGGGTCACCTTCAAAGGTAGCCCCACATAGAGCGCATTGCAGTAGTCCAAGCGAGAGATAACTAGAGCATGCACCACTCTGGCAAGACAGTCTGTGGGCAGGTAGGGTCTCAGCCTGCGTACCATACTGGGAGCCAGTGAAGGTCTTTTACGACCGGTGCTATATGTTCCCAGTCACAAGTCTGGATTAGTTGCCGTTTCCGAGTCGCCTTCAAAGTGAGCCCCATGTGGAGCGCATGGCAGTAGTCCAAGCGGGAGATAACCAGAGCAGGGACCGCTGTGGCGAGACCATGTGCAGGCAGGGAGGGTCTCCGATGGAGCTGGTGGACGCAGAATGGACCTGTGCCTCCACGGACAGCTGTGAGTCCAAAATGACCCCCAGGCTGCGCACCTGGTCCTTCAGGGGAACAGTCACCCCATTTAGGACCAGGGAGTCCCCTATGCCAACCCTCTCATTGCTGCCCCCCTCTCTCTCCGGTTCCAGCCCGTCTCCATCGTCAGCTACAACCACCTTGGCAACAACGACGGGAAGAACCTCTCTGCCCCTGCCCAGTTTCGCTCCAAGGAGATTTCAAAGAGCAACGTTGTGGACGACATGGTACAGTCGAATCCCATCCTCTATGGGCCCGGCGAGCGCCCAGACCACTGTGTGAGTAGGGGCAGAGGGTGGGCAACATTTGCCCTGTGCCTTCCTGCATCAGGCTAGGGCAAGGCTTGCCTGGATGGGGCAAGGAAAATAATAATAATAATAATAATAATAATAATAATAATAATAATAATAATAAT
>JAXCMG010000040.1:4902926-4963761 GCA_034642415.1 Podarcis siculus
ATAATAATAATAATAATAATAATAATAATAATAATAATAATAATAATTTATTATTTATACCCCGCCCATCTGGCTGAGTTTCCCCAGCCACTCTGGGCAGCTCCCAATCAAGTGTTAAAAACAATACAGCATTAAATATTAAAAACTTCCCTAAACAGGGCTGCCTTCAGATGTCTTTTAAAGATAGGATAGCTGCTTATTTCTTTCACATCTGATGGGAGGGCGTTCCACAGGGTGGGCACCACCACCGAGAAGGCCCTCTGCCTGGTTCCCTGTAACCTCACTTCTCGCAATGAGGGAACCGCCAGAAGGCCCTCGGTGCTGGATCTCAGTGTCCGGGCAGAACGATGGGGGTGGAGACGCTCCTTCAGGTATACTGGACCGAGGCCGTTTAGGGCTTTAAAGGTCAGCACCAACAGTTTGAATTGTTCTCAGAAACGTACTGGGAGCCAATGCAGATCTCTCAGGACCGGTGTTATGTGGTCTCGGCGGCCGCTCCCAGTCCCCAGTCTGGCAGCCGCATTCTGGATTAGTTGCAGTTTCCGGGTCACCTTCAAAGGCAGCCCCACGTAGAGCGCATTGCAGTAGTCCAAGCGGGAGATAACTAGAGCATCCACCACTCTGGCCAGACAGTCCGCAGGCAGGTAGGGTCTCATCCTGCGTACCAGGTGGAGCTGGTAGACAGCTGCCCTGGACACAGAATTGATCTGCGCCTTCATGGACAGCTGTGAGTCCAGAATGACTCCCAGGCTGTGCACCTGGTCCTTCGGGGGCACAGTGACCCCATTCAGGACCAAGATTGTTTCCCCTGTTTCCTCACCAGAGCCCATTCCCCTCCTCTCTCCGGACAGGTGGTGATCAAATATGTCCCCTACGTCGGCGACAGCAAGCGGGCTCTGGATGAATATACCTCCGAGATTGCAATGGGCGGCACGAGCACCATAGTCATTCACAACGTCTGCGAGGTGCGTGAGGAATGGCGCCGGGAGCGGATGAGGAAGTGGGGAGTGTTGTTCCCTACTCCCAAGTCCCCATCTGGAGAAAGAGACCTAGAAAATGAGCGGCTGAGGTTCGCCGGCTATGAAGGACTTGCTCGCAAATTTTCTTGACAGCTGCACAAATTACCGTATTTTCCGCTCTATAAGACGCAGCAGACCACAAGACGCACCTGGTTTTTGGAGGAGGAAAACAAGAAAAAAAATATTCTGAATCTCAGAAGCCAGAACAGCAAGAGGGATCGCTGCGCAGTGAAAGCAGCAATCCCTCTTGCTGTTGTGGCTTCTGGGATAGCTGCACAGCCTGCATTCGCTCCATAAGATGCACACACATTTCCCCTTACTTTTTAGGAGGGAAAAAGTGAGTCTTATAGAGCAAAAGATACGGTATTATATCTAGGAAGCGGAAGGGGCAAGCAAAATATCAAGGAGGAATGGTATATATAGAGGTGTGGGATATAGTATTGATGATAACATGTGCCGTTAAGGCAGCCTTTCTCAACCTTTGGGTCCCCAGATGTTGGACTGCAACTACTATCATCCCTGAGCTCCGGACTTGCTAGCTAGGGGTGATGGGAGTTGTAGTTCAACAACATCTGGGGAGGTTGAGAAAGGCTGCGTTAAGGCAAGGTGGGAAATACGCAGGAGAAATGATTTGCAGGAGATGTGGAAGGTGTTTGTTGAATTTGTACTGTTAAAATGGAAAGGGGTCAAACCATCGCAAGTGGTGTTGAAATTTTGGGAGGTTGGATAGTTACAGTGGAATGGTCTTTATTTATGATTATTACTTTGTCAAAATAGGGACCCGGGTGGCGCTGTGGGTTAAACCACAGAGCCTAGGGCTTGCCGATCAGAAGGTCGGCGGTTCGAATCCCCACAATGACGGGGTGAGCTCCCGTTGCTCGGTCCCTGCTCCTGCCAACCTAGCAGTTCGAAAGCACGTCAAAGTGCAAGTAGATAAATAGGTACCACTCTGGCAGGAAGGGAAACGGCGTTTCCGTGCGCTGCTCTGGTTCGCCAGAAGCGGCTTAGTCATGCTGGCCACATGACCCGGAAGCTGTATGCCGGCTCCCTCGGCCAGTAAAGCGAGATGAGCGCCGCAACCCCAGAGTCGGTCACGACTGGACCTAATGGTCAGTGGTCCCTTTACCTTATTGCATTGTCAAGGTAATAAAATATTGGGGAGGGGGAATGGGTGGCTATTTCCAATCTGGGGAGACAGGTGCGAATTATCGCGTCTGAGGGGGACAGTTTGGAACAACAAAGCAAATTCTTCCTGCTGCTCCCGTCTCTGTAGGATTCCTTACTGGCCAGCCCGATAATCCTGGATTTGGTGATCTTGACTGAGCTCTGCGAACGGATCCGAGTGACCGTCGAGGGCGACTCGGAGCCTGAGCCACTTCACAGCATCTTGTCTCTCCTGGGGTTCCTCTGCAAGGCTCCCCTTGTCCCCGAAGGAGCACCGGTGGTCAACGCTTTCTTTCGCCAAAGGGCCGCTATTGAGAACCTGTTCAGGTAATCGCAGGAAACTTTGGAAACTGGGTGGTAGCCGGCCTTGGTCCTCCTTCTGAGGAGACCCACCGAACTGAGCAGGTGTAACTAACTTGGATCCATTATTTTCAGAGGGTTTGCTCTGAGAGGGACGCGGTTTGGTCTAACGTATCGGGATGTGGCTTTAAGAGTAACCATAGCAAGCTAGCTATCTTCCTATATAAATATAAACGTAAGCGTGTCGTCAGGCTGCAGGCTGCGTAGCTGCCAATGGAAGCGTGTGCATTTGTGCACATAAACACACACACATACATACTGGGGACCATGGTTTGTATTTGCCCCCTCCCCAAAAGATTTTGTCGTGTTTCAAAGCACGCACACGCAATTTGCCATTTTGAAATCCTTTTCCAGCTTTAAACATATTATTACTGACCTCTCCTTTGAGTCCTCCACCGTGAAGCCTTTGATATATATAATAAACTATTTATTATTATTTTTAAAGCTTGGAAAATGAATATACAGGGCCACCCAGGCCTAAGAGTCCACATCACTGAGGCAGTGCTGACAGAATAGCCCATAGTGAGCTTTTATAGATAGACCAGAGGCTTGATTTCAGTATTAGAAAGGCCTCATAATTCCTTTTCCCTTCTTCCAAACACACCTTCCGGGGGCTTAGCCCCCAAATCCCTTGGGTATGTCTGAGGCTATTCCAGGTTACTCCAGGTGGAAACCAGCTCCAAATCCGGACCTTTAAAATAAATAAACCTCCCAAATATTATATTTATACGTCACCCACTTGACAGGGTTTCCCCAGCCACCCTGAGCGGCTGCCGACAAAATACTGAGAACACAACAGAACATCAACCGTTAAAAAAACTTCCCTGAAAAGGGCTGCCCGTTTTGGCGATGCTCTGGTAACCATGGAAACCGCCTCCCTGTATCTTTTAACTCTCACCCCCCCCAAAGGGATGAGTTGCACCAGTAACCATGGCAACCCTGGGCCTAGCGAAACCCTCGTTGATTGAGGTCTCCATGGTAACCCTGTGTGTTTCTCCCCATGGGGTGTTGTTGTTTAGTCATGTCCGACTCTTCGTGACCCCCTGGACCAGAGCACGCCAGCACTCCTGTCTTCCACTGCCTCCCACAGTTTGGTCAAACTCATGCTGGTAGCTTTGAGAACACTGTCCCACCATCTCGTCCTCTGTCGTCCCCTTCTCCTTGTGCCCTCCATCTTTCCCAGCATCAGGGTCTTGTCCAGGGAGTCTTCTCTTCTCATGAGGTGGCCAAAGTCTTGGAGCCTCAGCTTCAGGATCTGTCCTTCCAGTGAGCACTCAGGGCTGATTTCCTTCAGAATGGAGAGGTTTGATCTTCTTGCAGTCCATGGGACTCTCAAGAGTCTCCTCCAGCACCATAATTAATGGATGGATTAATCTATTATTATTATTATTATTATTACTATTACTATTATACAGTGGTACCTCGGGTTAAGTACTTAATTTGTTCTGGAGGTCCGTTCTTAACCTGAAACTGTTCTTAACCTGAAGCACCACTTTAGCTAATGGGGCCTCCTGCTGCCGCCACGCGATTTCTGTTCTCATCCTGAAGCAAAGTTCTTAACCTGAAGCACTATTTCTGGGTTAGCAGAGTCTGTAACCTGAAGCGTATGTAACCTGAAGCGTATGAAACCCAAGGTACCACTGTAATAATAATAATAATAATAATAATAATAATAATAATAATTTTTTATTTATATCCCGCCCTCCCCAGCCGAAGCTGGGCTCAGAGCGGCTAAAAACAATAAAAGTAACAGCATTCTAAAGTCAATTCATTCTAAAATCAATTCTAAAATCAAATTAATGGCAACCATTGGGCTAGAGTTCTATGAGGATTTTGCAGTGCTTTCTATGGGACAGCGCACCTTGGTTTTGGAACGGACTTCCGGAATGGATTAAGTTTGAGAACCAAGGTACCACTGAAAACAAGTCCAGGATTAGAGGATACACCTTTTATCTCTCCTTGCACGGAAGATGCTCTGAGTGCATAACTCGGGTTTTTCTCGCCCTACAGAGCTTGCGTGGGGCTCCCCCCACAGAACCACATGCAGCTGGAGCACAAGACCCGGAGGACGTGGCCCTGCGCCAAGCAGGCCCCCCCGACGCCTGAACCCCCGGCGGCTCGGCCGCCCGCCCCCAAGAAGGCCGCCCCTCACCTGAACGGATTTGTGCGGTCGGCAGAGAGCAATGGGCACCAGCCTCCCGCAAGCCACCGCCTCGGTTTGCAAAACTAGGCTGGCACACCGGATCATGGCCGGGCCACACGGCTTGGTTAGTTTTTTTTTGTTGGGGGGGAGCGGGAACAATCCTTCTCTTTCCAACGAAAATTCAGAAGCTGCGGGTGTTTCGGGTTGTTTGTTTTATAGTTTGAGACAATAAACAGTTAAGAGTCGTTCTGGTAGTTTTTGTGTGAAGGGTTTGCTGGAATAATAATAATAATATTTGGGTAAAGGGTAAAGGGGACCCTGGACCATTAGGTCCAGTCGTGGCCGACTCTGGGGTTGCGGCGCTCATCTCACTTTATTGGCCGAGGGAGCCAGCATACAGCTTCCGGGTCATGTGGCCAGCGGGACTAAGCCACTTCTGGCGAACCAGAGCAGCGCACGGAAACACCGTTTACCTTCCCGCCAGAGCGGTACCTCTTTATCTACTTGCACTTTGACGTGCTTTCGAACTGCTAGGTTGGCAGGAGCAGGGACCGAGCAACGGGAGTTGACCCCGTCGCGGGGATTTGAACCGCCGACCTTCTGATTGGCAAGCCCTAGGCTCTGTGGTTTAAACCACAGCACCACCCATGTCCCAAATTCTAAGCTTTAAAGGTAAAGGGACCCCTGACCATTAGGTCCAGTCGTGGCCGACTCTGGGGTTGTGGCGTTCATCTCGCTTTACTGGCCGAGGGAGCCGGTGTACAGCTTCCAGGTCATGTGGCCAGCATGACTAAGCCGCTTCTGGCGAACCAGAGCAGCGCACGGAAACGCCGTTTACCTTCCCGCCGGAGCGGTACCTATTTATCTACTTGCACTTTGACATGCTTTCGAACTGCTAGGTTGGCAGGAGCAGGGACCGAGCAACAGGAGTTCACCCCATTGCAGGAATTCAAACTGCCGACCTTCTGATCAGCAAGTCCTAGGCTCTGTGGTTTAACCCACATCGCCACCCGCTGCAAAATCCTGAGGATCCATGTGGGTCCGTGCTTTGTAACCACCTTTTTGCGCCATTGCGGCCCCACGCAACAGTGGGTGCGTGGGTTTTTTGGTGCAGGCTGTAGCCATGGACATGCTATGTGATCTGATGGTGAATTTGGGGTGACCCAATGGAAAATTCCTGAGGATCCATGGGCTTTTACCTCCCCCCTCCCAGGCAGCCTCCTTTATCGCTAGCCTCCCTTATCTCCCTCCCGATTGCTTGCCAATCAGCGGCTTTGTTTCAACACCCACTTCCCTCTTTCAAAAAAAAAGCATAATCTGCTTTTTGCCCCTGGGCAATTCGGCTCCAGGGACCACGCATTCGCTCCATAAGACACACAGACATTTCCCCTTACTTTTTAGGAGGAAAAAAGTGCGTCTTATGGAGCGAAAAATTCGGTATATGCAAGTAGTCTCTTGTAGTCTCTCGTCCCATGTAGCAACCATTGCTAAGGCCACAGCGTGTTTGTGGCAGGTGGGGAAAAAAGCTGCACCTGTTGAACTACCAGGCTACTACAAAGCTAAACTTAAAGGGGCGAGTAGCCCTCTCTTACCTGCTAGGACCAGGATAAGCAGGGGCTGTTTGCGTGTGAGCACCCAAGGAAATTGGGTGTGGGGAATCTGGAGCGGTGCTGTTGGGGGGACAGGAATCTGGTGGGACCCCCCCAAAATGTACCTAAATGAAACATCAATCCTGGATTTTTTGGGGGGTGGACTAGATGACCGCTGCTGTTCCCTTACCAACTCTGTAGACTCTTGCTTTGCGAAAAGAACACACACAATTCCTCCCCCATTGTTTTTTCTTTAAAAAATCCAAGTTAACATTTATTGATGCAAGGTTTTCTAAATTTTTTCCCTCTGTCGGCGACTTTTTAAAAAAATTGAAGCGGCTTTCCAAAAAACGGTAAGTTCTATTTACAACGACGAAAGAAACCACCCAGGTTTTGGGGGTGAGAGGGCGAGGCAAGGAATTTCTACCCCATCTCAAAGATACCCCCCCCTTTTGCAATAATAATAATTAATAATAAGGTAACGTCAACAGGCCCGGGCGAATCTTGCTCTCATGTTCCCCACCCCCTGTTCTGAATTCAATTCTTTTTACAGATTGCATGAGGTTCCGTAGCAAAAGCAGATTGTTTTAAAAATATAAAGTTTAAACGGAAGGGGAGAGCGGGTAATCTGGCAGGTTTTCCCCATTTTGCATATAGAATCGTCGATCTGGAAGAGACCATGAAATCTCCTTTTATCAAAAGTTTAGGAGCAATTTAGTGGCAGGGAACGTGCATTAAAAAATATGCCACTGGGAATTTATATAGGAGGGGAAAGGAATGATTTTTCCAGCCTCTGAGCGACCTCATGCCAGTTCTGGGGCGGAGCCAAACGCTAAATGTGGGCGGAGCAACAGTTTCTGTGGATACCCCCCTTTTCTTAAAGGGCCACAACTACCACTCCTCTAGTCCAGCATTCTTCAAAAAAAATTGGGGGGGGGGGCGTCCCCAGATGCAGCTGGACCACAACTCCCATCATTCCTGGCCCCTGACTGAGCCAACGGGTGTTGATGGGATTTGTAGTCCAATGACATCTTTGCAGAGTGGAGGAATCGAAGTTGACAATCACGGAAGTGGGTGGGAGTTTTAATAAATTGGGATGCAGAGAGATAAATAAAAACCCTGCAAAAGAGCGCCGCCCTGCTGGCCGCTACAGGAATTTCAAGCTAGCTTTTTAAAAATAATCCAAGATTCTTTTTTTGGGGGGGTGAGAAGAGAGGGAAGGGGGAAATGTGGGGATTCCCCCACACCAACAACGAATCATGTCTTGCAAAACCAAAAACCACACACATTTAAAAGACGCAAGGCCTACTCTGAACCAGTATTAGGTCTAAATTGGGGTTTGGCGTGGGTTTCTTGACCAGAGGCTACTTCCCCGCCCCTCTCTGGGGGCTGGAGGCAAAAGTGGGCAGGGCCACGGATGCAAATTCCGCCTCTGTACAGCAGGCCATATTTCCATATGCACAAAACCCTCTCCTCTTCCATCGGGGAGGCGGTCTGAGTTCGAGGGTGCATTTTGCACCCTCGAGGGAGGTGCAAAAGCAGGGTTCCCTCGAGCCGCCCCCCCCACAAGCGCTGCCCCTCTTCCGCCCCGTTTACAAACCGTGCCCCCAACTCAATTCCCCAATACAGAATCCCAGCCCCTATGCCGCCCCTCTCCCCAAAAGACAATCCCTCTCAGTATTCTTTTTGGGGGGGTTGTCCAGCGCCCCCCCCAAGTACCCCAGGTGCTCCTGGTGTCTTCGAGGGGCTGTGAAGTCCGAAAAAGCCGGGAGGTGGGGAGAACGGGACAGTCCAGCCTGCCCCATCGTAAGTCCCCCATGGAGAGCGTCTTGAGAGATTGGGGCGACCAAAGTCGATCTATAAATGTGTTTGGATCCGCAGTTTGAGTTGGGATAGGCAGCCATGATGGGGAAGAGTTTATTAAATTATTATTCTTTTAAAGGACCTCCCCGTCTTGTCTCCACAGCGGTCAGTCCAGGTCATATCAAAGGAGGCGGATGCTAGGGAAATGTCACTGGAGTGTCTGGGGACCAGTGGCGTCGGTCCATAGCGAGAGAAATGGGGGGGCAGCTGCCCCCCGGGGTCACAACTCGGACAGCTGCCCCTGTTTCCAGTACGAGATGGTGTCGTCGGCGTTGGGAGTGGCCGGGCCGGTCCTGCCTGGCCACGGGGCGCCCCGGCCCCCACGCGGACCCCGGGACCCGCGGGAGCCTCGCCCCCGTCGCGGGCGGCGCTCCACGCAGGACCGGGCGCTTTCGCTCTGGAACGGGTTGAGGAATCCGGCGCCCATCTCTCCGTCGTTCCGGGGGGTGCCAGGAGGATTGCTCAAAGGCGGCAGGCTGCTGGGGGAAGCCTTGGGAACCGGGAGTGAGAAAAGGGGGGTGGAGAGACAGTTAATTCCGTTCATTGTAAAGGGACCCCTGACCGTTAGGTCCAGTCGTGGCCGACTCTGGGGTTGCGGCGCTCATCTCACTTTACTGGCCGAGGGAGCCAGCGTATGGCTTCCGGGTCATGTGGCCAGCAGGACTAAGCTGCTTCTGGCGAACCAGAGCTGCGCACGGAAATGCCGTTTACCTTCCCGCCGGAGCGGTACCTATTTATCTACTTGCACTTTGACGTGCTTTCAAACTGCTAGGTGGGCAGGAGCAGGGACTAAGCAACGGGAGCTCACCCTGTTGCGGGGATTCGAACTGCCGGCCACCTGATTGGCAAGCCCAAGAGCTGCCCTTAAAAATAAAGCAAGTTTCTGGTCCTCAGGACCGATTTAAAGAAACGCCCTAGGGGATGTTCTGCATGCAGAGTAGAAGAGTAGAATCACCCTTGGAGCCCCCCCCCCGGCTGAGACGATTCCCCGGCAGTGCCCCTCCTCCAATTAAACAGACCCTAACCGCTTGGCCCTCCTGCCCTCCCCTCCCCCCAGGGCAACACCCTGCAAAATCTCACCTTCGACATGGGTTCCATTTCACCAGGACCTGTGGAGGAAACAGAGGCGGTTGGAATGAAACACTTGACCTCATTCCAGACCCATTGGGTGGGGCTTGGGGGTTAATAATAATAATAATAAATTTATATCCTCGCCGATCTGGCTGGGTTTCCCCAGCCACTCTGGCAGCTCCCAACAGAATATTAAAAACACGATAATATATCAAACATTAAAAACTTCCCTAAACAGGGCTGCCCTCGGCTGTCTTCTGAAAGTCAGATAGTTGTTTATTTCCTTAACATCTGAAGGGAGGGCGTTCCACAGGGAGGGCACCACCACCGAGAAGGCCCTCTGCCCGGTTCCCCGTAACCTCACTTCTTACAGGGAGGGAACCGACAGAAGGCCCTCGGAGCTGGACCTCAGTGTCCGGGCTGGACGATGGGGGTGGAGACGCTCCTTCAGGAATACTGGGCCGTTTAGGGCTTTCAAGGTCAACACCAACACTTTGAATTGTGCTCAGAAACGTACTGGGAGCCAATGTAGGTCTTTCAAGACCAGTGTTATGTGGTCTCGGCGGCCGCTCCCAGTCACTAGTCTAGCTGCTGCATTCTGGATTAGTTGTAGTTTCTGGGTCACCTTCAAAGGTAGCCCCATGTAGAGCGCATGGCAGTAGTCCAAGCGGGAGATAACCAGAGCATGCACCACTCTGGCGAGGCAGTCTGTGGGCAGGGAGGGTCTCATCCTGCGTACCAGATGGAGCTGGTAAACAGCTGCCCTGGACGCAGAACTGACCTGCGCCTCCATGGACAGCTGTGAGTCCAAAATGACTTGTGACATTTCAAAGGTCCTAAGAACTGTGAGAAGAGATTTGATGGAGAAGGCCAACGGGCCATCAGTGCCCTATTCTCACAGTGGCCAGAGGTCTGCCCCACAGGCAAGACCCCCCACCCCCCATCTCTTCTTCCCAGGATGGAATCGTAACTGGAGAGATGGGAAACTATTCGGATTTTGTACTTAAGGAGTCGAGAGACGAAGGAATCTACAGACTATGTTGAATCGGCAAAACTTAACAGCTATAATAGTTGACTCTAATGAGGACTGGTTGGGGTTTTTTTGGGGGGGGTTCTCTTTTTTTGTAAGCCTTTCTCGGATTATTAAAACCAGTTTTAATAATCTCGGATTATTAAAACCAGTTTTAATAATCTCGGATTATTAAAACCAGAGAGCCAGTGTTGTGTAGTGGTTAAGAGCAGTGGACTCGTAATCTGGTGAACCGGGTTCGATTCCCCGCTCCTCCACCTGCAGCTGCTGGGTGACCTTGGGCCAGTCACACTTCTCGGAAGTCTCTCAGCCCCACTCACCTCACAGAGGGCTTGTTGTGGGGAGGAAGGGAAAGGAGAATGTTAGCCGCTTTGAGACTCCTTACGGGGAGTGAAAGGCGGGATATCAAGTCCAAAACAAACGCTACAGCATTAAGAATCCACAAGCAGGACAGGCGGTTCTTAAACCCACCTAAAGATCCATTCATGTGTTGTGGCTCCATCGCGTTCATTCCGGGCATCGCGCCTTCAGGGCTCAGCCCCATGGAGAACTAAAAATGGGGAGGGGGAAGGCAGGGAGGGGGACAGGGTGTGTGGGGTGGGAGAAGTTGGGTGGGGGGGGTGGAGAAAGAGTTAGTGGCAAGGGAGAAGCCTTGCTCCTCGACCCTCAGACCCCTGACTTCGTGACTCCTTGCTCCTCGACCCTCAGACCCCTGACTTCGTGACTCCTTGCTTCTTGACCCTCGAACCCTTGACTTCGTGACTCCTTGCTCCTTGACCCTCGGACCCCTGACTTTGTGACTCCTTGCTCCTCGACCCTCGAACCCTTGACTTCGTGACTCCTTGCTCCTCGACCCTCGGACCCCTGACTTCATGACTCCTTGCTCCTCGACCCTCGGACCCTTGACTTCATGACTCCCTGCTTCCTGACCCTCGGACCCTTGACTTTGTGACTCCTTGCTCCCCGACCCTCGGACCCTGGACTTCGTGACTCCTTGCTCCTCGACCCTCGGACCCTTGACTTCGTGACTCCTTGCTTCTCAACCCTCGGACCCTTGACTTCCTGACTCCTTGCTCCTCGACCCTTGACTTCGTGACTCCTTGCTTCTTGAACCTCAGACCCTTGACTTCGTGACTCCTTGCTTCTTGATCCTCGGACCCCTGACTTCGTGACTCCCTGCTTCCTGACCCTCAGACCCCTGGCTTCTGGACTCTCCTTCCTGCTCCCACCCCGCCATCTTGCCCCCGGTCCCAATGTCATCAGCCGGGACTTCGATCACCCGTAGACCAGACCGTAACAAAGGGAAGGGATTTCAGCACCCAGGTGGCTGTTCATATGTGGACATCCTGGACCCAAGACATACTGAGGTTGTGTTCAATAGGTACTTACGCTGAGCCGACTTCCGGGGGGTCCGATGGGATTCATCAGGTACATGCTTTCGCTGGAGTTGGTGGAGTCTGGGGAGAGAAGGGAGATGAGACCACCCTGTTGGGCTCTTAAACTTGACCGCAAGTCTCAAAGGGTAAGGTAAAGGGACTCCTGACCATTAGGTCCAGTCGTGGCCGACTCTGGGGTTGCGGCGCTCATCTCGCTTTACTGGCTGAGGGAGCCGGCGTACAGCTTCCGGGTCATGTGGCCAGCAGGACTAAGCTGCTTCTGGTGAACCAGAGCAGCGCACGGAAACGCCGTTTACCTTCCCGCCGGAGTGGTACCTATTGATCTACTTGCGCTTTGACGTGCTTTCAAACTGCTAGGTGGGCAGGAGCAGGGACTGAGCAACGGGAGCTCACCCCATCGTGGGGATTCGAACTGCCAACCTTCTGATCGGCAAGCCCAAGAGACTCTGTGGTTTAACCCACAGCGCCACCCGCGTCCCTTGTCTCAAAGGGTACTGTGATAAAGTATATTAAATGTAAGGTAATAATTATAAGTACATTCCAAATCACAAATGTCAACTATATCGGGAATGGTGGGAAGTCTATATTTATTTTACTTCAGTTTGTTGTTGTTGTTTTCTTTTGTTTTGTTTTATGTACCGTTATATGATTTTAGCTTAGCTGATACCTAAGTGAAATTAGGAGGTCAAATTAACATTCTGAATTAAACTAATTTAAGAATATAGATAGATAGATAGTATGTGTATGTGTGAAGTTAAATCTGTAATAACATTAATGAATTTCAATAAATAATTTTTTCATCCCCCCCAAAAAAGGAACCCGGACATCCGACGGGGCTTCTGATTGGCTGCAGGAGTTTCCTGCAGCCAATCTGAAGCCGCGCCTCGGTTTCTGAACGTTTTGGAAGTCGAACGGGCTTCCGGAACGGATTCCGTTCAGCTTCTGAGGTACGACTGCACTGACAAGAAGTAAATGAACTGACAACCTTTCCTTCTGGGCTGTGTAAAAAGCACTCACCTCCGGGGCTGGGCAGGAGCGGGGTGCCGGGGGGGCCCCCACCTCCAGGGGGGCCCTGTGGGGAAGCAGAGAGAGACAGGACAGTGGCGTTCGGCTGGGTCTAGAAGGCAAATAGAAACCCTGAAGTGTTTTCATGAGATCCCTCCACTGGTCGGCCTCCCCAGACTCGCCCTGCATTGAAAAGCCAACACCCCTTGCACGGGGGGTCTCAGCGCCCCCAGATTCTCACGCCACCCCATGGGAAACTCACCCCATAGCTGCCTGGAGATGAGGAGGAATACGGGACCTGAAAGAAACCAAACAGAGAGGGATGTACAGTGGTACCTCGGGTTAAGTACTTAATTCGTTCTGGAGGTCTGTTCTTAACCTGAAACTGTTCTTAACCTGAAGCACCACTTTAGCTAATGGGGCCTCCCGCTGCTGCCGCGCCGCCGGAGCATGATTTCTGTTCTCATCCTGAAGCATAGTTCTTAACCTGAGGTACTATCTCTGGCATAGCGGAGTCTGTAACCTGAAGGGTATGTAACCTGAGGTACCAGTGTAATAGGAGTTCAGGCACTGAACCCATCGCTTATTCTGCCGTCTGGTGCAACAGAAAATATGATTGCTCCATCTCCCTTTGGGTATTTGAAGATGGCTCTTAGATCTCCTCTCAGTCTACTGTTTTCCAGGCTGAACATACCCAGTTCCTTCAACCGTTCCTCATCAGGCTTGGTTTCCATAGCCTTGACCATCTTGGTCGCCCTCCTCTGCCCACCTTCCAGCTTGTCAATATCCTTCTTAAATTGGGGTGCCCAGAACTGGACACAGTATTCCAGGTGGGGTCTAACCAAGGCAGTGGGACTATGACTTCCCTTGATCTAGACCCAGGGGTCAGCAACCTTTTTCAGCCGTGGGCCGGTCCACTGTCCCTCAGACCTTGTGGGGGGCCGGACTATATTTTTTGAGGGGGAATGAATGAATTCCTATGCCCCACAAATAACCCAGAGATGAATTTTAAACAAAAGCACACATTCTATTCATGTAAAAACACACTGATTCCCGGACCGTCCTTGGTCCGGATGGAGAAGGCGACTGGGCTGGATCCGGCCCCCGGGCCTTAAGTAGCCTACCCCGATCTAGACCATGGATAGGGAAACTAAGGCCGGGGGGCTGGATCTGGCCCAATCGTCTTCTAATTCCGCCCTGCGGATGGTCCGGGAATCAGCGTGTTTTTACACGAGTAGAATGTGCCCTTTTATTTAAAATGCATCTCTGGGTTATTTGTGGGGCCTGCCTGATGTTTTTACATGAGTAGAATGTGTGCTTTTATTTAAAATGCATCTCTGGCTTATTTGTGGGGCATAGGAATTCATTCATATCCCTCCCCTCCAAAATATAGTCCGGCCCCCCACAAGGTCTGAGGGACAGTGGCCTGGTCCCCTGCTGAAAAAGTTTGCTGACCCGATTCTAGACACTAGACTTCTGTGAATGCAGCCTAGAATAGCATTAGCATTTTTTTGCTGCTGCATCACACTGTGGGCTCATGTGAAGTTTGTGGTCCACCAAGACCCCTTACATCCTTTTCACATATACTGCTGGCCAGCCAGGTGTCCGCTGCCCTATATTTGTGCATCTGGCTAGGGTACAGTTTTCGCGCAAACACCCATATACATGTCCGTGGAGAGAACACACATGAGGGCTCAGTCTAACATGTAAACAAGCCTTTCTCTGTAAGGAGAAATCACATTGGTGAGGTCTTAGGAAGTGGGGTTCAAGTAGACTGGACGAATCCTGCAGTTCAGAATTTTATGGCAAGGGTGGGTTTAATTTTTATTTTTTTTAAGTTACCGAGTTTGCATTCATATTTGGCCAGGGGCTTCGCACTCCAGGACCCCTGCAAAAAAGAAAAGAGAGAGAGAATATATATATTCACATATTCTATTGATCATTTTACCCTTTTTTCGGAAACACCTTGGACTTTTGACTGTTTCTGGGCTTGTTCAGAGCATTCGACCCGGCGTTTAGGCTGCATTTGCGATGTTCTATTGTCGTTTGCAAGCCGCTTTGAATAGAATAAAGTGGCGCTGTGGGTAAAAGCCTCAGCTCCTAGGGCTTGCCGATCGAAAGGTCGGCGGTTCGAATCCCCGTGGCGGGGTGCGCTCCCGTTGCTCGGTCCCAGCGCCTGCCAACCTAGCAGTTCGAAAGCACCCCCGGGTGCAAGAAGATAAATAGGGACCGCTTTCTAGCGGGAAGGTAAACAGCGTTTCCGTGTGCGGCTCTGGCTCGCCAGAGCAGCGATGTCACGCTGGCCACGTGACCCGGAAGTGTCTCCGGACAGCGCTGGCCCCCGGCCTATAGAGTGAGATGGGCGCACCAACCCCAGAGTCTGTCAAGACTGGCCCGTACGGGCAGGGGTACCTTTACCTTTACTAAAGGGACCCCTGACCATTAGGTCCAGTCGTGACTGACTCTGGGGTTGTGACGCTCATCTCGCTTTATTGGCCGAGGGAGCCGGTGTACAGCTTCCGGGTCATGTGGCCAGCAGGACTAAGCCGCTTCTGCTGAACCAGAGCAGCTCACGGAGACGCCTTTGAATAGAATAGATTGGATCAAATATAAGAGGTTGCTTGGATGATTTATTGAATTTATATCCTGCCCTATACCCAGGGGTCTCAGGGTGGTTCACAGAATAAAATCAGGATATAAAACCACAAAATACATAATAAAAATAGGTAAAGGTAAAGGGACCCCTGACCATTAGGTCCAGTCGTGGCCGACTCTGGAGTTGCAGCGCTCATCTCGCTTTATTGGCCGAGGGAGCCGGCGTACAGCTTCCGGGTCATGTGGCCAGCAGGACTAAGCCGCTGAGCAGCGCACGGAAACACCGTTTCCCTTCCCGCCAGAGCGGTACCTATTTATCTACTTGCACTTTATCTATTTATCACCCACGTCACTCACGTCAGGGGCCATCGCAGCAGCATCAACTTCCCTTGTGCAACAGGGTGTCAGAAGTGGATTAAGAGTTTTGCTAAAAGGTAAAGGGGACCCCTGACCATTAGGTCCAGTCCTAGCCGACTCTGGGGTTGCAGCGCTCATCTCGCTTTACTGGCCGAGGGAGCCGGCGTACAGCTTCCGGGTCATGTGGCCAGCAGGACTAAGCTGCTTCTGGCGAACCAGAGCAGTGCACGGAAACGCCGTTTACCTTCCCGCCGGAGCGGTACCTATTTATCTACTTGCACTTTGAGGTGCTTTCGAAATGCTAGGTTGGCAGGAGCAGGGACCGAGCAACGGGAGCTCACCCCGTCGCGGGGATTCGAACCGCCGACCTTCTGATCGGCAAGTCCTAGGCTCTGTGGTTTAACCCCCAGTGCCACCCACGTCCCATTTAATAAAAATTAAAACAACCCAACAGCCCCCTCCCCAGGAAAAAAACGCATTTTAAAGGGGCATAGGATGTCAATCAGACCAACTAAAAGCCTGGTTAGAAAAGAAAGAGGCGGTCCTTGAGGTATTGCGGTCCTGAGTCATTTAAGGCTTTATAGGTCAGAACCAGCACTTTGAATTGGGCCCAGAAACTCATTGGTAGCCAGTGCAGTCAGACCAGGATCAGTGCAATGTGCTCAAACCTTCTTGCCACCCGGTGAGTGAGCCGGCCGCTGAATTCTGCACCAGCTGAAGTTTCTGAACAGTCTTCAGAGGCAGCCCTATGTACAACGCATTGCAGTAATCTAACCTTGAGGTTACCAGAGCCTAGACAACAGCAGTTAGGCTATCCCTGTCCAGATAGGGGCATAGCTGGGCCACCAGCTGAAGCCGATGGAAGGCACTCCGGGCCACTGCGGCCACTTGAGCCTCGAGCGACTGTTGCAATGCCAGCCTGAACATTTACCGTATTTTTCGCTCTATAAGATGCACCAGACCACAAGACGCACCTAGTTTTTGGAGGAGGAAAACAAGAAAAAAAATATTCTGAATCTCAGAAGCCAGAACAGCAAGAGGGATCGCTGCGCAGTGAAAGCAGCAATCCCTCTTGCTGTTCTGGCTTCTGGGAGAGCTGCGCAGCCTGTATTCGCTCCATAAGACGCACACACATTTCCCCTTACTTTTTAGGAGGGAAAAAGTGAGTCTTATAGAGCAAAAAATACGGTATTTATTATACAGTCTTGGAACTCGGGACGTTTTGGTTCTCGAACGGCGCAAACCCGGAAGTGAGTGTTCCGGTTTGCGAACATTCTTTGGAACCTGAACGTCTGCCAGGGCTTCCGATTGGCTGCAGGAGCTTCCGGTTTCCACCTGTCTACCCCCTCCGCAAAAAGAAAAGCAATCCGGAGGTTCCTCACGTGCTCATCGCCGGCATGCCAGGACCTGCAAAGGATCCATGTGGGGGTCTCATCACGGCGCCGTAACTCTGGAGGGTAAGAAAAGAGGTCTGTTCCTGTGACAAGGCGAAGGGCTTTCGGGAAATGATATATAATGAGTGGGAAAGGGTGTTTAAGTGGCCAATCCCCACCCCCAATACCCGAAGCCTTTTTTTACTAGGAATAATTTGGATAGAGGTTCTGGAAAAGCTGAGTTTATTTATGTACGGGACAACAGCAGCCAGAACTTTATATGCACAGAAGCGGAAAGGTTACTAACGGAGGAGGAACAGCTTACGAAACTGATGGGACTATGCTGAAATTGACTGCAAAACTAAGAGGACATAAAGGTAAAGGGTAAAGGGACCCCTGACCATTAGGTCCAGTGGTGGCCAACTCTGGGGTTGCGGCGCTCATCTTGATTTACTGGCCTCCTTCCCTTGTGGGTCCCCCAATCTGGTTCCTACCACCGTTCCTCTGCACCCAACCAGTCTGCAACACCTTCGAAAGGACCCAGGAACCTCAGTGCGAATTCTGGGCATTTGGTGACCCCGGGCGTCAGTTTGGGGGTGCTCACCTGTGGGGCCATCCCTGTCAGGCCACGTGGGGGGCTCATGCGCTGCATTGGACCCACGGTGGGGTGCCCTGGTGAGGAGGAGAGAAGAGAAAGAACAAGACGACGCTTAAGGCAGTGACACAGAACCTGCTTGCTAACCTCATGAGATCCGTAAGCTTGGGTCTGGGTTTTTTGGTATTTGTTTTCAATTATTATTATTATTATTATTTTTTTTCGACAATGTAATTATCATAGATGAACAAGAATAAAAATGTTCACCCCATACTCCTGAGACCAGTCCATTGTAACTATCCAACTTCTCAAAATTTCAACACCTCCTGTGATGGTTTGACCCCTTTCTGTTTTAACAGTCCAGTGGACGCTCGGGTTGCGAACGTGATCCGTGTAGGATGCACGTCCGCAACCCGCAGCGCCGCGTCTGCGCATGCGCAGGTTGCAATTCGGTGCTTCTGTGCATGTGCAAAGCGCGATTTAGTGCTTCTGTGCATGCGCAAGCGCCAAAACCCGGAAGTAACGCGTTCTGGTAGTTCTGGTTTCAGAGCGGTGCACAACCCAAAGCGTCTGTTAACCCGAGGTAAAGGTAAAGGGACCCCTGACCGTTAGGTCCAGTCGTAGCCGACTCTGGGGTTGCGGCGCTCATCTCGCTTTATTGGCCGAGGGAGCCGGCGTACAGCTTCCGGGTCATGTGGCCAGCAGGACTAAGCCACTTCTGGCGAACCAGAGCAGCGCACGGAAACGCTGTTTACCTTCCCGCCGGAGCGGTACCTATTTATCTACTTGCACTTTGACGTGCTTTTGAACTGCTAGGTTGGCAGGAGCAGGGACCGAGCAACAGGAGCTCACCCCGTCGCGGGGATTCGAACAGCCAACCTTCTGATCGGCAAGTCCTAGGCTCTGTGGTTTAACCCACAGCGCCACCCGCGTCCCATAACCCAAGGTATGACTGTACGAATTCTACAAACAGCTTCCACATCTCCTTGGCCAATAAAACGAGATGAGCGCCGCAACCCCAGAGTCGGCCACGACTGGACCTAATGGTCAGGGGTCCCTTTACCTTTAATAAATATTGGGTCTGTTTTTGAAGTGAGGGCCTGAATTTTGCTTGGCATACAGAAAGCAAACTTCTTCTGCAGAGCATCTTTTGTGCAAACCCCTGGAACGCCACCCCCCAGGAAGTCAGGGACAGGGGGAGGCCCACTTCACTGAGCCTGACTCGGGGACAAAAACCAGCTTCCTCCACAGCCCCCACACCCATTTGCCAGGCAAACTTCGTCGCCTCCTGACCCCACAACTCACCTTGCACCCATGACCCGGGGTCCATCGAGCCGGACATTGGAGGCTGGGGTCCAGGCACGCCCCCTGGTGGCTATTGAAGGAAACACAAGAGCAATGAATCTGAGCACATAAACCTTTGGAACTCCCTGCCACTTGACCCCAGGCCGCTGCTGTTTTCCTTTTGGCGTCTGCTAGAAACATCTTTGTTTAGGCAACGCCCCATAGAAGGTCAACATGGGTCTTAATCAATCTTGATTTTGTTTGGTTTTTTAAAAAAACGTTTTATATGTTTTAATTTTTTTCCCACATTTTATTTAAATTACATGAAAAAATTGACCAGGGAAGCAGAAAAGCCATCACAGAAAGTAAGAGCTTAACCATATAGCTTTCTTCTGGATGTGCTTTTTTTAATGTATATTTTTTATTAATTTTTTTCTGTTTTACGTTCATTTAAACAACCTTAAAATATCAACGACTTCCTTTCTTCTCTTCCCATGGTTCGTTTTACACAAATCCCTGCATATTTTGCTCAAAGTAAACCGTTCGGTGACCCATGGTTACATCCATCAAAATTTATTTACGCTGTTGAATTTATCTTAGTGCTGCCAGCGTTTTCAAATGTGCAGAGTTTTCACCCACATATTCAATAAACATTTTCCAATCTTCTGGGTTCTTTCAAAATGTTTTAAATACTTGTTTTTAACCGTGTGCTGTTGGTTTTTGTTTTGTTTTTGATCTGATAATTTCATTGCTTTTTTCCTTCCTTAAACCCCTTTGGGGTTGTTGAAGGTAAAGGTACCCCTGACCATTAGGTCCAGTCGTGGCCGACTCTGGGGTTGCGGCGCTCATCTCGCTTTACTGGCCGAGGGAGCCGGCGTACAGCTTCCGGGTCATGTGGCCACCAGGACTAAGCTGCTTCTGGCGAACCAGAGCAGCGCACAGAAACGCCGTTTACCTTCCCGCCGGAGCGGTACCTATTTATCTACTTGCACTTTGACGTGCTTTCGAACTGCTAGGTTGGCCCTGAGTGCTCACTGGAAGGACAGATCCTGAAGCTGAGGCTCCAAGACTTTGGCCACCTCATGAGGAGAGAAGACTCCCTGGAAAAGACCCTGATGCTGGGAAAGATGGAGGGCGCAAGGAGAAGGGGACGACAGAGGACGAGATGGTGGGACAGTATTCTCAAAGCTACCAGCATGAGTTTGACCAAACAGCGGGAGGCAGTGGGAGACAGGAGTGCCTGGTGTGCTCCGGTCCAGAGAAGAAGAAGAAGAGTTTGGATTTGATATCCCGCCTTTCACTCCCCTTCAGGAGTCTCAAAGCGGCTAACAATCTCCTTTCCCTTCCTCCCCCACAACAAACACTCTGTGAGGGTCACGAAGAGGCGGACACAACTAAACAACTAAACAACAACAACCACCCTACGGACTGGGTGATTGCCCTTTGGTGGGTGGTCTCACCTGGCTTGGCATCCGCAGCGAAGGCCGCAGTCCGGCCGGGAAGCGAGGAGACATGAACGGCTGCGGGAGACACACAGAGAGTCAAAGAGCAAGTCAGCCGTAAATCACACTGGAGTTAGTGCTCCCTTAGCAAAAAACACGATCTGAACAGATTTGGCCGAGCGCCAGGCCTGATGAGCAAAGCAGCTAATCAAGTTGCCGAAATTGAAGGTCCCCACCTTCCCGAAGCAGTCTTGAGTCCCCTCCTCTCCAGGGTTTTTGCCAAGCAATCGGAGACTGTGCCTGAGGGCAGTCAACCTCTCCCCTGCCCTTTTCATGCCTCTCCTGGTTCTTGGGAGATAAGAGGAGGAGGGGAGTTTGTCACAGCAAGTGCGGGAGACAGCTGTGACTTTTGGCCAGCCGGGCTCCTCTCTGCCACTCCCTCTCCTGCTTCTATACAGTGGTACCTTGGTTTTCGAACAGCTTAGTTCTCAAACAACTTGGAACCCGAACGCTGCAAACCCGGAAGAGTTCCAGTTTGTGAACTTTTTTTCGGAAGCTGAACGTGCTCCGATTTGAGTGCTACGCTGAGGTCTATATATAGCTATGCTATTTATTTTGCGGTTTTGTTTATGTGACTGTGCAGAACCCAGCTTGGCTACTGATCTTTCAGGTCTTTGAGGACCGGTGTTATGTGGTCCCAGCGGCCACTCCCAGTCCCCAGTCTACCTGCCGCATTCTGGATTAGTTGCAGTTTCCGGGTCACCTTCAAAGGTAGCCCCACGTAGAGCGCATTGCAGTAGGCCAAGCGAGAGATAACTAGAGCATGCACCACTCTGGTGAGACAGTCTGCGGGCAGGGAGGGTCTCACCCTGCATACCAGATGGAGCTGGTAGACAGCTGCCCTGGACACAGAATTGACCTGCGCCTCCATGGACAGCTGTGAGTCCAGAATGACTCCCAGGCTGCACACCTGGTCCTTCAGAGGCACAGTTGCCCCATTCAGGACCAGGGAGTCCTCCACACCTGCCCACCTCTTGTCCCCCAGAAACAGTCCTTCTGTTTTGTCATGATTCAACCTCAATCTGTTAGCCGCCATCCATCCTCCCACCGCCTCCAGACACTCACACAGGACCTTCACCGCCTTCACTGGTTCTGATTTGAAAGAGAGGTAGAGCTGGGTATCATCCGCATATTGATAGACACCCAGCCCAAACCCCCTGATGATCTCTCCC
Organism: Podarcis siculus; assembly: GCA_034642415.1. Lineage (NCBI taxonomy): Eukaryota > Metazoa > Chordata > Lepidosauria > Squamata > Lacertidae > Podarcis > Podarcis siculus. The sequence goes on from JAXCMG010000040.1 coordinate 4,924,446, forward strand.
AGGGGCTGCATGTAGATGTTGAAAAGCATGGGGGAGAGGACAGAACCCTGAGGCACCCCACAAGCGAGAGCCAAGCAGTCCCTGGCAAGAGTGTGGGGCAGAAGAACAGCCCCCTCCAAACTTTAAAAAATTGCAAGCAGACATACACCCCCAGTGGCGGGCTGGGGGCTCTCAAATTTCACCAGCCCCTACCCTAAAACCATCTCCAACGCTTCTATATTTCAGGACGAAATTCCTGCAATGCAGGAGTTTGGACAATTATGCAATTCCTACCTGCCCGCAGACTGTCTTGCCAGAGTGGTGCATGCTCTAGTTATCTCCCGCTTGGACTACTGCAATGCGTTCTATGTGGGGCTACCTTTGAAGGTGACCCGGAAACTGAAATTAATCCAGAATGCGGCAGCTAGACTGGTGACTGGGGGCGGCCGCCAGGACCACATAACACCGGTCCTGAGAGATCTGCATTGGCTCCCAGTACGTTTCCCAGCACCATTCAAAGTATTGGTGCTGACCTTGAAAGCCCTAAACGGCCCTGTATACCTGAAGGAGCGTCTCCACCCCCATCGTTCAGCCCGGACACTGAGGTCCAGCTCCGAGGGCCTTCTGGCGGTTCCCTCATTGCGAGAAGTGAGGTTACAGGGAACCAGGCAGAGGGCCTTCTCGGTAGTGGCGCCCACCCTGTGGAACACCCTCTCTTCAGATGTGAAGGAGCAGCTATCCTATCTTTAAAAGACATCTGAAGGCAGCCCTGTTCAGGGAAGTTTTTAATATTTAACACTGTACTGTTTTTAACACTCGATTGAGAGCCGCCCAGAGTGGCTGGGGAAACTCAGCCAGATGGGCGGGCTATAAATAATAAATTATTATTATTATTATTATTGCATGGGTCAACCCCCAGTGTTACAAAAAAAGGGGGGTAGGATTTGCAAGCGACGTCTAATCATCGAGTGGGAAGGGGACCCCCAAAGGTCATCCAGTCCAACCCCCCACAACGCCAAAATCTTTATAGAGTGAGAATGCAGAAATGTCACAGCAGAATGGCTCTGTGGTCTCACCTGACTCTGTAGCCCCATCATCGCGGCGCTGGGGTGGTGTGGCGAGCCCTGGGGCGGCTGCTGGGAGCCTGGAGGTCCCTTGTGGGGCAGGGAGGGAAACAGAAGCAGAGTTATGGGGGAGAGGGCCCCTAGGCCATGGCTCCAGCCTCCCGTTCTCACCCCCCCAAAATGCCATTTTCCCACAGCTGATGAGCCAAAATGGAAGATGCCCCTCCACCTCGGGGGAAGGTTGGGGTACAGTGATCAGAAAGTCCAGGAGGGACTGAAAATAAAAGCTGCCGGCGTCGTAATACCGTTAGATAAATTGATGGTGCGGCTGGAATTGGGAGTGCTCTGGTCGCCTTAGCTAAAAAAAGATATTGTAGGGTTGGAAAAGGTTTGTAAAAACTGTGATCCGAGTGATAAAGGCAGAAGATGGAGGGAAGGTTGCAGGGTTTGGGACCAGGGGTAGGCAAACTAAGGCCCGGGGGCCAGATCTGGCCCAATAGCCTTCTCAATCCGGCCTGCGGACGGTCTGGGAATCAGCGTGTTTTTATGTGAGTAGAATGTGTGCTTTGATTTAAAATGCATCTCTGGGTTATTTGTGGGGCATAGGAATTTGTTCATTCCCCCACTCCCAATATAGTCCGGCCCCCCACAAGGTCTGAGGGACAGTGGACCGGCCCCCTGCTGAAAAAGTTTGCTGACCCCTGGTTTGAGAATTTTATAAGTTTGTAAAACAATGCATTGCACGGGGAAATGGAAGTTTTATTCCTCCCTCTCTCAGAACATCAGAGCTGACCGTGAAGATTCGGGACGGGGGGAAAGATAGGACTTCTTCCAGCAGTGCAGAGCCTGTGGAACTCCCTCCCACAAGAGCCAGCCACCAAACCGGACAGCTTCGAAAGAGAGCCAGCCAAACTGATGGGAACAGGAGAGAGTGGTTGATGGCTATCACTGCTGCGACGGCTTCGCTCGGCTTCCGCGCTTATGAATCCCAGTCGCAGGAAACAGAGTCGACTGGGATTCCGCTAGGGGGAGCTGTTGGTTCACACACACCAGGGAATATAAGAGCTTCTCTCTGCCTCCGGATTTCCCACTCCTGTTCCCCCCCCCCCCCACATACCCTGGCCGTCCCCCTCCCCACATAATTTACATATGACCCCCACCTTCCCCACTGAACCCCCACCCCAGGAAATTCCACAAGCAAGGCACCATCTAATTCACAGGTTCTACCTGTCGGGCCAAGGTCTGACGGTAGACTGCTCCTGCAGCTGGAGGTTCCATTCCAGGAGAGAAAATCGTACGGGACCGCCTCTCCTAGTATGTCCCACAGAGGAACTTACGAACTTCAAACAAACACACCTTGGAGGTCCCGGGCCACAGAGAGGTTAGGCTGGCCTCAACCAGAGCCAGGGCCTTTTCAGTACTGGCCCCGATCTGGTGGAACGCTCTGTCACAAGAGACCAGGGCCCTGCGGGACTTGACATCTTTCCGCAGGGCCTGCAAGACAGAGCTGTTCCACCAGGCCTTTGGCCAGGGCGCAGCCTGACCCCCTCCTTTGGCAATCTTCACAGAACTCTAGCCCAATGGTTGCCATCAATTTGATTTGAATTAATTTTATAATGAAATGATTTTAGAATGTTGTATTGTTTTATTGTTGTTAGCCGCCCTGAGCCCGGCTTCGGCTGGGGAGGGCGGGATAGAAATTAAAATTTATTATTATTATTATAAAGAGAAAGGAGCTTTGCTGGCTCAGACCTGAGACCCCGCAAGCGTTACCTGGAAAAAGCCAGACATCATCGGACTGGGCGCCATTCCATCCCCGGGGGCCACATTTGCCATCACAGGACTGGGTGCGGCCGTGGAGCTCTGTCAAGAAAGAAAGGAAAGCAGACGGGTCAGAGCAGCAAGGGGGTTGGACTAGATGACCCCACGATATCCCTTTTTAACTCTTGTGATTCTACTATTCTGTTCTACGATTCCAATAATCCATATTCGTAGAAAACAACATGGACCATAAATCCCGGGCCAGAGGGAGCCAGTTCTGGTATCTGAGGGGGTCTCAGAGATGAGGGTGGGCAACAGAGATGCGGATACAGTGGTACCTCGGGTTAAGTACTTAATTTGTTCCAGAGGTCCGTTCTTAACCTGAAACTGTTCTTAACCTGAAGCACCACTTTAGCTAATGGGGCCTCCTGCTGCTGCCGGAGCACGATTTCTGTTCTCATCCTGAAGCAAAGTTCTTAACCCGAGGTAATATTTCTGGGTTAGCGGAGTCTCTAACCTGAAGCGTATGTAACCTGAAGCATATGTAACCTGAGGTACCTCTGTATTTATTTATTTCGCAAACGTACACACTGCTCAAGTGTGCAAAAAAACCCACACACCCTGAAAATAGTTATTCCCTCATTGCGAGAAGTGAGGTTATAGGGAACCAGGCAGAGGGCCTTCTCAGTGGTGGCGCCCTCCCTGTGGAACGCCCTCCCATCAGATGTCAAAGAGATAAACAACTACCTGACGTTTAGAAGACACCTGAAGGCCGCCCTGTTCAGGGAAGTTTTTAATGTGTGACATTTTAATGTATTTTTAATCATTGTTGGCAGCCGCCCAAAGTGGCTGGGGAAGCCCAGCCAGATGGGCGGGGTACAAATAATAAATTATTATTATTATTATGAATCCAATGCGCCGCATGCCCTGAGCGGCTGGGCTTCTTTAGGCGTCGCAGAGTTAAACTATGGAACTGCCTGCCACTTGAGGCAGCGATGGCCATTAACCTGGATGGCTTCAAACAAGGACTGTACAGATTCAAGGAAGGGGGAGAGGGCTATTGATGGCTAACTAGCCAGAATGGCTATGCCCCCTATTCCAGAACTGGAGGAAGGGGTGCTGCTGAATTCCAGTTCCTGGGAACCTCCAAGGAAGGGAGAGTAGCTCTCGCACTCGGATCCTGCTCCCTGGTTTCCCACGGGTGTCTGGCTGGCCACTGTGAGAACTATGATGCTGGCCCACTGGCTGGATCCATCAGCTGCATCTTCTTGCCTTGCCCGCGGGTTGGACTAGATGACCGCCAGGGGTCCCTTCCGAGGCTACGATTCTACCCAACATCTTAAGTCTCGCTGGCCCCCCAGCAAAGAGAGAGAGAGAGAACGGGGGAGGCAGGCAGAGCCGGGGGGCTGTGGGTCTGTCTGTCTGTCTGTGTGTGTGCTGGAGGAAAGGTGGTCCAGAGAGGATGCGGTTTCCATGGAAACCGGCAGGGAAGGATGCTGAGCGCGAGGTGTAGAGATGCTAGCCACCTACAGAAGCAGCCGCACAGAGCTCGAAAAACAGAAAGAGTCGACCAAAGAACGCTGAATTCTTTTCTACCTATCCTTCGCTCCAATCGCCCCCCCCCCCCAATTACAGGCAATTTTAATTTTCCCTGTCAATGTGTCTTTCCTCATTCTTGGTTTTCGAGGCCCACCCCAATTTTAAAACAGTCTTTCAAATCCAACACCCCACCCTGTGGTTTTATAATCATCCGATTTTATATTTTTGGGGGTTTACAGCAGCGAAATAGAACAACAACAGTAATAAATAAATAAATACAATTAAAAACAGTAAGAAAATTAAAAAGGGATGCTAATTAACCGTTGCAAGAGGGTCTCTTCTTAATTGCCTGCACAGGCCTGGGCAAAATAGGCGCTTGAAATGCAAAAACAGAAAAATGTCTGCTAGGTCTCTATAGCTGTGGAGTATTTGCTAACTTGGCGCCCAGCAGATGTTTTAGGGAGTGCCAGACGAGGAGTTGTAGCCAGACACATCTGGGAGGTTCTCAATTGACAAAATCGTTTATTATTATTGGGGGGTTAAACGCACACCTCCCAAAAACTGCTCCCTGCTGAACGTTATAGCAAGAAGAATCGGTTTTGCTTTTTTCTTCTTCTTTCCTCCTCCCTCCTCCTCGCACCTTCCTCGCATGCCTTGCCTTTGAGACAGCAAGTGTGCATACTCACGTAATCGTGGAAGGTCTTGGCTTCGCTCGAGTGCTCGCACGTCTCCCTCCGGTCGGGCGCAGCGCAGTACAGGTCCCAGAAGACACTGCGGAGTGACGGGGGGCAGAATTAAGATACGTAGCTCTGTCTTAGACCAGATCAAGACTAATTTGACCATCTTTGGCCAAAAGATGTGGGACATAATATAACGTCTGAAGATTGGGAAAGGTTGTGGAGGAAAGGGGTCAAGTTCACAGCATATACAGTGTTAAATGAAAACATTATGAAAATGATGTATAGATGGTACTTAACCCCTGTAAAATTAGCAAAGATTTAGCACAACAGTGATAATCTATGCTGGAAATGTAAAGGAAAGGAAGGTACCTTTTACCATATGTGGTGGACTTGTCCCAAGGTGAAAGACTTCTGGGAGAAGATTTATAATGAATTGAAGAAAATGTCGAAATATACATTTATTAAGAAACCAGAGGCCTTTCTTCTTGGAATAACAGGTTTGGAAGTGCCCAAGAAAGATGTTAGATTGTTTTCGTATGCCACAACTGCAGCTAGAATTTTGTTAGTTAAGAATTGGAAAACACAAGAAGTCCCAACAGTGGAGGAATGGCAGATGAAGATGATGGACTTTTCGGAGCTATCCGACCTGACCGGAAGAGTCCGCGACCAGAAGAAGGAGGAGTACCAGGAGGAATGGATTAAATTCAAAGACTATTTATCCAAATATGCTAAGATAAATTGAATAGAAACACTTGCAAAATAATAGATAGGCTAAGGATTTAAATCTGTGAAAGTATAGAACAACATGTTTAAAGTTAAGGTGAAAAGAGATAAAGCTGTTAAGAGGATTAAGTAAATTTTATGAGATTTTATCTTGGAAAACCCTTACCATGATATATAATGAAATTCAGTCAGGGGAATTTGAGGGGGTCATTTAACAATGTTACTAAGATTGGACAAAGTTTAGTTATGATGTCTGTGTGTTTGTTTAAAATTCTGAAAAATCAATAAATTTTTTGGAAGGAAAAAAAAGACTAATTTGGCCATCTAGCAAAGGGCCAAAGTGGCTGCTACAACTGCTTTATATACATTCTAAAATGAAATAACTTTAAAAGCAGGGTGCATAAAAAAAAAGCAGGGTGCATATTTTGATTTAAATTGGATTTTTAAAATAAAATGCTTTGGGATGGAAAATCTTTCTAAAGATTTTCTATTTAAGTTACATTACAGTCCAAAGGCTGTTCATCAGGAAATAAGGATTTGTTTTAAGTTTTTCATGTGTGCTAAAACTCAGTCTAAGTTTTTTTTTTAAAGTTTATCCATATCAGTTAACAAACATGGATACATATGCTATAATGTTGCTGCTTTAGCAAAATAAATTGTTTAAATTGTTATTAGTTTTCTCCTTCCAATAAAGTACAGCAGAAAAGTTGTCCAAATGTAACCAGTTAATTTATTAAACCTCACGATAATTTCATAATTATCTGTCTATGTATTCCTAATAGTATAACCAAATCAGTCATTTTTGATATAACTGTAAAAACTATTCCAAAAAATGAAACCTTCCTCTGGTTGTAAATATTAAGATTATACCAGCAAGAATGAGTCTTTCTGTAAAAAAAAAAAGTTTTAAATCAAGTCTTACTGACTAGTAATTTAAATCAAATCCCCCCTGTTTAAAAGAAAAGCTTTTCTTATAAGGTTTTCTTTTTAAAGAAAACCCCAGACGTCAATCTTAATTAATTAATTAATCTTAATTAACCTTAATCTCAATGACGACATCATCTTAATTGCCCGCACAGACCTGGTGGAATAGACAAGTTTTTGGCAGGCAATGCCGGGAAGTTAAAACAGGAAGCCCCCCTGGTGCATCTCTAGTAGCAGAGAGTTCCGCCGGACGGGGTCGAATGGGCCTCGCTACAAACGACGCTCCTGCAGGCGGTCTCAGCGACCCATAGAATTGGAAGGGACCTTGAGGACCAACTAGGGCCGAGCCTATGGGGCACAGGAAACCCCACCCTTTTCCAATGTCCACCAAACTTTCTGGGATAATGAATTTTTATTTTTACTGGGGGGAAACCATTGATTTAGTGTGATCTTATCTAGAGGTGGCCGAGGGAAGGCAAATACACAGTGTATAGGGCAGGGGTGCCCAATTTTTTTCCAAAGAGGGCCAGATTTCATGAAGTGAGGGCCGACCACTGCTGTTGAACTTTTTCAGGATTAAAGTTCTTGAGCTTTTTTCACTATTTTACCCCAAAGTTCTTGAGCTTTTTAAAGGATTTTACCCCAGGACATATACTGCCACAGGGGCCGGATTAAATCGACCGGCGGGCCGGATCAGGCCCCTAAAATGGACTTTGGAAGTATATAGGGGGCAATCAACTGGGAGCAAGAATATTTGGGGAATTGAGAGATGGGACTCAATGATTCTACAAATGGAATATGAACCGGCTTGTTTGTGGGTCATCCAGGGTGTGGGGACACAAACCAAATTAAAGAATTTATTTTGGAGTGATGTGTTAGTTGGTTTTTGAACAGCTTAGTTCCTGAACGTTTTGGCTCCCGGACGCTGCAAACCCGGAAGTGACTGTTCCGGTGTGCGAACTATTTTTGGAAGCTGAACGTTCCGCGGCTTCCAATTGGCTGCAGGTTTTGGTGCTGGCGCATGTGCAGAAGCGCTAAATTGCGCTTTGCGCATGTGCAGAAGCTCTGAATCACGACCCACGAGTGCACATGCACGGCGCTGTGGGTTGCGAACCCAAGTGTCTTTTGTGTGTGTGTGTGTATATATGTGTGTGTGTGCGCGTATCTTGCTATAGAAATAGAAACATAAGGCTGTCGTCACGCTGCCATACGGCAGCTCAAACAGCTCTCCCCGCTCGGCGTTGGCATTCATAGACGAAGCGCATGCGCGGAAGCTCCGAATCATGACCTGCGCACGTGCGGCGCTGCAGGTTGTGAACACTGCGGGTTGTGAACCCGAGTGTCTACACTGTGTGTGGTACCTCGGGTTAAGTACTTAATTCGTTCTGGAGGTCTGTTCTTAACCTGAAACTGTTCTTAACCTGAAGCACCACTTTAGCTAATGGGGCCTCCGGCTGCCACCACCGCACGATTTCTGTTCTCATTCTGAAGCAAAGTTCCTAACCCGAGGTACTATTTCTGGGTTAGCGGAGTCCGTAACCTGAAGCGTATGTAACCTGAAGCATATGTAACCTGAGGTACTACTGTGTGTGTGTATATATATATGTATACAGTGGTACCTCGGGTTACATACACTTCAGGTTACATACGCTTCAGGTTACACACTCCACTAAGCCAGAAATAGTGCTTCAGGTTAAGAACTTTGCTTCAGGATGAGAACAGAAATTGTGCTCCAGCGGCAGCAGGAGGCCCCATTAGCTAAAGTGGGGCTTCAGGTTAAGAACAGTTTCAGGTTAAGTACGGACCTCCGGAACGAATTAAGTACTTAACCCGAGGTACCACTGTATATATATATAAAATGTGCTATATGCATCTTGCTATAGAAATAGAAACGTAAGGCTGTCGTCACGCTGCCATCCGGCAGCGCAAACGGCTCTCCTCGCTCGGCGTTGGTGTTCATTGAAGAAGCCATGCTGCCTCTGGCAGAGGAAGGGGGAGCATAGCCATTGCGGCGAGTAGCCACTGATAAAAAGAAACCGAGAGAAAAAAAGAATTGGGGGGGGGGGTGTGGCAGAGACACAGAAAAAACGATGGAGAGAATGAGAAAGCAAGGAAATATTTGACCCCTGACTAGAGCTTTGGGGGGCTGCCAGGAAGGATTCCACACACAAAGAAAATAGATGCATGCTATTCCGAGCAAACCCCATTCGTCCCCCCCCCCCAAACAAAAAAAAATTGTGGCGCCATTTGAAGGAGAAATTTGGGGGGAGACAAAAAGGGTGCACATTTATCAGTTGAGGTCTCAGCCCCTCGACTCTCCTCTTGCTCCCCCCCCACCGAAAAATGAGGCAGTTTTTTCCCCTCCGTTCCAAATTATATCCATGTGTGGAGAAGCAAGGCAGCCAGACTGTGTAGAGGGCAGGGAGGGGATATTTCCGGGGGGTTTTTTTGGGGGGGAGGAACAAGGAAACAGAGGGAGAGAGGAGGTTTTGAATGCGTTCCAGTTCTGCCTGAAGCCAGAAGCTGAAGGGAAGGGGGGGACTATACTTGCCTTTATTAAATAGGAACCCCACCAAATTTGGGATCTCCCCCCCCCCCCGCAAAAAAAAACTAGTGCCAAAGTTTTAAACTCGTTTCGTCCCTTGGGTTTTCGGGTGTTAACGGCAAACCCCCGGTTTGATGAATCGATCACACGGTTTGTATGGGGGGCTATCCAAAATAAGCCCCCCCCCCGGTATAAAAGTTTGGAGAGGACCCCAAATTTCTAGGTTCCTATTTAATATACTTTCCAACGCCAAGCTCTTTAAAAAAATTCTGCTCCCTGAAATGAGGCTGCACTTTAATGTTGCGTTTTAATCTTGTTTTTAATTTGTATTTTAATCAATTGCTTTTATACCTGGTGTTAGCCACCCTGAGCCCGGTCTTGGCTGGGGAGAGCGGGGTATAAATAAAATTTATTATTATTATTATTTATTATTCTTAAATCTGCAGCTCACCAGGAAGGTGGATCTCACAACTGCCTAGAATCACATAATTGCAGAGAGAGATGGGCCCCCCAGCGGACATCTAGCTCAACCCCGGTGATGCAGGCATCGCGTCGACAGGGCGGTGCAAAATTTAGTATAGCAGCGCCATCAAATTAATTATTTCCAGGCTGGCGTTGGTGAAGGGGTCAGAGTGTCGGGCCAGGATCTGGGAGGGCTCAGGGTTCAAATCCCGCCGCAATGAGCCGTTGGGTGACGCTGGGGCGCCCAGCCACTCACCTCTCAGCCCAACCGACCCCGCAGGTTTGTCGTTAAGATAACATGAGGAACGGGTGGAGGACCCTGAAGCACCTTCCATGTAATCCAAGAAATAAATATTATTGAAACTGATCAGCCACCTTTTTTTAGAATTCATCATGCGAAAGGCTGGGCTGGTTGAATCCCTAGCCGGAATTACGATTGCCGGAAGAAATATCAACAACCTCAGATATGCAGATGACACAACCTTGATGGCAGAAAGTGAGGAGGAATTAAAGAACCTTTTATTGAGGGTGAAAGAGGAGAGCGCAAACTATGGTTTGAAGCTCAACATCAAAAAAACGAAGATCGTGGCTACTGGTCCCATCACCTCCTGGCAAATAGAAGGGGAAGAAATGGAGGCAGTGAGAGATTTTACTTTCTTGGGCTCCATGATCACTGCAGATGGTGACAGCAGCCACGAAATTAAAAGACGGCTGCTTCTTGGGAGAAAAGCAATGACAAACCTAGACAGCATCTTAAAAAGCAGAAACATCACCTTGCCGACAAAGGTCCGTATAGTAAAAGCTATGGTGTCCGACTCTTCATGACCCCCTGGACCAGAACACGCCAGGCCCTCCTGTCTTTCACTGCCTCCCGCAGTTTGGTCAAACTCATGCTGGTAGCTTCGAGAACACTGTCCCACCATCTCGTCCTCCGTCGTCCCCTTCTCCTTGTGCCCTCCATCTTTCCCAACATCAGGGTCTTTTCCAGGGAGTCTTCTCTTCTCATGAGGTGGCCAAAGTCTTGGAGCCTCAGCTTCAGGATCTGTCCTTCCAGTGAGCACTCAGGGCTGATTTCCTTCCGAATGGATTGGTTTGATCTTCTTGCAGTCCATGGGACTCTCAAGAGTCTCCTCCAGCACCAGAATTCAAAAGCATCCATTCTTCGGCGACCAGCCTTCTTTATGGTCCAGCTCTCACTTCCATACATCACTACTGGGAAAACCATGGCTTGAACTATACGGACCTTTGTTGGCAAGGTGATGTCTCTGCTTTTTAAGATGTTGTCGATTCCTAAATGGAGCCTCCATGGACAGAGACAGACTACCTTAGAGTGGCCACACACACACACACACACACAAACACACATACCTCCCTGGACAGCTCCAGGCCTCCACCCGCACCCCACCCTTTTGAGAAGGACGTAAAATGTACTCACCACCACCAGGCGTGCAGAAATCCGGGCGGTTCCCCGAGCGTGATGTTTTTTTCCCACCGGATCTGGCCCAAAAAGACACCCCACAACCCAGTTAAGACAGGCTGGAGGGAAAGTGGTTTGGTACCCCAAGTTGGGGAAGCTTCTAGGGGAGAAGGCAAAGGGAAGGATGCCCCGAAGGTTGGGACGACGACGACACAGATGTGCCCCAGAGGCAGAACACCTGCTTGGGATGCAGAATGTCACCCCTTGGTGCCCGCTATTTAAAAAACCAGCTCTTTCCTCAGAGCAGGAGACTTGGAAATTTATTTTTTAGAGGGTGTGTGCCGTTGCTTCACAGATAACAGCAGCTGCTGGGCATGCAGAACGTCTCAAGACATGGGCTGGGAAGGACTCGTGCACCCTGCTGCTGCCAGTCCGTGTTGGCAGTACTGAGCAAAGCAGGGTGAGCCTCTTCCTGCCTGCATTTTGCCTGCGTTCAGTGAATTGCCGTATTTTTCGCTCTATAGGACGCACCCGACCATAGGACGCACCTTGTTTTAGAGGGGGAGAACAAGAAAAAAACACACCGTATTTCTCGCTCTATAAGACGCACCTAGTTTTTGGAGGAGGAAAGCAAGAAAAAAAATGTTCTGAATCTCAGAAGCCAGAACAGCAAGAGGGATCGTTGCGCAGTGAAAGCAGCAATCCCTCTTGCTGTTCCGGCTTCTGGGATAGCTGCGCAGCCTGCATTCACTCCATAAGACGCACACACATTTCCCCTTACTTTTTAGGAGGGAAAAAGTGAGTCTTATACAGCAAAAAATATAGTAATTCTCTCCCTCTCTGCTCAGCGCCCCTTCAGCGAAGCGGCAGGAGAAACGGAGCCCCTTCCATTTCTCCTCCCGCTTGGCTGAGGGGGCGCTGCGCAGCTCTCCCTCTCTGCTGAAGCCGGGAGTCTTGTTCTCCCGGCTTCAGCAAAAGGGACTGGAAGCCTCCGGAGCGCAGCGGCTATCCCTGAAGCCTTCGCAGCGCAGCGCGAGTTCCTGCTGCGCTCCGGAGGCTTCAGGTTCCTTTCGCTGAAGCCAGGAGAGTCTTGCTTTCCCGCTGCGCTCCAAAGGCTTCAGGCGGCTATCCCTGAAGCCTGGAGAGCGAGAGGGGTCGGTGCGCACTAACCCCTCTTGCTCTCCAGGCTTCAGCAAAAGCAACGCATAGCCTCCGGAGCATGGAGGGAGCGCTCCCTCTGCGCTCTGGAGGCTTCACGTTGCTATCTCTGAAGCCAAGGAGCCCTGCATTCGCCTCATAAGACACACACACTTTCCCCTTAATTTTTGAAGGGGGGGGGGCATTTTATCATATGTGGTGAGATTGTAAGGTAATTAAAAAAAATGGGAAATGATATACAACGAATTGAAGAAAATGTTCCATTTAACATTTGTTAAAAAACCCCGAGACATTTTTGTTGGGGATTGTAGGGAAAGACCTGCCCAAAAAGTTGAAAAACATCTTCATGTATGCGACAACGGCCGCGAGAGTTCTGGTAGCACAAGGATGGAAGACTGAAGAAACCCCAACTAAAGAATCATGGCAAGAAAAATTGATGGACTATGCAGAACTGAGATATAAGCTACGGGACAAGGATAACTGTGACTTTAAGGATGAATGGGAACCCTTTACAAAGTATTTGAAGACGCAACAAAGCGAACTGGACTCCTTGGCAGGTTTTGAATAAACATTCACAAACTTTTTATTGATAATAATCAGCTAAATAGTTTGAAGATCTATACAACTGTGTAACATGCAGAAAACAGCATTCTTAGAGAAACCAAAGACTGGAACTGAGGGAAGTCGGGGGGAGGGAGGAAAAATGGGGGGGGGCAAGGATGATATGTTTTTGGATAATATGTCTTGTTATAATTTTGAATAAATTTTTTTAAAAAAAAAATTGGAGGGGGAAAAGGGCATCCTATAGAGTGAAAAATACGGTATTTGCTTCCCCCTGTCTCCCCAAAATAAAATAAACAGGTACATATTTTTTTGCAGGTTATGGCTCTGCCCGCCTCCCGCCTCCAGACCCCTATCTCCTCACCTCCGAGAGAAAAGTCTGCGCCGATTTCTGTGCGCCGATGTGAAGAAGGTATTCATAAACGTACAACGCCAACCTGGAGGGGTGAGAGGCGTCAGTCAAGGGCCTGCAGGGCCTGGATAGCTCAGTTGGTGAGGGCAGGGTGCAGAAAACGCAGGGGTTGCGGGTTCGAATCCCAGTCATTTCAGGGGGTTGGTCTAGATGACCGCCAGGGTCCCCTCCAATTCTATGGTTTCTGATTCTATTATGCTTCCCCCCCAAGCCCCCTTTCTACCTGTTCCCAGCAAATCCTTTGCGCAGGGATGAGGACCATATCCGGCCCCTTTCAAATACTGCTGGACTCCCAGCCAGCCAGCAGGACCAATGGTTAGCGTTGGTGCAAAGAGATGCTATTTCAAAAAGAGGCAATCTCTCCTGAGAGGGGGAAAGGCGACTCAAGAACAGGGGCAACAGCTATGAACTGCGACGGCGACGTTCTACGCTCCCCTGTCGGAGGCAGTAAACTCATCTGGATAATATCAATCGCTGGGAATCACAAGCCAGGAGCAGCGCTGGATTTTGGCGCTTTCCCTGAACCGGGTGCCAAGCAGTAAAGGTAAAGGGACCCCTGACCATTAGGTCCAGTCGTGGCCGACTCTGGGGTTGCGGCGCTCATCTCGCTTTATTGGCCGAGGGAGCCGGCGTACAGCTCATGTGGCCAGCAGGACTAAGCCGCTTCTGGCGAACCAGAGCAGCGCACAGAAACGCCGTTTACCTTCCCGCCAGAGCGGTACCTATTTATCTACTTGCACTGGCATGCTTTTGAACTGCTAGGTTGGCAGGAGCAGGGACCGAGCAACGGGAGCTCACCCGTTGCGGGGATTTGAACCGCCGACCTTCTGATCGGCAAGCCCTAGGCTCTGTGGTTTAACCCACAGCACCACCCGCGTCCCTTGTGCCGAGCAGACGGGGGCACAAAAATATGACAATTATTATTAATTAGATTTGTTGGCCGCTCTTCCGACTGCAGAACCCAGGGTGGTTCGCAGCAGGAAAATGCAAGATAACAAAACACACAATGAATAAGGATGTGCTTTCATTGCTCAGGTTCCAAGGTCCTAGTCCTCATGGACCTGAATAACCGTAGAATTGTGGAGTTTGCAATGCAGGAATTTCAGCTGGAGAATCCAAGGCAAGATGGCCTTTGAACCTCTGCTTAAAAACCTCCAAGGAAGGGGACCACCTCCAGAGGGAGTCTGGTCCACTGCAGAACAGCTTTTACTATACAGGATGCTAGCATAACAACAGGGACATGGCTGGCGCTGTGGGTTAAACCACAGAGCCTAGGGCTTGCCGATCAGAAGGTCGGCGGTTCGAATCCCCACGACGGGGTGAGCTCCCGTTGCTCGGCCCCAGCTCCTGCCAACCTAGCAGTTCGAAAGCACGTCAAAGTGCAAGTAGATAAATAGGTACCACTCCGGCGGGAAGGTAAACGGTGTTTCCGTGCGCTGCTCTGGTTTGCCAGAAGCGGCTTAGTCCTGCTGGCCACATGACCCAGAAGCTGTACTCCAGCTCCCTCGGCCAATAAAGCGATATGAGCACCGAAACCCCAGGCTCGGCCACGAATGGACCTAATGGTCAGGGGTCCCTTTACCTTTACCTTTTAGCACCACCACCACAACAACAGCAGCAGCAGCACCAGCACAAGCATATATTTCCTATTTTGACAATACAGTGGTACCTCGGTTCTCAAACTTAATCCGTTCCAGAAATTCCGTTCCAAAACCAAAGCATTCCAAAACCAAGGCGTGCTGCTTTCCCACAGAAAGCAATGCAGAACAGATTAATCCATTCCAGGATTTTGAAAACAACCCCTCAAACAGCAATTTCATGTGAATTTCACTATCAAATGAGACCGTCGATCCACAAAATGAAATCGATAAACAACGTACTGCAGTCACATAACCCATCCATCAGTAGCTGAACTGGGTTCCACGCAGTCGCAAAAGAGCCGTGATGACAAAAACGCAAAAATAAATACAGTGGTACCTCGGGTTAAGAACTTAATTCGTTCTGGAGGTCCGTTCTTAACCTGAAACTGTTCTTAACCTGAAGCACCACTTTAGCTAATGGGGCCTCCTGCTGCTGCTGCGCGATTTCTGTTCTTTTCCTGAAGCAAAGTTCTTAACACAAAGTACTATTTCTGGGTTAGCGGAGTCTGTAACCTGAAGCGTCTGTAACCCGAGGTACCACTGTAGCAAAAACAGACAAGGCCTCAGTGTAACACTCAAATCAGAAGCACGACACTCAAAACAGAGCATGTTCGGCTTCCGAAAAAAGTTCACAAACCGGAACATTTCCTTCCGTGTTTGCCCTGTTTGGGTTCCAAGTTGTATGAGAACCAAGACATTTGAGAACCAAGGTACCACTGTCATTCATTTTTGTGCATTCATGAATCTTCTCATTAGGTACCTGTATGAATATAGGTAAAGGGACCCCTGACCATTAGGTCCAGTCATGAACAACTCTGGGGTTGCGGCGCTCATCTCGCTTTATTGGCCGAGGGAGCCGGCGTACAGCTTCCGGGTCATGTGGCCAGCAGGACTAAGCCGCTTCTGGCGAACCAGAGCAGCGCATGGAAACGCCGTTTACCTTCCCGCCGGAGTGGTACCTATTTATCTACTTGCACTTTGATGTGCTTTCGAACTGCTAGGTGGGCAGGAGCAGGGACCGAGCAACGGGAGCTAACCCTGTCGCGGGGATTCGAACTGCCGACCTTCGGATCAGCAAGCCCTAGGCTCTGTGGTTTAACCCACAGCGCCACCCGCATCCCCTGTATGAATATAGCTGTATATATATTTTTGGGGGGTGCCTTATTTTGTCCTCGCTCAGGGCAGCATATTACCAAAGTCCGCCTCTGTGGGGAGAGTCGATTCCCCTATGGGGGGCAGCTGTTTGGACACCAGGGCAACCAGACTGGACCTGCCTGCTTGGACCTGATCCTACCCCAGTGATCTTCCTATGTTAGGAAGCCTGCCATCCTCCCTGGGTGTTGGGTACCTCGAATTCCCAATGAGCCAGCATGTACAATGGTTAGCGATGGAGGGAGTTGGGGGTCCAGGGAAGACCACAAACTCCCTTCCCTGTGCTGGGGGGGTTTAACTGAGACACTCCCCCCCCCCTCTAGGGTCTGTAGGTTGGGAGATGGTTCTGTTGGATCGGGGAAGATCACCTGGCGTGCAGAGACTCCAAATGCCACCTATGATCAGTAAGGTAAAGGTAAAGGGACCCCTGACCATTAGGTCCAGTAGTGTCCGACTCTGGGGTTGCGGCGCTCATCTCGGTTTATTGGCCGAGGGAGCCAGCGTACAGCTTCTGGGTCATGTGGCCAGCAGGACTAAGCCGCTTCTGGCGAACCAGAGCAGCGCACTGAAACGCCGTTTACCTTCCCGCCGGAGTGGTACCTATTTATCTACTTGCACTTTGAGGTGCTTTCGAACTGCTAGGTGGGCAGGAGCAGGGACCGAGCAACGGGAGCTCACCCCGTCATTGCGGAGATTCGAACCGCCAACCTTCTGATCGGCAAGTCCTAGGCTCTGTGGTTTAACCCACAGCGCCTATTTAATAAATTTATAGGCCGCTTTGTGGGAGAAAAAACTTAACGCGGGAGGAGCTGTAATTGCAGGGGGCTGGACCATAGCGGTCAACTTTCCCCTTTTCTTGCGAGGAATCCTATTCGGAATAAGGGAATTTCCCTTTAAAAAAGGGAAACGTTGACAGCTACGGGCTGGACTAAATGACTTCTGGAACTCTGCAAAGCTAGGCATCTTGGATAAAGGGCAAAAACAATATATGCTTTCCCCCGGAAAATAAAATAACCATTTCGGCAAACTCTGGAGCGAAACGAAACTAAAAATTGTTACAGCAAAAGAAACAAGAACTGGATACTAGCTCAGCTGGTTAGAGACAGGCTTCATCAGAGGGGGTTATAATAAATAATAATAATAATAATAATAATAATAATAATAATAATAATAATAATAATAATTTATTATTTATACCCCGCCCATCTGGCTGGGCTTCCCCAGCCACTCTGGGCGGCTTCCAACAAAATATTAAAATACAACAGTCCGTCAAACATTAAAAGCTTCCCTAAACAGGGCTGCCTTCAGATGTCTTCTCTAAAAGTAGGGTAGAGGACTTCCGCGGTCCAGTGCGACAATTTTACAATTCTATAACAATCCCCCCCCCCAAAAAAATCAATATAAATGTGTAACGCACAGACATTTGAATCCGAAATGCAGATCCTAAACTCCGTATGTGTGGATGGCAGATCCACAGCTCAGTGTCTGGTAAGCCGCAGGTAGACTGCGCCTGTGGCTGGGGGCTCGATTCTTAGCCGTCACCATTGCTCAGAGTTCCCCCTTTGGGGCTGAATTTTTTTTGGGGGGGGCAGGGAATTGGGGACGAAGACTTGTGCTCTAGTCAACTTGCCATTAGCTCTTGTTCAGAGCCCCATCCTCCCCCCCAAAAAATAATAATGTCCAGGATGACTGCTGGATGTCGCTGGAGGCAGCCCCCCCCAAAATGCTCCTGCATGCCCCCCCAGAACTGTCCAGCAGGTCTGCCAAACATCTTGGGGGAAAGCAATTTATGAGCAGGTCATCTCAACTTGACAACACTCTCTAAGGTCCAGTGCACGCCCATATTTTTGGGGGGACACACACACTCTCTCTGCCCCCACTCCCTCTTTTAACCTCCCCCCCCCCAGAAATACTTTCAGACCCTCTCTGCCCCCCCCCAACTCCAAAGTCCCCCTCTCTGTTGTGGCCCTATCCATGAAACCACACACAAACCCTTAGCGCCCCAAAAAACTAATTTTCCTTCTGACAGAGCCCATGAATTGCTAGGGAACTAAAGGGGTGAGGAGGCAGTTCAGGACACCCCCCCAGCTTTGAAACACCCCCCCCAAGCCTGCTTCTGATTCATGGAGGGGGGGTCCTCCGCCTGGGGAACTCGACACTGGAAGTTTGCAGAGGAGTTGGTTTGATTTTGGGAAACGGGCTCCCCAAATCTCCAAAGGAAATTGATTTTGGGGGGGCTGTCTTTTCGGGGAGGGGGTCCCGCTGCCTGATAAAAACCCCCTCTGGGAAGTTTCGGGAGTGCATTTGGAGTGGGGAGGGGGGGGTGAGTGAAACCGGGCTGATTTTGGGGGGGGAGATGGGGGTGCCCAAATTTTAGGGAAACTGATATTTGACAAACTGATATTTGGTAGGGGGTTCCACCGTCTGAAAAGCGAGGAAGTTTCAGGAGTGGGTTTTTCTCTGGTGGGGGGAGGTGAGTAGAGCTGATATGGGGGGGGAGAGACCCCCAAATTTTCAAGGGGGGGTATTTTGGGGAGGCGAAACTCCACCTTGGAAGTTTTAGGCTTTCATTTTCTGTGTGCGTGGTGAGGGTTTAGACTGAGAGGCACTGAGCTGATTATTTTTGGGGGTGGGTGGGGGTCTCTAGATTTCCAAAGAAAGGGGTCTTGTCGTGGTGGGGGTCGTGTTTTTCTCCGGTGGGGGGAGAGGGAGGGAGGGAGGGGGTTTCCAACTCACTTCTCTCGCGCCTGCCCGTCGGAAGGTACGCCGGAGCCTTTCCCTTTGGCGTACATGGCTGGCTAGGAGGTGGGGGTCTCTCCGGCGTCTCTGGAGGGAGGGAGGGAGGGGGGCTCGCACCTGCAGCTAGAGGCAGGATCGGGGCCGCCACCCCGGGGAGCATCGCCGCATGGCGACCTCCAGGCTCCTCGGCTGCAGGAAGCGGCGGGCGCGCCAAGCTAGACGCCGCGGTGGTGATGGCTCCTCCGGGCGGGCTGCAAGAGACCCTCCCTCCCTCCTTGCTTTTGCTTTTCTCTCTCCCCCCCCCCCCCCCCCTTAAAAAAAAAAACCTCTTTTTTTTCCAGTGGCTCTTCCGAGGAAGAAGCACCCTCCCTCTTCGACTGCAACGCGCGCGCTCTTAAAAGGGCAACGGCGCCGTCGGAAAGGAGTGGGGCGCGCGCGTGCGTTTTTTGGAGACGCGTGTCGCTTCCATCGCCAGGTGAAAAAGGATGCTTAGGTATCCTGACCTGCGGCGCCGGGTTTACGTGTGATCCAAACAAGCTACAGCTCGCCCTTAAAAAAAATTATACACAAATAACATTGGGATTCATTGATTGTATGGGAAAATAAATTGGGAAGGTATATGAAATTGGGAAGCTATAGCTCGCCCCTAAAAAAAATTATACACAAATAACATTGGGATTCATTGATTGTGTGGGGAAATAAATTGGGAAGGTATGTGAAAATATACCTGTAAGCTAAACAAGCTATAGCTCACCCCTAAAAAAAATTATGCACAAATAACATTGGGATTCATTGATTGTATGGGGAAATAAATTGTGAAGGTATATGAAAATATACCTGTAAGCTAAACAAGCTATAGTAAAGGTAAAGGTACCCCTGCCCGTATGGGCCAGTCTTGCCAGACTCTAGGGTTGTGCGCTCATCTCACTCTATAGGCCGGGGGCCAGCGCTGTCCGGAGACACTTCCGGGTCACGTGGCCAGCGTGACATCGCTGCATCTGGTGAGCCAGCGCAGCACACGGAAACGCCGTTTACCTTCCCGCCGGAGCGGTCCCTATTTATCTACTTGCACCCGGGGGTGCTTTCAAACTGATAGCTTGGCAGGCGCTGGGACCGAGCAACGGGAGCGCACCCCGCCGCGGGGATTCGAACCGCCGACCTTTCGATCGGCAAGCCCTAGGCACTGAGGCTTTAACCCACAGCGCCACCCGCGTCCCTGAGAAACAAGCTATAGCTCACCCCTAAAAAAAAATTATGCACAAATAACATTGGGATTCATTGATTGTATGGGGAAATAAATTGGGAAGCTATATGAAAATATCTGGCAAGGACCCCATTACATGCAAAGATTAAAAGTACAATACTTTCCTTTTTCTTTTCTTTTTTGCCGTTATCATCCTTTATTATTTTATTCACATAATATACATTCTTTACAACAAACAACTCCAAAGTAAACAGACAGCTCCAAAATCAAATCAAACATTGGGATTCATTGATTGTATGGGGAAATAAATTGGGAAGGTATATGAAAATATACCTGTAAGCTAAACAAGCTATAGCTCACCCCTAAAAAAAATTATGCCCAAGTAACATTGGGATTCATTGATTGTATGGGGAAATAAATTGGGAAGCTATATGGAAATATCTGGCAAGGACCCCATTACATACAAAGATTAAAAGTAAGTACAATATTATTATTATTTTGCTTTTATCATCCTTTATTATTTGATTCACATGATATACATTCTTTACAACAAACAACTCCAAAGTAAACAGACAACTCCAAAATAAAATCCGGGGGGGGGGGATTAAAAAATTAAAGGAGGGAAAACGACAACTGGACGTACATTTCCAAAATACATAAGATGAAAAAAGAATAAAATAAAACCCACATACAACAACAGTGTTTTGTGTTGTGTAGGCTCTGATGATGTAAGTCACAGGCCCCGCCCATCAGTGAACTACTATGGTGATACAGTAAAGGTAAAGGTAAAGGGACCCCTGACCATTAGGTCCAGTCGTGGCTGACTCTGGGGTTGCGGCGCTCATCTCACTTTACTGGCCGAGGGAGCCGGCGTACAGCTTCCGGGTCATGTGGCCAGCAGGACTAAGCCACTTCTGGCGAACCAGAGCAGCGCACGGAAACGCCGTTTACCTTCCCGCCGGAGCGGTACCTCTTTATCTACTTGCACTTTTGACGTGCTTTCGAACTGCTAGGTGGGCAGGAGCAGGGACCGAACAACGGGAGCTCACCCCGTCGCAGGGATTCGAACCGCCGACCTTCTGATCGGCAAGTCCTAGGCTATGTGGTTTAACCCACAGAGCCACCCGCGTCCCTTATGGTGATACAGTATTGATATTATATTTTAAAAATGCATTGTATTAACTACAACTGCATTGTACAGGTTATGACACTTAATTTCATGTTAATAAAGCTATTTATAATTATTAGTCATTTGTGTCATATATTTACACCTATTGTTATTTCATGTTACGGCAAGTTTCTAGAGACTAGATTATGAGTCTTTGTGAATTGTGTTTCTAAAAGAACTTTTGTTATTGCCAAATGCCAATGTGTTTGCGTTATTAAGTTTGTTATGAATAAAAAATCATTTTAAGTTAGAGCTTAATAATTACCATATTTCTCCGTCTATATGACGCCCCCTATTTTGGGGGATTCAGATTTAAGAAAATGGGGGTAGATGTGTCCATATATAAGACACCCCCCATTTTTTGACATTACTTTTTAGGGGAAAAAACCTAGTCTTATAACATGGAAAAATACAGTATTTCACTATTAATATACTTCTTAATTGTATTTCACTATTAATATACTTCTTCTTAATTGTATTTCAGTTCAACAATTACTTTGATAAAATACATATTTTGTTATGTGCAAATGGCTTGAGATCCCTATTAGTTCCAAAAATTACCATATAGCATATATTCAACACAAAAAACAGCGACAATTTGTTGTTGACAAAGGACAGCTGGACATATAAAGGGACCCATTACCTTCAGTAGATTAGGGCCTCATCAAACCTAAATCTGGCCCTGATCCTGACATGTGTAGGTGCCAACTCTCCTGGGGCCCTAGGTGCCCAAGCACCCACAAAATATCCCATGAAGGGCACCCACAAATTTCTTTTAAAAAATAAATAAATATGCTTTTCAGGTTTATACATCTCACTAAATTTACCATTGCTTTAACATATCAAAACTTGACTTCCCCCTCTTTCTGCGGTTCCCTAAATTTATTTTTAATATCTTCTGCATATTCCAAATTTACTTAATTTACTCATTTATTCGTCTACTTTAAATATATGCTCTTATGAAACTGCAGGCTGTTACAATAGCCCTGCCAGTGTTCTGATCCGTTTACAGTTTATCTGTAAATATTCTGTAAACAGTTTCCATTCTTTTATAAAAAGTTTCGCCATTTCTGCATATTCCATAGGGTTTTTGTATCCGTTTTTTCGTTTGCTGGGACTTTTTCTTTTTTCCTTTCTGGGTGAGTAACATTCTTGCCGCTGTAGTAGCATACATAAATAACATCCGGGAGGGCCAATTTTTGCCACTTTCAGGTTTCTTCCGAGAGCACAAGGTTGCAAAATGCAGGCCCACAGGAAACTCACCCAGAAATTTGAATCCTTCCCTTCGTGCATTCCATCGAAAAGGTTAAATGCAATCATAAGTGAAATTGAAATGTTATTAAAATTAAAAAAGAGACACCTTGGGTCTCTAATTTTTATATCTAGGCCAGTATGTTTCCGAGCACAATTTTAAGGTGCTAACCTTGAAAGCCCTAAACGGCCTCGGCCCAGGATACCTGAAGGAGCGTCTCCACCCCCATCGCTCAGCCCGGACACTGAGGTCCAGCTCCGAGGGCCTTCTGGCGGTTCCCTCCCTGCAAGAAGCCAAGTTACAGGGAACCAGACAGAGGGCCTTCTCGGTGGTGGTGCCCGCCCTGTGGAACGCCCTCCCATCAGATGTCAAGGAAATAAACAACTATCCGACTTTTAGAAGACACCTGAAGGCAGCCCTGTTGAGGAAAGTTTTTAAAGTTTGAGCTTTTATTTTGTTTTTATATCCTGTTGGAAGCCACCCAGAGTGTCTAGGGAAGCCCGGTCAGATGGGCGGGGTATAAGTAATAACATTATTATTATCATTAGTCCACCCACGGGTGGCGCTGTGGGTTAAACCACAGAGCCTAGGCCTTGCCGATCAGAAGGTTGGCGGTTCCAATCCCGGCGATGGGGTGAGCTCCCGTTGCTCGGTCCCTGCTCCTGCCAACCTAGCAGTTCGAAAGCACGTCAAGTGCAAGTAGATAAATAGGTACCACTCCGGCGGGAATTACAGCTCGTCCCGTGTTAAATTTTTTCTCCCACAAAGCGGCCTATAAATTTATTAAATAGGCGCTGTGGGTTAAACCACAGAGCCTAGGACTTGCCGATCAGAAGGTCGGCGGTTCGAATCTCCACAATGACGGGGTGAGCTCCCGTTGCTTGGTCCCTGCTCCTGCCCACCTAGCAGTTCGAAAGCACCTCAAAGTGCAAGTAGATAAATAGGTACCGCTCTGGCGGGAAGGTAAACGGCGTTTCCGTGCGCTGCTCTGGTTCGCCAGAAGCGGCTCAGTCCTGCTGGCCACATGACCCGGAAGCTGTACGCCGGCTCCCTTGGCCAGTAAAGCGAGATGAGCACCGCAACTCCAGAGTCGGCCACGACTGGACCTAATGGTCAGGGGTCCCTTTACCTTTACCTTTAACCTCAGGCATGGCTGTACTGACTATACTGAATAGCAGCAGCTGTGCAGGAGTTCAGGCAGAGAGTCTTTCCCAGCGGTACATAGAGATGACAGGGATTTAACCCTTCTGCATGCAAAGCAGGTGTTCTGAGGTGCAGCCCTGCTATATTTATAGACCTGAGAATAAAAACCACATAGCACTAGATGGATGGAGACAAACCCAACTGTGGCTGATGTTTGCACTTTTGGTAAAGGCCACCAGGTGGCGTCCCAGGGCTAGCAATGGATGGGGAAAGGTTTTCATCCTAAAGTAAAGGTAAAGGAACCCCTGACCATTAGGTCCATTCGTGGACGACTCTGGGGTTGCGGCGCTCATCTCGCTTTACTGGCCGAGGGAGCCGGCGTACAGCTTCCGGGTCATGTGGCCAGCAGGACTAAGCCGCTTCTGGCGAACCAGAGCAGCGCACGGAAACGCCGTTTACCTTCCCGCCGGAGAGGTACCTATTTATCTCCTTGCACTTTGACGTGCTTTCGAACTGCTAGGTTGGCAGGAGCAGGGAATGAGCAACGGGAGCTCACCTTGTCACGGGGATTCGAACCGCCGACCTTCTGATCGGCAAGTCCTAGGCTCTGTGTTTTAACCCACAGCGCCACCCACGTCCCGTTTTCATTCTAGAACTGTACAATTGCAGAGTTCGAGGGGACCCCAGAGGTCATCCAGCCCAACCCCCCCGCCATGCAGAAATCTCAGCTTAAAGCATCCAGGACAGATGGCCGTCCAACCTCTGCTTATAAACATCCAAGGAAGGAGAGACCGCCACTTCCCAAGGGAGACCGTTCCACTGCCGAACAGCTCTTAACATCAGAAAAGTTATTGCTGATGTTTAGTCTCTTGTAACTTGGAAGCCACGGGTTCGAGTCCTACCCTCCAGAGCAGGAGAAAACAAGCCTGTGTGACAGCCCTTGAGATATTGGAAGATGGCTGTCATATCTCCTCTCAGTCTCTGCTTTTCCAGGCTAAACATACCCAGCTCCTTCAACCGCTCTTCATAAGGCTTGGTTTGATCATTTTGGTTGCCTTCCTCTAATTATTATTATTATTTATTTTTTATTATTTATTATTTATTATTGATACCCTGCCCATCTGGCTGGGCTTCCCCAGCCACTCTGGGTGGCTTCCAAAAAAATATTAAAATACTGTAATACATCAAACATTAAAAGCTTCCCTAAACAGGGCTGCCTTCAGATGTATTCTAAAAGTCTGGTAGTTGTTGTTCTCTTTGACATCTGGTGGGAGGGCGTTCCACAGGGAGGGCGCCACCACCAAGAAGGCCCTTTGCCTGGTTCCCTGTAATCTCACTTCTTGCAGGGTGGGAACCACCAGAAGACCCTCGGTGCTGGACCTCAGTGTCCTGGCAGAACAATGCGGGTGGAGACGCTCCTTCAGATATACTGGACCAAGGCTGTTTAGGGCTTTCAAGGTCAGCACCAACACTTTGAATTGTGCTCGGAAACGTTCCGGGGGCCAATGTAGGTCTTTCAAGACCGGTGTTATATGGTCTTGGAACGCATATGGATCGCATATGGAACACATGTTCCAGCTTGTCAACATCCTTCTTAAATTGCGGGGCCCAGAAATGGACACGGAACTCCAGGTTGTGGTCTGACCAAAGCAGAAGACAGCAGGAATGTGACTTCCCTAGACTTCTGTTGACACAGCCTAGAATAGCATTAGCCTTTTTTGCTGCTGCATCACGCTGTTGACTCAGTGTTGAGCTTGTGATCCACCAAGACCCCCTAGATTATGGTGAATGGATACTTAGAAAGCAAGGCAGATCTTTTATTTTTCTGTTGCAACAGAGTTCCCTCCCCTCCAGAACAATGGTGCGCAGGCCCCTATCAGGGCCGGATTTAGGTTTAATGAGGCCCTAAGCTACTGAAGGTGATGAGCCCTTTCTATGTCCAGCTGCCCTTTGTCAACAACAAATTGCCGCTGTTTTTTTTGGTGTTGAATATATGCTATATGGTAATTTATGGACCTCATAGGTATCTCAAGCCATTTGCCCATGTTGCCATGCAACCAGTCCATGCAGAATGTAGGCACCCTATATATAGAAAGGAGCAAACCGGGGATATTTTGGGGAGCAGGCTAGCAGGCGGGGCCCATGAATTACATCATAGGGTTAGGGTCATGTGGCCAGCAGGACTAAGCCGCTTCTGGCAAACCAGAGCAGCGCACGGAAATGCTGATTGCCTTCCCGCCAGAGCGGTACCTATTTATCTATTTGCACTTTGACGTGCTTTCGAACTGCTAGGTTGGCAGGAGCAGGGACCGAGCAACGGGAGCTCACCCCGTCGCGGGGAATCGAACCGCCGACCTTCTGATCGGCAAGTCCTAGGCTCTGTGGTTTAACCCACAGCGCCACCTGCGTCCCTGTTGCTGTATGTAGGTTTTATTTTATTTCTTTTTTATCTTATACAGTGGTACCTCAGGTTAAGTACTTTATTCGTTCTGGAGGTCTGTTCTTAAATTGAAACTGTTCTTAACCTGAAGCACCACTTTAGCTAATGAGGCCTCCTGCTGCTGCTGCACCGCCAGAGCACGATTTCTGTTCTCATCCTGAAGCAAAGTTCTTAACCTGAAGCACTATTTTTGGGTTAGCGGAGTCTGTAACCTGAAGCGTATATAAACTGAGGTACCACTGTATTTTGAAAATGTACATCCAGTTGTTTTTTCCTTTAAGTTTTTTAGGGCCCCCCAAGAGAGTGGGGCCCTAAGCTATAGCTTGTTTAGCTTATACGTAAATCCTGCACTGGTTCAAAGGACACAGCGTAGAAACAGAAGCTTTGTCCAACTCAGCTCTCGAAACCGAAAGCCTAGAGTCTCCTTTATCCAGCTGCGAATGGCTTTGGCAAGTGGTAAAATGAGGACAGGCTTCTGAGACCGTTTCGGAGGGCTCTGATGTGAGCTTCAGCTGTAGCTGATGATCTGTCTTTTTCGCCAGGGCTTTCCGGGAACCGGGGGGGGGGGGTGAGGGGGTGTCCCCATAAAAGGAAGTAACCTTTCCTGTGTGCTGCCTCAGAAAAATGTGGTCAAACCAAATGCAAAACTCAGAAGGTTTGCAAAAGAGGAACGCAACTCCAATGGCTAAATGCTGGAGGACAGGCAGATACGACAAATAAATATAAATAGCTACGGGAGACATTGCGGCCTCAATATCAAGCTTTCTCCTCATTCACTTTCTTATAAACGCTCTCACAGAATTGTAAAGTACGAAAGGGATCCCATGGACAATTTCGTCCTGTCCTCGGCAATGCAGAAAGTACCCCCCGATTCTTAGGAATTCGAAGCAGAAGAAAAAAGACCACACAATTTTGAAACCAGCGGTTAAAATCTGTTCCGGTTGACCCAGTCTGCCATATTGGTTCCAAACGGCTTTGGATAGGAATTTTGAGGTCTTAGATATATGGTAATGTTCATAAGTGTACCAACCAAGCACGTACAGTGGTACCTCGGGTTACATACGCTTCAGGTTACAGACTCCACTAACCCAGAAATAGTGCTTCAGGTTAAGAACTTTGCTTCAGGATGAGAACAGAAATCAGGCTCCCGCGGTGTGGCGGCAGCGGGAGGCCCCATTAGCTAAAGTGGTGCTTCAGGTTAAGAACAGTTTCAGGTTAAGAACAGACCTCCAGAACGAATTAAGTACCTAACCCGAGGTACGACTGTACATAGATCAGCACAGGAAGACCGACCTGGAACCATTTTGATTCCTAAACTGAGCAAATGTTTTCTCTGCAAGGCCAAAATGGGAAACCTCCCCATTGTCTCTTTCCTCACAAATCCTGTCTTAAGGGCACATTTGAGATATGAATAGGGTGTGAGCCTGTGACCTGGCCCAGGAACTAAGTATTTATCACTACAAAAGACTGGCCAGGCTCCCCAGGGTATCCGATCAAGTAACCTGCCAGACAGGAGATAAACAAGGACAGGAGAAAAACAACATTCACATTTCTGTTTTAGACCGCCTTTTCTGTGATGTATCTGGGGGTGGTCTTAGGTTACACCCCTTCTGTGATGTATGTATGGTGTTTCTGTGGGTGGTCTTGATCTACACAGGGTGGCAATTTCATAAGTCTTTATAAGGGCTTGCATGCCATTTTTCTGGGTCTCTCCTCTCTCCTGCGGGTGAGAGGAGCACCTTGTTGCAATGGATCAATAAAGATCAAGCTTACCAGCTGCTTTGCTTCGCAATATTCTCTGGTTGGCCTCTGTTATCTTCTCCTACCAATAGGGAACCTATGTAAGGACTCTATATGGGCTCTTGGATACCCCATAAGGGAAAAGGGCAAGATTTTTGTTTACAACAGCTTGGATCGAAATGAAGAAAACGGTTCTCTGATCTCGGGAACCGATGTGCAAAACCTCCTTTATGCCATCTCTTTTTTGTATATATATGTTGTTGTTGTTTAGTCGTTTAGTCGTGTCCGACTCTTCGTGACCCCCTGGACCAGAGCACGCCAGGCACTCCTGTCTTCCACTGCCTCCCGCAGTTGGGTCAAACTCATGCTGGTAGCTTCGAGAACACTGTCCCACCATCTCGTCCTCTGTCGTCCCCTTCTCCTTGTGGCCTCCATCTTTCCCAGCATCAATGTCTTCTCCAGGGAGTCTTCTCTTCTCATAGGTGGCCAAAGTCTTGGAGCCTCAGCTTCAGGATCTGTCCTTCCAGTGAGCACTCAGGGCTGATTTCCTTCAGAATGGAGAGGTTTGATCTTCTTGCAGTCCATGGGACTCTCAAGAGTCTCCTCCAGCACCATAATTCAAAAGCATCCATTCTCCGGCGATCAGCCTTCTTTGTGGTCCAGCTCTCACTTCCATACATCACTACTGGGAAAACCATAGCTTGAACTAGACGGACCTTTGTTGGCAAGGTGATGCCTCTGCTTTTTAAGATGCTGTCTAGGTTTGTCATTGCTTTTCTCCCAAGAAGCAGGGGTCTTTTAATTCCGTGGCTGCTGTCACCATCTGCATTCAAAGTAAAATCTCTCACTGCCTCCATGTCTTCCCCTTCTATTTGCCAGGAGGTGACGGGCCCAGTGGCCATGATCTTCGTTTTTTTGATGTTGAGCTTCAGAACATATTTTGCGCTCGTGTGTGTGTGTGTGTGTGTGTGTGTGTGTGTGTATATATATATATATATATATATATATATATATATATATATAATTTTCTGTTTTTACAATTTAAAATACTCCACCTTAGCTCCTCCCCTCTATTCAACAGGCTCCGCCTCCTGGGCCACCAGCTCCCATCCTGGCCCCTTGGGCTCAGAGCCCCCAAAACTGAAACTGGCTTGAACGCTGCCTGGCTTGGCAGGTTGAGCAAGGAAAGGTTTCCCCAGAGCAAACTTTCCTTTCTGCTAGTATTTCCTCTCCTGCCTCCTGCCCCCCCCCCCAAAAGAGGGAAGTTGAGCTTCTCCTTTTCGCCTCCCCACAAGCAATGTCAAGAGTCCCGAGGCAGAAGGCAGACGTCCGAGATCTCTGCAGGAAGCAGGTAGGGCTGGGGTCTTTTGGGGATTGGTTGAGGGGGCGCTAAGAATAATAATAATAGTAATAATTTATTATTTATATCCCTCCCATCTGGCTGGGCTTCCCCAGCCACTCTGGGCGGCTTCCAAAAGAATATTAAAATACTGTGATACATCAAACATTAAAAGCTTCCCTGAACAGGGCTGCCTTCAGATGTCTTCTAAAAGTCTGGTAGTTGTTGTTCTCTTTGACATCTGGTGGGAGGGCGTTCCACAGGGCGGGCACCACCACTGAGAAGGCCCTCTGCCTGGTTCCCTGTAACTTGGCTTCTCGCAGTGAGGGAACCGCCAAAAGGCCCTTGGCGTTGGACCTCAGTGTCCGGGCTGAACGATGGGGGTGGAGACGCTCCTTCAGGTATACTGGACCGAGGCCGTTTAGGGCTTTCAAGGTCAGCACCAACACTTTGAATTGTGCTCGGAAACGTACTGGGAGCACAGTATTGAGGGCCTCTCTGCCCTGGAGGGAGGTGGGGGGGTCAGTGCTGAAACTGTCAACATGTGAGCTGTTGAGTCAGGCCATTTGGGTCAGTGTTGTTGGCACGGACTGGCAGCAGCTGTCCCGGGTTTCCCTGCTTGGCGGCGGTGGACGGGCACCCCCAGCCAGGACCTAGAGATACTAGGATTCGAACCCACGTGCAAAGGATGAGCTGTGATCCTTCCCATGAAGGCATCCCAAGGCCCTAGTCCTCATGAACCCGAATAACCGCAGAATCATAGAATCGTACTCCAGCTTGCTGTAGGACAGGAATCTCAGCTTAAAGCATCCGTGGCAGACTGCCGCCCGACCTCTGCCTAAAAACCTCCAAGGAAGGAGAGTCCACTGCCTGACTCGGAATCTCCTCTCTTGTGACTTGAAGCCGTGGGTTCGAGTCCTGCCCTCCAGAGCAGGAGCAAAGAAGCTTGCTCCCTTCCGTGTGACAGCCCTTGAGATATTTGAAAAGGGCTTTCATATCTCCTCTTTCCCGGGAGAAACTTACCCAGCTCCTTCAACCGTTCCTCATCAGGCTTGGTTTCCAGACCCTTGGCCACCCTCCTCTGCACGCTTTCCTGCTTGTCCGTACCCTTCTTAAAATGGGGCGCACAGAACTGGACACAGTATTCCAGGTGTGGTCTGACCAAGGCAGAACAGAGAGGGACTTTTACTTCCCGCTGGTGCAAACGGAGGACTGTGTCTTATCAGTCTTGTCCACACTGACTGGTAGCAACTCTCATGGGGTTTCCGCAGTGCCTGGGATGGGCATGGCCTGGAGAGAGATTCAAGGGCCAGGGAGAGCAGTTGGGGGGCCAAATCCACCACCTGCTGCCTTAAGAGTATGAGATGCACCTTCCTGAATCAGGTCCTCATCGCAGTTAGCAAATGTCACGCTCTCCTGTCATCGCTAGACGCATCTCCCATTGGCCCAGCTAAGGAAACTGCTCCAACTAAGGAAAAGACACTAAGGCAAACAAGAGGGAGGGGGGAGTTGAAAGGAAGCAGCTGATCAGCAAGCGATCGGGAGGGAGATAAGGGACTCTAGCGATAAAGGAGGCTGCCTGGGAGGGGGGAGGTAAAAGCCCATGGATCCTCAGGAATTTTGCATTGGGTCACCCCAAATTCACCATCGGATCACATAGCATGTCCATGGCTACAGCCTGCACCAAAAAACCCCCACACACACTGTTGCGTGGGGCCGCAATGGCGCAAAAACGCGGTTACAAAGCACGGATCCACATGGATCCTCAGGGTTTTTGCATTGGGCTACCCCAAACACCGGGATGCGGGTGGCGCTGTGGGTAAAACCTCAGCACCTAGGACTTGCCGATCGTCAGGTTGGCAGTTCGAATCCCTGCGGCGGGGTGCGCTCCCGTTGCTCGGTCCCAGCGCCTGCCAACCTAGCAGTTCAAAAGCACCCCCGGGTGCAAGTAGATAAATAGGGACCGCTTACTAGCGGGAAGGTAAACGGCGTTTCCGTGCGCTGCGCTGGCTCACCAGATGCAGCTTGTCACGCTGGCCACGTGACCCGGAAGTGTCTGCGGACAGCGCTGGCCCCCGGCCTCTTAAGTGAGATGGGCGCACAACCCCAGAGTCTGTCAAGACTGGCCCATACGGGCAGGGGTACCTTTACCTTTACCCCAAACACACCGTCAAATCACGTCTGTGGTCACAGCATGAACCACAAAAATCACATCCGCTGCTTCTCTAAAAACTAGGTGCGTCTTATGGTCAGGTGCGTCTTATGGAGCGAAAAACACGGTATCTGTCTAGATGACTCTTGTGGTCACTTCCAGTGCCACAACTCCATGACGCAGCTAAGATATGTGAAGCGGGAACTGACCCAAATTGGCTCCACGCTTGGGCGTGATCAGGGAACGATGGGAAGGGGTCTTCACTACCAACGGGACCCCCTGCCAACCTTCCCTTCCCCACATTCACCGCGGCCCCCTCCCCCTTTCCAAATTGTGTCTCCGCAGGATGTGGAGACTCCTGGCGACCGCCGTCTTCTGCCTCCTCGCCCGGCCCGCGTACCCCAAGTGCCCTTTGCCCAACCAAACCCACCCCGCGGAGAATCTGGCCCGTTTCTTCCGGGACTCTGCGGATACGCTGGCACTCGCCGGCTGCGGAATCCCTGAAATCCCTGACGATGCCACCTTGGGGCCCCGGGTGGAAGAGCTGGACTTGTCCGGGAACGACCTCCGACGCTTGCCGGACGGTTTCCTGAGCCGTGCCACCAAAGTGAGAAAGCTCCGCCTGTCA
Source organism: Podarcis siculus (assembly GCA_034642415.1). Taxonomy (NCBI): domain Eukaryota; kingdom Metazoa; phylum Chordata; class Lepidosauria; order Squamata; family Lacertidae; genus Podarcis; species Podarcis siculus. The sequence continues at coordinate 4,956,268 of JAXCMG010000040.1, forward strand.
AACATCAGCCTGCAGGAACTAGCTCCCCAGTTCTTCGACAATGCGTCCGGGCTGCAGGAGCTGTGGCTGGAGAAGAACACCCTCCGCTGGGTGCCAACCGGGGCATTCCATGGCTGCCTGGAGAAACTCGCCGTGGACTGCCAGTGCCCTGTGTCCGAGAGCGTCCTGTCCTATTGCCAAAACTGCTCCACCTACACCGACTGCCAGTGCTTCACCTCGGAAGGCCGGGCCCGAAACGTGAGCGACTTCCATGCCCAGCAGTGCCAAGGCATGCCCGCTTCGCTCTATGCTGCCATTGTGGTGCCCATTGTGGCGGTGGTCCTCCTCGCCGGACTAGCTTATTTCCTGATCCGGAGGAAGAGGGGGGCTGCCATCAGCCCCAACAAGAGGGGTTCCTCTGCGTCCGAGGGGGTCCACGGGCAGCCGCGGTACATCAGCCACACTGGCGCGCAGGGCGAAGGGGGCCACGGCTGCCACGCCAACTACGAAAACATTGACCACGGGGCCGGACCCAGGCAAGGCAAACGGCGGGCCAGCAAGCTGTCAACAAGCAGGTAACCTTTTTATTTTTAAAAATGGTTTTATTTGTACCTTCTTGGCTCCTGAAAACTTCAAGGAAGAATGGGGAATTTTTTATATACCGTTTTTTTTGCTCTATAAGACTCACTTTTTCCCTCCTAAAAAGTAAGGGGAAATGTGTGTGCGTCTTATGGAGCGAATGCAGGCTGCGCAGCTATCCCAGAAGCCAGAACAGCAAGAGGGATTGCTGCTTTCACTGCGCAGCGATCCCTCTTGCTGTTCCGGCTTCTGAGATTCAGAATATGTTTTTTCTTGTTTTCCTCCTCCAAAAACTAGGTGTGTCTTGTGGTCTGGTGCGTCTTATAGAGCAAAAAATACAGTATATACTCGCCAGAGTGGTGAATGCTCTAGTTATCTCTCGCTTGGACTAATGCAATGCGCTCTATGTGGGGCTACCTTTGAAGGTGACCCGGAAACTACAACTAATCCAGAATGTGGCAGCTAGACTGGGGACTGGGAGCGGCTGCTGAGACCACATAACACCGGTCTTGAAAGACCTACATTGGCTCCCAGTACGTATCCGACCACAATTCAAAGTGTTGGTGCTGACCTTGAAAGCCCAAAACGGCCTCAGCCCAGTAGACCTGAAGGAGCGTCTCTACCCTCATCGTTCAGCCCAGACACTGAGGTCCAGCGCCGAGGGCCTTCTGGTGGTTCCCTCCCTACGAGAAGCCAAGTTACAGGGAACCAGGCAGAGGGCCTTCTCGGTGGTGGCACCCACCCTGTGGAACGCCCTCCCACCAGATGTCAAAGAGAAAAGTAACTACCAAACTTTTAGAAGACATCTGAAGGCAGCCCTCTTTAGAGAAGCTTTTAATGTTTAATAGGTTATTGTATTTTAGTGTTTTGTTGGAAGCCGCCCAGAGTGGCTGGGGAAACCCAGCCAGATGGGCAGGGTATAAATAATAATTATTTAGGAGACCACTGCGGATGAAAAACGTGTTGGGATAATTGACTCTGTGTGAAGCTGCACAGAATGGCACGTAGTCAAAAATCCCAACTTGTTTACTTTAAGTAACCAAGTTACTAGTAGCAGCCTCTTGTTCCTGCTTCGTCCATCCTGCCTGCAACTGATTGTTTTCTGGAACTCTGCTTATGCTCTGTTAAGGTCTGGCTAAGGCCCTGCCACAGGTCAAATTTGCAAAACACCAATAAACATTAGCAGGATTTTAACATTTCTTGTACAGTGGTACCTCGGCATGCGAACGGGATCCGTTCCGAAGCCCCGTTCGCATCATGAACAGAACGAAAAATGCGACAGCGCGTCTGTGCATGCGTGGATCATGTTTCACCGCTTCTGCGCATGTGTGTGACATCATTTTGACCATCTGCGCATGCGCGAGCGGCGAAGCCCGGAAGTAACACGCTCCGTTACTTCTGGGTCGCCACAGAGCGCAACCCAAAAATACTTATCCTGAAGTGTATTTATCCCGAGGTGTGACTGTAATGTAACAACCACTTTGGATAATACAGACAGGTACAAAACATAGATTATGAAATAATACGCAGTTGAAAAGACCCGTGGAAGGGTCTCGAGATTTAGAGAAATCTCTCTATACAGATGCGCATCTGCTATTGTTATAAATTTTTATTTGAAAAACCGAATGAAAGCGATTTCAAAAAATAAGTTCATTTATGGCGATGGAGGGCTTAATGGCAAATTCAAGATATTTTCAAAACTTTTTTTTAAAAAGCATTTTCGCAGCGTTTTTAATATGGGTCTAGAAGGGGAAGAAATGGAGGCAGATTTTACTTTCTTGGGCTCCATGATCACTGCAGATGGTGACAGCAGCCACGAAATTAAAAGAGGCCTGCTTTTTGGGAGAAAAGCAATGACAAACCTGGACAGCATCTTAAAAAGCAGAGACATCACCTTGCCAACAAAGGTCCGTATAGTTCAAGCTATGGTTTTCCCAGTAGTGATGTATGGAAGTGAGAGCTGGACCATAAAGAAGGCTGATCGCCGAAGAATGGATGCTTTTGAATTCTGGTGCTGGAGGAGACTCTTGAGAGTCCCATGGACTGCAAGAAGATCAGACCTCTCCATTCTGAAGGAAATCAGCCCTGAGTGCTCACTGGAAGGACAGATCCTGAAGCTGAGGCTCCAAGACTTTGGCCACCTCATGAGAAGAGAAGACTCCCTGGAAAAAACCCTGATGTTGGGAAAGATGGAGGGCACAAGGAGAAGGGGACAACAGAGGACGAGATGGTGGGACAGTGTTCTTGAAGCGACCAGCATGAGTTTGACCAAACTGGGGGAGGCAGTGGAAGACAGGAGGGCCTGGCATGCTCTGGTCCAGGGGGTCACGAAGAGGCAGAAACGACTAAACAACAGCAAAGCTTCCACCTGGGAGGCCCCCAAGGTCACATCCAGGGGGTTCGAATCTGGGGGGGGGGCAGTGTCCTAGGAAACTGTCTCCTGCAACCTCCCTGGTTTTGTCTATTTTCCTCTTGACTCAACTCCCAGGAACTTCTCCATTCCGGTCAAAACACAGCTTGCAAACTCGCCCATAGGTTCGGTTTTCCAAACTTGGGTCTCCAGCTTTTGCTGAGACTACAACTCCCATCATCCCTGGCTAGCAGGACCCGTGGTCAGGGATGATGGGAACTGTAGTCAGAATACAGCCGGAGGGCCAAGTTTTGCGAGAACCTGATTTAGAAAGTGGAAGAGAGGTGTCAGCAGACCTTAACTACGAAGCAGGATGTCCATACTTCCTCCAAAACACTTCCCTCCAGCCCAGAGGTCAACCGAAGAGAAAAACCCAAATGCAAACTCTCCTAAAACGCTGACTATCAGCAATTTGGGCTGTGGCGCCTGCGGAGGCGCTGGCTTTGCAGAAGAAGCTGAGGCAGGAACGAGATTTCACCTGCGGTTTTTAAATGAGTGACAGGGATCTTGTTTGTGATCCTTGCTTCTTTGCAGAGAAGCAGAAGGCAGCTGTCTTCCAAAAGCAAGAAGCAAAAAAAAGGCAGCTGTCTTGTTTTCATGGTGCGTCGCAGAGCGGCGGAACTCACCGCCACAGGAAGCAGAGACGCCCGGCAACTTGGAGAGCTTTTAAAAAGGATCAGACCACATTCACGAAGGATCAAGGCTATCCACGGTCAATAGCCACAGTTCCTCAGCTGCTGATGGCCTGTGGGTCTTTACTTTTTCTTTCAAAATTTTGTATTCATTTGATAATGGCGCCCACCCTGTGGAACTCCCTCCCACCAGATGTCAAAGAGAACAACAACTACCAGACTTTTAGAAGACATCTGAAGGCAGCCCTGTTTAGGGAAGCTTTTAAAGTTTGATGTATTACAGTATTTTAATGTTTTTTGGAAGCCGCCCAGAGTGGCTGGGGAAACCCAGCCAGATTGGCGGGGTATAAATAAATTATTATTATTATTATTAACACATACAGAAAAACAAACAGTGCAAACAAATTCTTGTCTTACCCTTCTTTTTTCTAAACATTGTTAAGTGAGTTTCCCCAAGTCCCCCCTATCTGATTTTCATTTTACCTCATCTTTAGCAGTTTACATATATCGTAATTTTTTACCATTTTTTTAAAATCACACTTACTTTTACCATTAAAATCTTCACTTATTATCCCTTACAAATAATACTATTTTAAAATACACTGTCGTCCCCTTCTCCTTGGGCCCTCCATCTTTCCCAACATCAGGGTCTTTTCCAGGGAGTCTTCTCTTCTCATGAGTTGGCCAAAGTCTTGGAGCCTCAGCTTCAGGATCTGTCCTTCCAGTGAGCACTCAGGGCTGATTTCCTTCAGAATGGAGAGGTTTCATCTTCTTGCAGTCCATGGGACTCTCAAGAGTCTCCTCCAGCACCAGAATTCAAAAGCATCCATTCTTCGGCGATCAGCCTTCTTTATGGTCCAGCTCTCACTTCCATACATCACTACTGGGAAAACCATAGCTTTAACTATACGGACCTTTGTTGGCAAGGTGATGTCTCTGCTTTTTAAGATGCTGTCTAAGTTTCTCATTGCTTTTCTCCCAAGAAGCAGGCGTAATGGAACTTCCGTGGACAGTTGCAGTCTACCTTAGAGTGGCAGAGAACAAGAGTGGGAGAAGTCCGTGGCTCCCACATCCTTGTGGGGCTTCTCATTTAGGGCATCTGTGAGGACAAGGATGCCGGATCCAGAGGTTCTCCTTTTAGATCCTCTGCTTTCAGAATTTGCACCCGAATTTTGCAATGTGAACTCCCCAACTCACCAGCGGGCCCCCCAAAATAGCATATATTGCGGGGAGATCGGGCAAAATGCATATATCCCTGAGAATATAACGCAGCCCAGTAGAGGAAATTGCGAAAACGTGTACCTGCTAGCAGAACTGTTCGTGTACAACAGTTGAATTTGGCGAATTTTCGCGATGATCTTTCGTTTCTTATTTTTGAAAATTGCAGTAGATTGGGGAAATGAGAGAAATGAACAGAAAGTGAAACTGCTTATAGAGGAATGTATTCAGAGGGAAAGCCACAGAGATGTTGAACGGCTGTCCGTTTTGGACGGGGCTAGGAGGTTACCCCAGGCTGTGTGTTGCGTAATCTGGTGGTGTCAGAAGTGGCCTAGGGGAAATAAACTCGGTCTGGAAAAAGCAGTGGTTCTAACCCCTGTTGCAGCCCCCAACACAGCAAACTGAGGGGCGTCCATTGTGGTGGCAGAGAGTAACGTATTTTTCGCTCTATAAGACGCACCAGACCACAAGACGCACCTAGTTTTTGGAGGAGGAAAACAAGAAGAAAAATATTCTGAATCTCAGAAGCCAGAACAGCAAGAGGGATCACTGCGCAGTGAAAGCAGCAATCCCTCTTGCTGTTCTGGCTTCTGGGATAGCTGCGCAGCCTGCATTCGCTCCGTAAGACGCACACACATTTCCCCTTACTTTTTAGGAGGGGAAAAGTGAGTCTTACAGAGCAAAAAATACGGTAATTTTTCTCTTCCATGGTTAGCAATTCCAATTGTCGTTGAGTCACAGAGACTCTTGGATGTTGAGACAGTGGTGCGCACCCGTTCCAAAGGTGGCGGGAGAGTCACATGCCCATCCCAAGACAGCTCACGCTCTTAGCTAATTTCCGATGGGGCAATTTGCTCGCTCTGAGCTGACAGGAAAAGATGTGGGGGTTTTTTTGGGTGTGTGTGCAAATCCACGGGGTGCAACGCAACCGCTCGTTCCAAGGAAACTGGGAGGGGCTGCAGCCCAGGGGAGAAGTGCTTGCTTGGCATTCAGAAGGCACCGGGTTCAAGCAGGTTGCCTCAAATCTCAGCAGTGACACCAAAATCAAGCCCGTTTCAGTTGCAGCACCCACTGTGTTCCACCTGAGGCTCAGCCTGACCATTGGGGAAAGACTTTCAGGCTGAGACCTTCCCTGCCCATGGACTGTCTTGCCAGAGTGGTGCATGCTCTAGTTATCTCCCGCTTGGACTACTGCAATGCGCCCTACGTGGGGCTACCTTTGAAGGTGACCCGGAAACTGCAATTAATCCAGAATGCGGCAGCTAGACTGGCGACTGGGAGCGGCCGCCAGGACCACATAACACTAGTCCTGAGAGATCTGCATTGGCTCCCAGTACGTTTCCAAACACAATTCAAAGTGTTGGTGCTGACCTTCAAACCCCTAACCGGCCTCGGTCCTGTATCCCTGGAGGAGCGTCTCCACCTCCATTGTCCAGCCCAGACACTGAGATCCAGCACCGAGGGCCTTCTGGTGGTTCCCTGATTGTGAGAAGTCAGGTTACAGGGAACCAGACAGAGGGCCTTCTCAGTAGTGGTGCCCACCCTGTGGAATGCCCTCCCTTCAGATGTGAAGGAAATAAGCAGCTACCTTCTCTTTAAAAGACATCTGAAGGCTGTTCAGGGAAGTTTTTAATAAACCACAGAGCCTAGGACTTGCTGATCAGAAGGTCGGTGGTTCGAATCCCCGAGACGGGGTGAGCTCCCGTTGCTCGGTCCCTGCTCCTGCCAATGTAGCAGTTCGAAAGCACGTCAAAGTGCAAGTAGATAAATCAGTACCGCTCCGGCGGGAAGGTAAACGGCGTTTCCGTGCACTGCTCTGGTTCGCCAGAAGCGGCTTCGTCATGCTGGCCACATGACCCGGAAGCTGTACGCCGGCTCCCTCGGCCAATAAAGTGAGATGAGCGCCGTAACCCCAGAGTCGGTCATGACTGGACCTAATGGCCAGGGGTCCCTTAGGGACTCCAAATTTGTGTAGGATCACAGATATGGCCCCCCAAGCACACTTTGGAGAAACGCCGTCCCAGAAATTGCTGCCAACTCCTTTACAGAATTTCAGTTTCCCATGGACCCCCTTGTCTTTCCCATGGCTCCTTCGCTCGCTCGGGAGCCAAGGGAAATTTGGGAGCCAAGGGAAGTTTGGACTCACTTTGCAGCAAAGGGCCCTGAAATTCATTTAAAAACGAACAAACACTTGAAGTAGAAGAAAGGAAGGGGGTGGCTCAGGGAGGGAGGCACAAAGACCAAAACCAAAACCTCACTCCTTTAATTTCTTCCTTTTGTCCACAGGATGAGCCCCGGAGCCCCCGATCTGGACGTCCCCCACGACGACCAGCCCGTCTATGCCAACACCCAGGATCTGTATTACAACTACAGCGGGGGACCCCCCCTGGGAAACGCCGAGGAAGACATTTATACTGTTCCAGATCAGTGACCCACATAAAACCCACACTGGCTGGCTCCCCACCCCATTTCATCTGATGGTTTTATGGCAACTGGTGTATTCAATGCTTCTCTGGTGGAACACACACCCCCTCCATTCCTTCCTTCCTTCCCTCCCTCTCTCCCTCCCTCCTTTCTCATCTTACTTTTCCTTCCTTCCTTCCTTCCTTCCTTCCTTCCTTCCTTCCATCCATCCCCCTCCCTCCTTTCTCATCTTCCTTTTCCTTCCTTCCTTCC
>JAXCMG010000040.1:4964161-4978155 GCA_034642415.1 Podarcis siculus
TTCCTTCCTTCCTTCCTTCCTTCCATCCTTCCATCCTTCCATCCTTCCCCTCCCTCCCTCCCTCCTTTCACATCTTACTCTTCCTTCCTTCCTTCCTTCCTTCCTTCCTTCCTTCCTTCCCACCTTTAAACAGAAACCTTGGAATGGCAGAGTTGTAAAGGGACCCCCAGATTCCTCTAGCCCACCCCCCTGCAATGCAGGTCTCCCTGACGGTTCGCCATGCAACCTCTTTTTTTGAAAACCTCCAAGGAAGGAGCCCACAACCACCAGGAAGTGCTTTCTAACGCTTAAATCGGGATTCCTTCTCAAATCCGTTGCTTTGCATCCTGTGTGCTCAGTTCCCCTCTTTGGCCCGCGGGGGCAGCCTTCCCACGCTACCATGGGAACATCTCCGACATCAGAAGTGTAGATCTCTGTAAGTGGAGTGTCACAGATCCTCGGATTGGGACCCCAAAGGCTATCTAGCGCAACCCTGTATGGCGCACAAAGTGCAACTCTGCACCTGCGCATTTCATGATGCATTTGTTCTAGCGCATGGCTATCATTATTGAGGGGAAGTGCGTGGAACTGGACTTGGCGTTTCGATTTCTGGGAATGGAGTTGAGAGACAACCTAACCTGGGGAGAGAACAGCAAAGACCTGATGAAGAGAGCACGTTGTTGTTGAGTCATTTCGTCGTGTCTGACTCTTCGTGACCCCCTGGACCAGAGCACGCCAGGCACTCCTGTCTTCCACTGCCTCCCGCAGTTTGGTCAAACTCATGCTGGTAGCTTCGAGAACACTGTCCCACCATCTCATCCTCTGTCGTCCCCTTCTCCTTGCGCCCTCCATCTTTCCCAACATCAGGGTCTTTTCCAGGGAGTCTTCTCTTCTCATGAGGTGGCCAAAGTCTTGGAGCCTCAGCTTCAGGATCTGTCCTTCCCGTGAGCACTCAGGGCTGATTTCCTTCAGAATGGAGAGGTTGGATCTTCTTGCAGTCCATGGGACTCTCAAGAGTCTCCTCCAGCACCAGAATTCAAAAGCATCCATTCTCCAGCCATCAGCCTTCTTTATGATCCAGCTCTCACTTCCATACATCACTACTGGGAAAACCATAGCTTTAACTATACGGACCTTTGTTGGCAAGGTGATATCTCTGCTTTTTAAGATGCTGTCAGCAGAGGTTATATTTTCTGAGAATCCTGCAGAAAAAGAATCTCTCAAAGGACCTGTTGATGGCATTTTACCATTGTACTGTGGAGAGTGTATTAACTTATGGTCTGTGTGTGTGGTTTGGGAGCTGCATGGCCAGGGGAAAAACAATGCTGTCCAGGGTTGTAAAGACTGCGGAGAGAATAATTGGGTGTACTCTTCCCACCTTGGATCAAATCTACGCTTCCAGGTGCCATAAGAAAGCGGCAGAGATAGTGCAGGACAGTGCGCACCCCGGAAATGATCTCTTTCTGCCTTCTGGAAGAAGGTGCAGGGTTATAAAGACTAGGACTAGCCGCCTGAGAAACAGTTTCTATTCAAATGCGATTTTGGTTTTAAACGCAGTGTAAGGTAGTCTCTATGGGAGTATATTTAATTATGGGGTCTCAGAGTTTTTAGGGGGCTAACCAGGCTGGGATAGGAGGCTTGTTGGTTTTTGAATGTCTGATGTAGATGTTTTCAATTCCGTTGTTCTGTATGGGACAATGACAATAAAGATTATCATATCGTATTGTATTGATGCTCACGAGCTCTGCGAAAGAAGCACACACACACACACACACACACACACACACACACACACCACTGTTCCCCAATGATCTGTTTTTCTTGTTGTTGTTGTTTAGTTGTGTCCGACTCTTCGTGGCCCCCTGGACCAGAGCACGCCAGGCACTCCTGTCTTCCACTGCCTCCTGCAGTTTGGTCAAACTCATGCTGGTAGCTTCAAGAACACTATCCAACCATCTCGTCCTCTGTCGTCCCCTTCTCCTTGTGCCTTCCATCTTTCCCAACATCAGGGTCTTTTCCAGGGAGTCTTCTCTTCTCATGAGGGGGCCAAAGTACTGGAGCCTCAGCTTCAGGATCTGTCCTTCCAGTGAGCACTCAGGGCTGATTTCCTTCCGAATGGATAGGTTTGATCTTCTTGCAGCCCATGGGACACTCAAGAGTCTCCTCCAGCACCAGAATTCAAAAGCATTAATTCTTCGGCCATCAGCCTTCTTTATGGTCCAGTTTTTCTTACTAGGGACCTAAAAGACTTGAGGGACCTGTTTCTCATGCAAAAGGCTGTAAATTTAGGCCAATTTTGGGGGTGGGTTTGACTTCACCCCCGGAGGTGTACTCCATTGTCTCTAGAGACAAACGGAGGCCGACCGAAGCAGCTCTGTGTTTCCTGCTCAGCAAAATTCTCCTGCCCCACAACTCTGATGTCCCTGCAAAACTTGGGGAGCTTAAAGCAGAAAAACCCCAACAGTATAAACAGAATGAAATATACTCAGAGTTGAGAGTGGATTTCATGCTCTTTATTCAGCTCATAGTAGTGAGGAGGAATGAAAGTTTCCCCAAAATATCTGCTTTATATACATTATTTACACAATGGGCCCCACGTGATCGGCTAATTCCAGGATTCTCCTGCAGGCCAATCAGGTTGTGGATTCACTTCCACCTGGAGCTGGATTGGGTGGCTCCTGCCGACCAATCATACTGCTGCATTCTTCTAGGACCAATCAGACTGCTGCATTCTGAATCCTTTTGTTCAAGGACCAATCAGACTGCTGCAGTTTGGATCCTATTCAACTCAGTACATAACACAGTACAACGAGAATGATTGGAAGGCTCGTTTCGTCAGAAGTCTTTTTTATTTAAATGTTTAATTAAGTATTAGGAAGATTAAGTGTTTTTTTATGTACGTAAATTTGCTTTATTTTCTTTCTTTTTTCTGCATTTTCTTCTTAATTCTTTTTTCTTTAGTTTTCTTTTTGCAGTATGAGATTGTAAATTCTTTGTATAAGTGTGTAATTTAAATGGATAAAGATTATTTCGAGAAATAAATAAAGCGAAAGATGAGAAATCCCAAACTCCTGACAACAGTTCCGCAGGCTGGGTTACACTTTGCAAGAGGTGAGCTGCTAGGCAGGAAGCCTTTGCAAGAGGTCAGCTGTTCCAGGATCTTTCTTTCTTTCTCACTCTCTTTTAGGGACACGGGTGGCGCTGTGGGTTAAACCACAGAGCCTAGGACTTGCCGATCAGAAGGTCGGCGGTTCGAATCCCCGCGACGGGGTGAGCTCCCGTTGCTCGGTCCCTGCTCCTGCCAACCTAGCAGTTCGAAAGCACGTCAAAGTGCAAGTAGATAAATAGGTACCACTCCGGCGGGAAGGTAAATGGCGTTTCCATGCGCTGCTCTGGTTTGCCAGAAGCGGCTTAGACCTGCTGGCCACATGACCTGGAAGATGCACGCCGGCTCCTTCGGACAATAAAGCGAGATGAGCGCCACAACCCCAGAGTCGGCCACGACTGGACCTAAAGGTCAGGGGTCCCTTTACCTTTACTTTACCACTCCCTTTTGCAACACAAGTTATGACTCGAAGGTACGAAACACCCTCATTCTCTCTCTGCCTCCTTTTGTCACTTGCCATAAAATTGTAAGGATTCCCAGCCACGCTGGGGAGATCCTGATCACATAGGAGTATAAACTGAACAAAACCTGGGCAGGAAATGAGATTCGTCAAACCATCGGGAATGTGAGACATAGCAAATCACACGATGATCACACTTTATTTACTGGGCAAAAGGTCTCGCCTGCCAGCGCCAGGAGTTCAAAGCAGTTCAAAACTCAAGCAACACCCTGGTTCAGCGGCTGCTCCGCTTTCTGACCTTTGACAAGACAGAAGGACTGTTTTTGGGGGGACAGGGGGCGGACAGGTGTGGGGGATTCCCTGGTACTGAACGGGGTAACTGTGCCCCTGAAGGACCAGGTGCGCAGCCTGGGAGTCATTTTGGACTCACAGCTGTCCATGGAGGTGCAGCTTAATTCTATGTCCAGGGCAGCTCCATCTGGTACGTAGGCTAAGACCCTACCTGCCTGCGGACTGTCTGGCCAGAGTGGTGCATGCTCTAGTTATCTCCCGCTTGGACTACTGCAATGCGCTCTACATGGGGCTACCTTTGAGGGTGACCTGGAAACCAACTAATCCAGAATGCGGCAGCTAGACTGGGGACTGGGAGCAGCCGCCGAGACCACATAACACCGGTCTTGAAAGACCTACATTGGCTCCCAGTACGTTTCCAAGCACAATTCAAAGTGTTGGTGCTGACCTTTAAAGCCCTAAACGGCCTCGGTCCTGTATACCTGAAGGAGCGTCTCCACCCCCATTGTTCAGCCCGGAGACTGAGGTTCAGCACCGAGGGCCTTCTGGCAGTTACCTCATTGCGAGAAATGAGGTTACAGGGAACCAGGCAGAGGGCCTTCTAGGTAGTGGCGCCCACCCTGTGGAACACCCTCCCTTCAGATGTGAAGGAAATAAGCAGCTATCCTATCTTTAAAAGACATCTTTAAAAGACATCTATTTTCTCCTACTTAAGGACTCTAGATGGGCTCTTAAAGGTAAAGGACCCCTGACCATTAGGTCCAGTCGTGACCGACTCTGGGATTGCAGCGCTCATCTCGCTTTACTGGCTGAGGGAGCCGGCGTACAGCTTCCGGGTCATGTGGCCAGCAGGACTGAGCCGCTTCTGGCGAACCAGAGCAGCGCACAGAAACGCCGTTTACCTCCCGCCGGAGCGGTACCTATTTATCTACTTGCACTTTGAGGTGCTTTCGAACTGCTAGGTTGGCAGGAGCAGGGACCGAGCAACGGGAGCTCACCCTGTCATTGCGGGGATTCGAACCGCCGACCTTCTGATCGGCAAGCCCTAGGCTCTGTGGTTTAACCCACAGCGCCACCCGCGTCCCTTAGACGGGCTCTTAGATACTCCATAAGGGAAAGGGAGCAGTGTTTTTCTCATAATAAAACGAAGCAGGAATGCTCTCTCTCACCCTCAAATGCACATGGTCAAAACAAGACTCGGCAGAATGGCACCTGAGGAATAGGGTGTGTGCGGCGGGACTCACACAACAGGTGGCTCTTACCTGGGTGCCTGAGGCAACATTCCACCCCTTCCCCAAATATGAGAAGCAGTTAGACACGGCCCCTATTTATCTTCCCATCGCAGGCTCAGTTCCTAGAAATCCAGGTTGCCTAGAGGGTGCTTGTTTCTGCAGAAACACCCTCCAGCGATCTCTGCCCTATAATTTCTTTCAGGTGGGGCAGAGGGCATTCTTCCCCCTCCCTTGAGCGGTTTGGAGAAAAACAAACCGGGGCGTTGGGTTTGGAGGGTCCGTTTTCCCCCGAGACCCCTCGGAAAGGCAGGGCTGTGTGGCGCAGTGGTTAGAGCAACTGCTTTGCAGGCAGGCAGGCAGACCACCCCCGAGATAGCATCTCTGGGTCAGGCCGCTGCTGCCAGTCCGTGCTAGGTAGGCCAGTCTCTTCCCACGTTGCGATTTAAATCGGTTTCATGAGGACTAGAATTCTGATTTATCGTTTGGCAAAGAGGTAAAGGTACCCCTGCCCGTACGGGCCAGTTGTGTCCGACTCTGGGGTTGTGCACCCATCTCACTTAAGAGGCCGGGGGCCAGCGCTGTCCGGAGACACTTCTGGGTCACGTGGCCAGCGTGACGAAGCTGCTCTGGCGAGCCAGCACCAGCGCAGCACACGGAAACGCCGTTTACCTTCCCACTATAAAGCGGTACCTATTTATCTACTTGCACTTAGGGGTGCTTTCGAACTGCTAGGTGGACAGGAGCTGGGACTGAAAGACGGGAGCTCACCCTGCCGCAGGGATTCGAACTGCCGACCTTCTGATCGGCAAGTCCTAGGCTCTGTGGTTTAACCCACAGCGCCACCCGCGTCCCTTGCATCGTTTGGCAAACAAGGGCCAACTAAATCCGTAGGAGAGGCCCGTTTTCCCACTGCTGGTCTGTCGGCGGAGGAGATCCCACTTCTGCCACCATCTCTCTTGGGATGATGCAGCTACGGGGTCTCACGTGCCCACCAGCTCTGACCACTAGGCATGCTGGCCGGGGCTGATGGCAGTTGTGGTCCCCAATATTGAGAGGGCACCAGGTCACTGACGCTGCAAACTCTATGCAAGGGCTTTCTTCCAGATGCGAATTCCCAGATGCGAATCCTGGTGGTGGGGCAGCCCTCCAGGAAGAGTTCCGCTTTGCCCCCAAATGGCAACAGGATAACCTGCCATTTGGCCTCCTCCTCGTGGTTAAAAAGAGGCAGTGCAGCTTCTGGGTCATGTGGCCAGAATGACTAAGCCGCTTCTGGCGAACCAGAACAGCGCACGGAAACGCCATTTACCTTCCCACCAGAGTGGTACCTATTTATCTACTTGCACTTTGACGTGCTTTCGAACTACTAGGTTGGCAGGAGCAGGGACCGAGCAACGGGAGCTCACCCCGTCACGGGGATTCGAACCGCTGACCTTCTGATCGGCAAGTCCTAGGCTCTGTGGTTTAACCCACAGCGCCACCCGCGTCCCTGTAACCCGAGGTACCACTGTACATAAAGGAAATGGCCATTGAGAACTGGCATTTTCCCACGGCTGATAAACTCCACCTTTCGCCTTCTGTTTTCGTGCTCAGACATTCCTCGAAGAGGCCTTTTGAAACGATCACCTCACCCCTCCTGGAAATCTCCGGGGTGTCTTCCTTTTTCACAACTCTCTGACCCAAGTCTTGACCCCTGCTTTGTCCCTCCCCGCCCCACGGAGGCAGGAGATTCTCCGGGCCTCCATATGGGCTAGCAGCTTGCGTTGCCTAACCTGCAGTTGGTCAGCCGGAGTCAATTCGAAGCAGGTGAGCTGGCCCATTTTTAGGGAGGTGTCAACCTGCCGCTCAGGGTTTCAGAAATAATTCTCCTTAGAAGAACTGTTGAGCCAAATAGATCCAGGCGGGCCATTTCCATGAATTAAAAAAACAAAAACCGTAGAGTTCGAAGGTTCATCTAGCCAACCCCTGCCGTGCAGCAATTTCAGCTAAAGAGATTTAATTTTATTCCAGTTCCACATGTCAGTTCTAACATGGGATACAGACCTTGTTGTTCGGAAGTTTATCAACTCCTTGCGATGTGTGGGCTTGAGTATTATGTTAGTCCAGCTCATCGTATATTCTTGGCATCTGTTTGTCTTGAGAGACAATGGAGTGTGCCTCTGGGGGTGAACTTTGGCAGCAGTTGTTTGTTCTGGATCTTAGGAAGTAAACCCGAAAATTGCGTTTTCGGAGCGTTGCTTTGTCTAAAAAGTTCAATAACTTTTGGGTTTGTCTAAAAAAAGCTCAATAACTTTCAGGTTTTCTATAAGAAAACTCAACAATTTTGGTGGTCCCCCCCCAAAAAAAGTTCAACAATTTTGGATTTTAAAATTATTTTATTTATGATTTTCAGTTTTATACATTTCAGTAATTTTAATATCCTTTTAACATCTCAAAACCCGACTTCCCTCCCCCTCGTTCTGCGGTTCCTTAAATCTGCTTTTTATATTTTCTGCACATTCCAAATTAACTTAATCTACTCGTTTATTCATCTACTTTAAATATATATATATATATATATATATATATTTAAATATATATATATATACTTTAAATATATTACAATAATCCTGCCAATGTTCTTATCTGTTTACAGTTTGTAAATATTCAATAAACCATTTCCATTCATATATATATATATATATGTGTGTGTGTGTGTGTGTGTGTTATCTTGATTTCTTATTCTCCGCAGTAAGTTCCACCACTTCTGTATATCCCACAAGTTTTTGTATCCATTCTTCTTTCGCTGGGACTTCTTCCCATTTCTCAAATGCTCAACTATTTTGGGTCTTCCTAAAAAGAAAAAAAGCTTTTGGGGCGTCCTGGATTTTACTTTTTGAAATATGGCAACCCTACTGGTTTCATCTCAGGACGCAGGTGGCGCTGTGGTCTAAACCACAGAGCCTAGGACTTGCCGATCAGAAGGTCGGTGGTTCGAATCCCCGCGCTGACAGGGTGAGCTCCCGTTGCTCGGTCCCTGCTCCTGCCAACCTAGCAGTTCGAAAGCACATCAAAGTGCAAGTAGATAAATAGGTACCACTCCGGTGGGAAGGTAAACGGCGTTTCCGTGCGCTGCTCTTGTTCGCCAGAAGCGGCTTCGTCCTGCTGGCCACATGACCCGGAAGCTGTACGCCGGCTCCCTCGGCCAATAAAGCGAAATGAGCGCCACAACCCCAGAGTCGGCCACGACTGGACCTAATGGTTAGGGGTCCCTTTACCTTTACCTTATATAATAGAATAATGATACTATTCAAATTGTAGGAAGAAGCCAATCTCCCCCGGTTTCCTATCTCCCCTACTGCAGCCCAATTGTTTGCCTGTTCACGCAAAACCATGGTTTGACTAGCATTTTGTGTGCGCCAGGGCTGCGGTTTGCACATAGCACGCGATGTAATTCAAACTCAACTTCTTTAAAGGAGGGAAGGTGTTTTTCCAGGTAATAAAGGCATCTTTTAAGTCAGGCTTTGTCAGCCGGTGAAATGGAAATTTCCAGTTGCTTAACCTGTTTTCTGGCTTCCTCAAAGTGCAACTGAGGAGGGTTCTAGTCTTCGAAGAACCTCTCCAAGGTTATCAGTTGCTTGACGTTGAAAAATTCCTCAGGTAAATGTCTCTGCTTTGGCTGTTGAGGTAGAAGCTGCCACAGTTCCCTAACACAGAGGTTCAAGCCAGGTTCAAACGCTTTGTGTTTTATGTTGCAAAACTGCACCGTGGTCTTGGGACAAAAAGTGGCCTACAAATTTAATTCGCTCTCAAACAATCGCTGGCTCCGACGAGCAGCTCCTCTAGACCAGCACCTTGTTCTCTCAATAGCCAACCGGGTGCCCCTGAGGGGAAACTTTGGCCAACTGCCTCCATATGGACTAGGAACCTGAGTGCACCAAAACACTGCCAGTCACCAGGGCTCGGCGTGCGATGATCTCCAGAGATGATCTCTGATCCCTTCCAGCTAAACATCCCGGCTGGCTGTTTCACTGAGTCAGAGACCAAGGAGCATCTTCAGAAATGCCACCTTTGCCCTTGCCCTCCTGAGCCCCACTCAGCTTCCGGGCACAATTTTCTCACCTGCTGAGCTCAAGGGGTCAGGAAACCCGAGGTTAGGAGGAAGGTTCAAGGAAAGCAAAGGTGTTTTTGCAAGAGCGAACCTGGGGAGGGATGGAGAGGCGTGGGAACTGTTTACGATAAAGCAAGGGCAGCGGTCAGCAAACTTACCATGCCTCAGGCCGGTGTCTCCGGTGCCGATCGCGTGGCGGGCTGGAGGGCGGGAGAGCGCGTCCCCATACACATGCACACACGCTATTTCCAGCACACTTCCGGGTCAGATGAGCACTGGAAATAGCTCCGACCCAGATGTGGACCGGAAATAACGCTTGCACATGCGCAAATAATGCTTGCACATGCGCACAAACTATTTCCAGCGCTTCTCCGACCCGGAAGTGGGCATCCGCGCAGCGCCGGTAAGAACGGGTGGCAGCAACGGGCGGTGGCAGTTGCTGCAGACCGGATAAACGAGTCCCTCGGGCCTTATCCAGCCCGCAGGCCTTAGTTTGGGGACCCCTGAGCAAGGGCATAGCGCACGGGGGCATGGAGGCAGAGGCCCCACCCCTCAAGTAAATAAATAAAAATACTTAACTAAAAGCAGAAATAATCAGCGTACCCGTCAACATTTCTCTGATGAAAACAGTAAAGGTAAAGGGACCCCAGTCTACTATTAATCTCTACTAACTATTAGCCTACACGTTGTGTTTGTATTGAAGGGACGCGGGTGGCGCTGTGGGTAAAAGCCTCAGCTCCTAGGGCTTGCCAATCGAAAGGTCAGCGGTTCGAATCCCCGCGGCGGGATGCGCTCCCATCGCTCGGTCCCAGCGCCTGCCAACCTAGCAGTTCGAAAGCACCCCCGGGTGCAAGTAGATAAATAGGTCTAGCAGGAAGGTAAACGGCGTTCCGTGTGCTGCGCTGGCTCGCCAGAGCAGCGATGTCACGCTGGCCACGTGACCCGGAAGTGTCTCCGGACAGCGCTGGCCCCCGGCCTATAGAGTGAGATGGGCGCACCAACCCCAGAGTCTGTCAAGACTGGCCTGTACGGGCAAGGGTACCTTTACCTTTACCTTGTGTTTGTATTGTTGTGAGAGGGGAGATAGGTGATATTTTGGTCTTCCTCTGGTCATTTTTCTGCTGAGCCAAGCCACAGTCCGGTCAAAGGTGTCATCGAAACCAGACATTTTCTCAACTGATTGGCAGTTTTTATTACATCCATGGGTAAAAATGAACGCAAGAGGAGGACTCCCCTCACATTGTGAAACTTTCCAGCTCACTGTCTATCGACTTTATACAAATAGGAGTTCTGTTTTTTTGGCAAAGGTGTTTTGTTTTGTTTTTAAAATTCATTTTGCAGAGAGCAACCGTTGCGACAACAGATGGACATTAGAAGGTGGAAAACAAAACTATAAAACACTGTGGGAGTCCCCATTGCACGGGGTTCAAATAACAAAGTCCAAGACTATCGGCATTATCTGATTATCAAGTTCAATTCCAGATTCGCCAGGCGTAGGTGGCCTTGAGAATGATGGCTCTGCTGTGCTGTGTACGAAATAAAGCGCGTCTGGAGACTCTAGTCCTCAGCCAAATCTCAAATTATGTGTCATTTTCTTCACATTCCTGATACCAAGTGCCCAGCGTCAGATTCTGGTCTGTTTTCCGCTGAGCGGCAATTCCTACTTGAGTTGCCAAGCTCATATAGAAGACCAAGAACTTGCGATATTTGGTTGCTAATTTGTTTGTTCAGTCATACCTCGGGTTACAGACGCTTCAGGTTGCGTTTTTTCGGGTTACAGACAACCGAGACCCGGAAGTACCGGAACAGGTTACTTCCAGGTTTCGGCGGCCGTGCATGCGCAGAAGCGCTAAATCGCGCTTTGCACATGTGTAGAAGCACCGAATCGCAACCCACGCGTGCGCAGATGCGCCGCTGCGGGTTGCGAACATGCATCCCACAAGGATCATGTTCACAACCCAAGCGTCCACTGTATTGCCTAAATACAGTGGTACCTCGGGTTAAGTACTTAATTCGTTCTGGAGGTCCGTTCTTAACCTGAAACTATTCTTAACTTGAAGCACCACTTTAGCTAATGGGGCCTCCTGCTGCTGCCGCGCCACCGGAGCACGATTTCTGTTCTCATCCTGAAGCAAAGTTCTTAATCCGAGGTACTATTTCTGGGTTAGCGGAGTCTGTAACCTGAAGCGTCTGTCACCTGAAGCGTATGTAACCCGAGGTACCACTGTACTGGCTTTTGGGATAGGGTTGAATATTTCATGATTTATCTGTATGATGTTATATTAAAAATACACACACACACAGAGCGAAGCCTTGCTGGCTCAGACCTGAGACCCCACAAGTCTTATCTGGAAAAACCCAGACATCATCGGACTGGGCGCCATTCCATCGCCACATTCACCATCACAGAACTGGGTGCGGCCGTGGAGCTCCGTCGAGAAAGAAAGGATAGCGGGTGGGTCAGAGCGGCAAGTCACAAAATGTGTCATGATCTGTCCTGCGAACCTTCATTGCCGGGGTTGGACTAGAACCCACTGGGTCCCTTTTAACTCTTGTTGATTCTACTGTTGTGTTCCACAATTCCAATAATCTGGATTTGGAGAAAACAACATGGACCATAAATCCCTGGCCAGAGGAAGCCAGTTCTGGTATCTGAGGGGGTCTCAGAGATGAGGGTGGGCAACACAGATGCAGATATGTATTTATTTCGCAAATGTATACACTGCTTAAATGTGCAGAAAGACACAAACACAACACCCTGAAAACAGTTTTAAAAAAAGAGATAAAATAAGAGAGAGAGGGGGGGGGATGAGAAGGAGGAAGAACTACGTATGCCACCTCAAGCTCCTTGGGGAATAGATAGCCATGTGCTTAGAACAACAGACTTAGAACCATAGAATTGCAGAGTTGGAAGGGCCCCCTTGCAACACACAGATCTTTTATCCTGTTAATGGAGAAATCTGAGGGCTCCCTTGGACAAAAAGCAAGGATACCAGCCAGGAATACCAGAGCAAAACAGCAGCCAGTAGGCTTGGTCTTTCTTGAAGACTGTTGCGACAGGACTCCCACCTGCCACAAGGTGGAACAAGATGGAAGCGCCGAACAAAAGAGAACCCAAACTTTTATTAGCTGCTAATCCCCATGTTACACCCCCCCAAACTACATCACTAATACATCATGGTTACATCATGAAAGGGGAGGTCTGGTGGCCGTAATCTGAGCATCCTGGACCCTGCCCCATGGTTCTCCTTGCCCTCCACCAAACACCCATCAAGTGAAACAAAAGAGATATTTACATTTTCCTGTTTTCCAGCCAAGTGAACCACACCCTTTTGTCTTCATCTGGGTTTGTTATTTCTGGAATGGCTACCTGTCTGGCACTCAGGTATTAGGATGCCAGGAATTATCACTCAGGCAGAGGGGCTGCTGAGTAGCTGAGCTCACATGTCTATATCAGTGTTTCCCAACCTTTTTTGGGCAAAGGCACACTTGTTTCATGAAAAAAATATCGAGGCACACCACCATTACAGCCCCGTGACGTCAGCGCGCAGCGTCACGCCGGGAGGGACGCACGAAAGTGTAAGTTTCAATTTTTTCCCCTCCCCCTTGCCTTCCTTCTGTGCCAACCGCCAAAAAGCCAAGAAAAAAGCCAAGACTTTAGGGCAGCAGGTCGACATGGAAGAAGCTCCTACCTAAGGACAGGTGCGACGGCCGTGTCCTCTTCTGCCACACTTGGCAGCCCTGCCTCACGGTCGTGACTCCCACCCTGATTTCTCCCCGCAGGTCGAGCGGCACAGGCAGCCCAATGTGTCCAGCCCAGACACAAGCCCCGCTTCCCCACTCTAGATCCTGAATGCGACCAAGTGCTCTGGACTCCCGAGCAGGGTGGGAAAGAGGACTCGCATCTGGTAGCCTCCGGGCTCCTCGCCTGCTCGAGGGATGGCATTGCAGGCAAGCTGCCGGCCGTCGCCATCGCCGCCCCCTCATGCGAGTGGACCTGCCCGGAGTGGTGGGCCGGGGGAGGCTCGCTCTCTGTGGGGATGTGGCCCGCACGCGCGGCCCCGCTTCCTCCTGCCCAGGGCTGAGCTCCTTACCCGCGATCTCGGTCTCGCGCACGCGGATCCCACTTATTCTGAAGCTCGCGCCACTAGCCGGGGCTCTCACACCGTGCCAGGGCGAGGCGGCGCGGCCCACTGACGTCATCGTGGCTCGCCGCCGCCCTCGACTTCCCTGTTCCCTCCCCTCCCTCGGGTCGCCGTGGTTACCGAGGACTGCAAGCTGCTCGGGCGAGCGTGGGGCATTAAGTGGGAGAAGGAAAATTAAAATTAAAACTCGCCTGAAGGCCGCCTCTCCGGATACAGTGGTGCCTCGCAAGACGAAATTAATTCGTTCCGCAAGTCTCTTCGTCTTGCGAGTTTTTCGTCTTGCGATGCACGGTTTCCCATAGGAATGCATTGAAAATCAATTAATGCATTCCTAGGGAAACCGCCTTCAGACCAGGTCCGGGGACAGTCTGTCCCCCGACCTCTTCTGAAGGCTGGGGGGGGCAAGGGCTTTGCTTCCCACCCCCAGCATTTAAAAAAACCCCGGGACAGCGGAGGACTTCTCCGCTGTCCGGGGCAATCTTAAAATGCTGGCGGGCGGCATTTTAAAATCGCCCGGGATAGCGGAGGACTTCTCCGCTGTCCGGGGCGATTTAAAAGCCCCTGGGAAGGCAGGCAGGGGGGACAAAGATTTTCACCCCCCGCCCGCCTTCAGAAGAGGTCCTGGACCTCTTCTGAAGGTGGGCGGCGGCGAAAGTCTTTGCTCCCCCCTGCCTGCCTTCGCGGGAGAGCGGAG
>JAXCMG010000040.1:4981426-4992184 GCA_034642415.1 Podarcis siculus
ATAATAATAATAATAATAATAATAATAATAATAATAATAATAATAATTACTATGAGAAAGGGCAAGGCATGGAAACCCAGCCAACACATTTCCGTTGGCAATACGCTCCCTTTATTCAGCGTCTTGAGGTCGAGCACCTTAGATTGCAGGGGAAGGTGTGTAGCTCAGCAGCAAGTTCAATCCACGGCAATGAAACCTCAGAGAGCCACTGCCTCAGCCCTGTATACCTGAAGGAGCGTCTCCACCCCCATCGTCCAGCCCGGACACTGAGGTCCAGCTCCGAGGGCCTTCTGGCGGTTCCCTCCCTGCGAGAAGTGAGGTTACAGGGAACCAGGCAGAGGGCCTTCTCGGTGGTGGCACCCTCCCTGTGGAACACCCTCCCATCAGATGCCAAAGAGATAAACAACTATTTGACTTTCAGAAGACATCTGAAGGCAGCCCTGTTTAGGGAAGTTTTTAATGTTTGGTGTTTTATTGTGTTTTTAATGTATTGTTGGAAGCCGGCCAGAGTGGCTGGGGAAACTAGCCAGATGGGTGGGGTATAAATAATAATAATATATTATTGGTAGTAGTAGTAGTAGTAGTATACTAAGTGAGATGGAGGGACGCGGGTGGCGCTGTGGGTTAAACCACAGAGCCTAGGGCTTGCCGATCAGAAGGTCGGCGGTTCGAATCCCCGCAATGACGTTATGAGCTCCCGTTGCTCGGTCCCTGCTCCTGCCATCCTAGCAGTTTGAAAGCGCATCAAAGTGCAAGTAGATAAATAGGTACCACTCTGGTGGGAAGGTAAACGGCGTTTCCGTGCACTGCTCTGGTTCACCAGAAGCGGCTTAGTCATGCTGGCCACATGACCCGGAAGCTGTATGCTGGCTCCCTCGGCCAATAAAGCGAGATGAGCGTCGCAACCCCAGAGTCGGCCACGACTGGACCTGACGGTCAGGGGTCCCTTTACCTTTACCTTAAGTGAGATGAACCAATGGGCTGAGTTGGTTTAATACGGCTCTCCACGCCCCTCTTCAAACCAGACCCAGTAATTACCATGGTGAGGGACTCTTAAGGCAACAGGCCATTGATCGGGAAACGCTTTGCAGGCAGAATGTCCCGGGGTTTGAAGTCATATATGTCTAGGAAAACGGAATCACTGCTAACCAGAGGAGCAAAAACCCTGGCTGGATGGATCAATGGTCTTACTCGGGGTAAAGGTAAAGGACCCCTGGACGGTTAAGTCCAGTCCAAGGCGACTATGGGGTTGCAGCGCTCATCTCGCTTTCAGGCCGAGGGAGCCGGCGTTTGTCCGCAAAAGACTTTCCGGTTCATGTGTACCAATCTGTCAACTCCAGTTTCTCCCTCCCTTCGTAAGTGTATGCATATATTTATTCAGTGGTACCTCGGGCTACGTACTTAATTCGTTCCGGAGGTACGTTCTTAACCTTAAACTGTTCTTAACCTGAAGCACCACTTTAGCTAATGGGGCCGGAGCACGATTTCTGTTCTCATCCTGAAGCAAAGTTCTTAACCTGAAGCACCATTTCTCGGTTAGCGGAGTGTGTAACCTGAAGTGTATGTAACCTGAAGCGTATGTAACCCGAGGTACCACTGTATATGGAATTGCTTTTACGTTAACACTAACCGTTTTCGAACCGTTTCCTTATTCCGGATGTTTTCACTGCGAAGGTCCTTTGAGATATTCCAGCGGGGAGAGATTCGCAATAAATAAACCGTTCTGGTGTGGGCGATCGTAAGTCCTCCTGACTGAGATAGCTCAGTCGGTACACGGTGAGACTTTTAATCTTGGGGTCACGAGTTCGAATCCCGCGTTGGGCAAAAGACATTGCAGGGGGTTGGGCCACAATTCTATGATACTTCCAAGATTCCCCAGGATTTTGTAGAAAGAATTCGGAACAGCTGGATGAAACATTAGAAATCTCCAATGGATTTGGGGACAGATGTAGAGTCTCTGTGTTGGGTAAAAGGCTGTTTGAAGCCCCTAATCTTTACCTTTGGAATGAAGAACACAGACAAGACCTATTTGGAGAATTTTTTATTGCTCTTTTCATTACTCCCCACCCGTCTCCAGATAAATCTTATATAAATAATACAAACCAGCAGCACGTTCAAAACACTGGCGACACAAACAAGAATAAGTTAACAATAAATAAGAGGACCTGGTTTTAAAAACACACACTCACACACATATTTAGAACCACAAAACAGGTTGGGGTTTTTTGACAGGTGTTCAGAGAACAGGGGGGCATGACCAAACTTGTCTCTCTCTCACCCCCCCCCCGCAAGACCCTGCTTTTGACATATATGCCCCAAAAGAACCCCAGAATTACTAGTTATCCTCTACATTTAATACCACCCACTTATAAATAAAGCTGTTTGATGCATTAAAGTGCTTGTAACCTGTAATGGTGTTTCGCTGACACTGCGATGCCCCATTGGTTGGGTTTTTAGGGGACCAACCCTGATTGGTTGGGACGGACTTTTGAGATAAGAGGTACCGTATTTTTCGCTCTATAAGACGCACCAGACCACAAGACGCACCTAGTTTTTGGAGGAGGAAAACAAGAAAAAAAAAATTCTGAATCTCAGAAGCCAGAACAGCAAGAGGGATCACTGGGCGGTGAAAGCAGCAATCCCTCTTGCTGTTCTGGCTTCTGGGATAGCTGCGCAGCCTGCATTCGCTCCATAAGACGCACATACATTTCCCCTTACCTTTTAGGAGGGGAAAAGTGAGTCTTATAGAGCAAAAAATATGGTATTTGGTTGGGACAGGGTTTTGTGAAAAGAGACCCTGGTTGGGATGGGCTTTTGATAAAAGTGGTCCCTGGTTGCCTAGGGCAGACTTTCGAGAAAAGATGGCCTAGATATGATAGGTCCTTGATCCCTGATTGGTTGGGAAGGGCTTTCAGGGGAAACGTCCCTGACTGGTTGGGATGGTCTTTAGGAAATGAGGTCCCTGATGGGTTGGGACGGGCTTTTGATAAAAGAAGTCCCTGGTTGCCTAGGATAGACTTTCGAGAAAAGATGGCCTAGATAAGATAGGTCCTTGATCCCTGATTGGTTGGGAAGGGCTTTCGGGAAAATAGGTCCCTGACTGGTTGCGATGGTCTTTAGGAAATGAAGTCCCTGATGGGTTGGGATGGGCTTTTGATAAAAGAGGTCCCTGGTGGGTTAGGACAGACTTTTGAGGGAAAATGACCTAGTAGTAAAAAGGAGCTGCCAATTGGGCAATGCACTGGCAAGACGAGACGATGTTCAGCACACACACATCCTCCCGAAAATTGCTGTTTTGCACCGGAGATGGCACTGAGCCCTGGGCTGTTCCTATTGTCCCCTTGCTCCGGACAGACAGGACGCCGCTTCCCGCAGAGCCCCTCTCTCCGCCCTCGCCGGGCTGCTATGCACAATGGCAACGTGTGACGATCATGTCGTCGAAGAGCTGCGTCACCACCTTCCCGTCGCTGGC
This sequence comes from Podarcis siculus, assembly GCA_034642415.1. Classification (NCBI taxonomy): domain Eukaryota; kingdom Metazoa; phylum Chordata; class Lepidosauria; order Squamata; family Lacertidae; genus Podarcis; species Podarcis siculus. The sequence goes on from JAXCMG010000040.1 coordinate 4,984,899, forward strand.
ATAGTGCATGAGGACCATGGGTTCGTAGGCGGCGGGGACGCAGCAGGGGGCCGGCGTCTCCCCGGACAGGCTATGGAGCCTGGCCTTGATTTGGGCGTGCATGCTGGCCGGCTTGTAGTTGTGGGGGCACGAGCCCTCGCAGAACCTCATGGAGTAGCTGCTGGGAGCCAGCACCCAATCGGACCACCCAATGTCAGCGAACGAAACCTTGAGCGAGCGGAGGCAGCATTTGGTGTCTCCTTTGCCACACTCCTCGTCCAGCTGCCTCCGCTTCCGGACCTGCCTGCGCCCCTGCATCTCGATGTCCAGGGGGAGCCACTCTTGCCCTTCCAGGACGGAGGAAGCCACATCCGTGGGAAACTCCAGGCCCAAATGGAGCCTCAGGTCGGGCCCGGCTAGCCACTGCCCCACGGCGTCTCTGAGGTTGAGGACGGGTGTGGTCCTCGAGACCAGCTGGGAGGCCAGGAGCGTGGCGGTTTCTCCATCCCCACTGGTCAGTCTGTAGATGTTGACGCGAGCCAACCTGGTCGAGTTGAGATGGGAGATGCCAGGGACGTCGAGGAACTTCTTGGGCAGAGACAGCTCAGCCCGAAAGACATGGAGGTCCCGGCTGAGCGCTGCTGTCCTGGAGACTTCCAGGCTGTATAGGGGCCTGAGTGGGTCGCTGGTGACCCCTGGACCTGCAGCCAATCCATGGCCCAGAAGCTTAACTGTGGAGAGAATGAAGAGAGGAAGACGTCAGGAGCGAGCCAGCAATAAATCACACAGAGTAGGCCATGTTAACTCTTTATTAGCAAGAACACAATCTTTTTATTATTATTGATTTCTGATACACACAATACAATAATACACAAAGATACAAAACACAAAGATATAAAAGAAACACTACAAAAGAAAACCACAAAAAAATAATATACCGTATTTTTTGCTCTATAAGACTCACTTTTTCCTTCCTAAAAAGTAAGGGGAAATGTGTGTGCGTCTTATGGAGTGAATGCAGGCTGCGCAGCTATCCCAGAAGCCAGAACAGCAAGAGGGATTGCTGCTTTCACTGCGCAGCAATCCCTCTTGCTGTTCTGGCTTCTGAGATTCAGAATATTTTTCCCTTGTTTTCCTCCTCCAAAAACTAGGTGCGTCTTGTGGTCTGGTGTGTCTTATAGAGCGAAAAATACGGCAGATGAAATTACATTCCCACCACCCACGCTTCGCTCCCCTCCACCACACCCCAATTTCTGTTTTCTATTATGTTAAATCATTGCATTGCATTTCTTATCTGATTTTCTTTCATATCTCATTTCCACATCATTCTTCTTACGTATTCTTCTAGTCTTAATCTATATATATCAACATGTTATTTTGTGAACAGTGTTTCTCTATATAATCTTCAAAGCATTTCCATTGTACAGTGGTACCTCGGGTTAAGTACTTAATTCGTTCCGGAGGTCCGTACTTAACCTGAAACTGTTCTTAACCTGAAGCACCACTTTAGCTAATGGGGCCGCCCACTGCTGCCGCGCTGCTGGAGCACGATTTCTGTTCTCATCCTGAAGCAAAGTTCTTAACCTGAAGCACTATTTCTGGGTTAGCGGAGTGTGTAACCTGAAGCGTATGTAACCTGAGGTACCACTGTATTATTTTGTGCACAGTGTTTATATAATCTTCAAAGCATTTCCATTGCAATCTTAACTTTTGATTTGACTAGCAAGAACACAATCTGCACAGACTCTGTGGGGTGCCAGCCCTCATGAGCACAGCAACCCATCCCTGGTAGGTCTTGCCCCATGGATCAGTTGCTGAGGCCGAAGACCCCCGTCTTCCCCATAGACATCTAGGTCTCCTCCTCTCCTGGGTGTTTTCCAAGCAATCAGAGATGCTCCCTTCGTGGAGCGAGCCTCTCCTACACCCTCTTCACACCTCTCCTGGTTCTGGGAGACACGGGGAGAGGGGAGCTTGTCACAGCAGGAGAGGGAGACATCCGTGACTTTTCACCAGCCAGAGCTATGTTGAATCAGCAAAGCTAACAGCTAACAGAAAATCTACTTTTTTTTGAAGAACGGAAGCCCTTTTCGAATTATTTGAAGAAAAATTACAGCAGGAAGAATCCGCGACCGGGTTTTGAGCTATGAGCAGCAGAAAGAATGAGAGGCGATTGTGTTACGAGTGTGATTTTTTAAAAGAGAGTGAAGATGCAGCAAAATTGGAGAGGGATAAGGAAAACGTCTCGGAAGCGGAAAATAGAAAAGAAATCTCTGTTTAAAATGCATTTGGAATTTTCTGTGTCATTTTTTCAAAATTTAATAAAAATATTATTAAAAAGAAAGAGAGAGAGAGAAAGCGACAGTCAAATGAAACCACGATCAGGATTCGAATAGCAGGCAATGGAAGGAGAATAAATAAATGACAGTAATATAAGTCATAATGCAGTATAAAATAAATGGCAGCTTGTAAAGTAATATAACAGGAGCATCGCAGCTGGGAAATCGAAACGTAAGGAATTACGAGATTGAAAGTGAACTGAACGATGTCAAATTTTGTGTAAAAAGCTTTAGGAATGCAGTAAAGCTTACCTTTCGCTCTCAGGGTATGAACAGTTTTCGCTGCTGGTGGCAAGGTCTGGTTCACTCTCAGTTGAGCCAGCATCTCCCGGTAGACCAGGTGAGCCTCTCGTAGCCCACCTTGACCCAAAGCCCCTCGGACGCTGGGAGGTTTCTCCATCCCAAGCCGTTCCAGGATGCTTTGTTTGACAGCCTCCAGTTGCGGGTGGGTGTTTTGGGGGCCGTGGGGTTGCAGGTCAACCACGCCGGACAGGAGAGACTGCAGGAACAGCACCCAGAGGCTGGTGGCAAGGCGAGAGGCTCCGGGCATCGTGGTTGGAAGTCAGAGACTTTGGAGGTGGCAAATTTCTCCGGCGAGCTGGGCTTGGCTGGCCCAGACCTTTGGTTTTATACCCGAGGCGAAGTTAAGTCACCAGTGACGTGGAAGAACTGTAAACAGAGAAAAGGAAAAAAAGAAGAAAAAGATTTTGACAGTCGGCTGTGTGTTTTTTTTTCTTCCTTGGAGCAGACAGGTTTATAATAACTCGAAGACGCTTAGGGTGTGGGGGGCAAAGGCCAGGTCTTCTGCCCTCTGTGGCAGTGCCCAACCGGACACTGATTTTTGGGAAGTCGCAAAGCGGGAACGGAGCGCGGCAGCGGCAACGGTTGCGTTTCCCTAGGGAGGTTGTGGACTCTCCTTCTTTGGGGGTTTTTCAGCAGAGGTCAGATGGTCATCTGTTGTGGGTGCTTGAGCCGAGATTCCTGCATTGCCGGGGTTGGGCTGGATGACCCCTGGGGGTCCCACGCAAATCTAGTTCTATGATTTCCACCTGTGGTTTCCAGCCGCTGGGTCTCAGAGGTATACTCTCGGCTCAAGCATCCAGGACAGATGACCGTACAACCTCTGCTGGAAAACCTCCAAGGGAGACCGTTCCACTGTCAAACAGCTCTTACCACCAGAAATTTCTCCTTCATATTTAGCTGGAATCTCCTTTCTTGGAACTTGAAGCCGTGGGTTCGAGTCCTACCGTCCAGAGCTCAGGCTTGCAAAGCGATGGGTCAATAATAATAGTAATAATAATAATAATAATTTATTATTTATACCCCGTCCATCTGGCTGGGCTTCCCCAGCCACTCTGGGCAGCTTCCAACAAAATATTAAAATACTGTAATACATCAAACATTAAAAGCTTCCCTAAACAGGGCTGCCTTCAGATGTCTTCTAAAAGTCTGGTAGTTGTTGTTCTCTTTGACATCTGGTGGGAGGGCGTTCCACAGGGCGGACGCCACCACCGAGAAGGCTCTCTGCCTGGTTCCCTGGAACTTGGCTTCTTGCAGTGAGGGAACCGGCAGAAGGCCCTCGGCGCTGTACCTCTAGAATTCGAATTGGGCTTTCAGCCTGATCCAAGAAGGCTCTCTTTGTGAGTTCGCTCCTTCTCCAAATGAGCCTTTGGCTTTTGCTTTTTTGGCAACTGGTCTGAACACAAAACATCAGCTAGAGGCGGGTTCCAATCAGCCTCCAAACATGGCCATTTTGTATGTCCAACTAAGGCAAAAGACCAGGATGGGGGGCAGAGGGGGTCACCTGTGGCCCCCTCCATATGTGTAAGGTGAAGGTAAAGGGACCCCTGACCATTAGGTCCAGTCGTGACCTACTCTGGGGTTGCGGCGCTCATCTCACTTTACTGGCCGAGGGAGCCGGTGTACAGCTTCCGGGTCATGTGGCCAGCAGGACTAAGCCGCTTCTGGCAAACCAGAGCAGCGCACGGAAACACCGTTTACCTTCCTGCTGGAGCAGTACCTAGTTATCTACTTGCACTTTGACGTGCTTTCGAACTGCTAGGTTGGCAGGAGCAGGGACCGAGCAACAGGAGCTCACCCCCAAATCCCACCAGCCTCGGCTGAATTGGTCAAGAATGGTCAGGAATGATAGGAGAGCCTACCAACATTACACTGCGGGGGTTGGACTAGATGACCCCTGGGTCCCTTCCAACTCTGCAATCGCATGATTCTGATGCTCCCTTCTTTTGATGCAAGGCTTCCTTTCAGAACCCTGGGCGCAAACCGGATCGCACCCCCTCCAAAGTGGCTGGAACATCAAGTGTTTTTTTGGGAATCTGGGCCTCCTTTTCCCATCCAAATATTTTTGCGGTGATTCAACGCCTTCCATTATTGGGTCAGTCGGTGGTGAGCTTTCGTGAAGAGCCTTCGTTCCGAAAATGCCGGCCGGGCGATTTACAAGGCAACGGAAGCCATAAAACAGGCCCGGGTGATCCGTGTGGAATGAACCCGTCCAAACATTGTAGTCGCGAGGGATGTTGATTCATGAGGGTGTCATTGCCGCTCCATCCCATACGCCCCCCTGCCGGCCATCCCAAGGGGACCTGCAACCCAAAAACCCTTCCCTGGAGGGAAACAAGACTCTCACAATCATTTCACAACCTCCCCTCCGGGGCTAGGAACAAATTCCTCACCATATTTGAGAAGCCGCGAGCCAATTCTGTTGGGAAACCTTCGCTGAAAGCATGGCTTTGGAGCTGTTTGCGAATATTTCGCCTCTATGAGAGCAGAGGGCTGTTCCTTATAGGGTGGGGATTAGCTTTATGGGGTGCTGGGGGGCTGGTTTGGGGGGAGCAGGGCCTTGCAGGGTGTGGCCCAGGTCCCCAAATCATGGTGTGTGTTTTTTAATGACGTCTGTTCAGGCAACTGATTTAGAGGGGGGAATCTGAATTGATTTCTCTCAGCCGTCCCTGGAGAATTGAAGTTTCTGAGACGTTCGATGTGCAAAGCCGATGCTTTCCCCAGGGACTGCAGCCTTCTCACAAAGAAAGCATGTCATTTCAGCAGTTCGAAAGCACGTCAAAGTGCAAGCAGATAAAGAGGTACCGCACTGGCGGGAAGGTAAACGGCGTTTCCGTGCGCTGCTCTGGTTCGCCAGAAGCGGCTTAGTCCTGCTGGCCACATGACCCGGAAGCTGTACGCCGGCTCCCTCGGCCAATAAAGCGAGATGAGCGCCGCAACCCCAGAGTCGGCCACAACTGGACCTAATGGTCAGGGGTCCCTTTACCTTTAATAAAAGGGCAGTGAAAACAGCCTGGGAGGTCTCAGCGAGACGCCCAAAAAGTGTTGAGATTCCACAGCAGAAGAATTCATCGAGGCTGCTTCCAGGCAAAAGTCAAACTCCAAGAGAATTTCCACCCTGCTGCTCCAGCTCCATGGAGATTCTTTCCATTCCAGAAATCCATCGTCATCATTGATGGAGGCGAGAAGAGGACCAAAAGGCCAGTTTTGACCTGGATCCCACCCAACCATGGAGGAGTTGATGAACCCACTTCTCTGGGTGGCAAGGCCAAAAACAAAACATTTATATATGGGAGTAGTTACAGGTGGCGCTGTGGGTTAAACCACAGAGCCTAGGACTTGCCGATCAGAAGGTCGGCGGTTCGAATCCCTGCGACGGGGTGAGCTCCTGTTGCTCGGTCCCTGCTCCTGCCCACCTAGCAGTTCGAAAGCACATCAAGTACAAGTAAATAAATAGGTACCACTCTGGCGGGAAGGCGTTTCCGTGCACTGCTCTTGTTCGCCAGAAGCGGCTTAGTCCTGCCGGCCACATGACCCGGAAGCTGTACGCCAGCTCCCTTGGCCAATAAAGCGAGATGAGCGCCACAACCCCAGAGTTGGCCACGACTGGACCTAATGGTCAGGGGTCCCTTTACATTTACCAGAAGGCCCCCTGTCACGGATGCTTTAGCCGAGATTCCTGCATTTCATGGGGTTGGACTAGATGACCCTTGGCTCCCAACTCTTAAGATTCTATGATTCTATGGTTTCTCTATTGATGAGTGCCCAGGTACTCTGCAGATGGGCAGAGGCACGCTTTCTCTCTCCTGTTTATGACTGTAAACCACTTTTTGCATTTTAAAAAAAATGGAAATGTGGTACTTTATAGTTTTATTATGAATATTTGGGCTGCATCTGATTCTGATGCCAGTAAAAGCATCATGTATGTAAAAGCATCATCTATGTAAAAAAGAAAAAAAATACTGCACGTAGATAAAACCAAGTAGATTGTGGGTGTGGTGTTTTAAGCACATCTGCACCCTTTACAAACGCAAACAAGCAACTTATTCACAATAGGGCGAACGCCTTGCTTTAAGAAAATATAAAAAACTTCAACTCCTAGCAGAACTTGCGGCCACCCCACCCTTTCCTTTCGCTTTGCAAACGAGCGCAAGGCACCACGGGACTCGTAGTTCCCGCGCCCTCCCGTTCCGGCTTCCCGTCGCCATGGCGACCGCGCGCCTCCGAACACGTGGAGCTTGCCGAGCCCGCCCTTGGTCTCCTGGCGGCGGGCGTGGAGTGAAAATCGAGGCCGGGGCTTCGGCGGGGCGTGCTAGGCCGCACCCCGCTATAAAAGCCACCTGGCGGGGCAGGTCTTCCTTTCCCTGGAAGCCATGAAGCGGGGGGCGGCTGCGGGGCTGGTGCTCTGCCTCTTGCTCCTCTGGGGCCGGTTCCCCCGAGGGCTCGCGGGGCCGCGCGTCTACCTGAGCAGCTGGGCGGTGCGCGTCCCCGCGGGGGCCCAGGTGGCGCAGCGCCTGGCGCGCAGGCATGGGATGCTTTACCTGGGACAGGTGAGGGTGGCTTGCATCTACCTGGGCAAGGAGAGCAGCAGCCATCCTTCTTCCCAGTGAAATAGGGTGGGGGGAATAATAATAATAATAATAATAATAATAATAATAATAATAATAATAA
>JAXCMG010000040.1:4992194-5025403 GCA_034642415.1 Podarcis siculus
ATAATAATAATAATAATAATAATAATAATAATAATAATAATAATAATTATAATTTATTATTTGTACCCCGCCCATCTGGCTGGGCTTCCCCAGCCACTCTGGGCGGCTTCCAAAAATAAAAAATAAAAAAATGAGATGAGAAGGGATGAGAAGGGATAGGAAAGATGGGGCCAATTTCTTTCCCTGGAAAGAGTCGGGTCGAGTGTGGCCTCTGAGCACGCGCAGAGTGCATTCTGCACTGGAAGACTTGGCGGCTGCCCCGTTGCCCCAATATGGAGGTTTGATTGAGTCGGATTGATGGGATCGGGGCGACCCACGGGCAGTCCTAAGGCTCTGCCCTCTTAGCTCGGGTCGAGTGTGGCCTCTGAGCACGTGTGGAGTGCTTTTGCACTGAAAGACTTAGCCCACCCGGAGCAGCGGCCAGGTTTTGCGAGTGGCCCGATAGGCTGCTCTTGGACATGGAGGTTTGATTGAGCCGGGTTGACATGATCGGGGCAACCCACAAGCTCTGCCCTCCTAGCTTGGGTTGAACAGTGGCCTCTGAGCATATGTGGAGTGCCTTCTGCACCGAAAGACTTGACACACCCGGATCGAGCCGTCTCATAGCTCTGGTCCTTACAGATAGACTGCTTCTGAGTATGGGGTTTCCACTTAGTCTTGGCGGCTGATAGCGCCTGGGTGCGGCATCTCAATGCATTTGTTCAGGGAAGTTTTTAATGTGTGACATCTTAGTGTATTTTTGGACTTTGCGGAAGCCGCCCAGAGTGGCTGGGGAAACCCAGCCAGATGGGCGGGGTACAAATAATAAATTATTGTTGTTGTTGCCACTGTTGTGTCTTGCGGTAGCGTAGCGACAGAAAAACTATGCATTCCTTTTTGTGTGTTTTGTTTAGAATAGGGTTGTGGGCAAAGTGTCTCTGGACCTATGGAGAATGCCGTAATTGTAACAGCTAACAACTCTTCTGTGATAACACACACACACACAGAGAAAATCAGAAGTGTAGAATTGGAAGGGACCCCAGAGCTCATCTAGTCCAACCCACCGCAATGCAGGAATCTTAGCTAAAGCATCCAGGGCCCACCAGTGTGTAGATATTGCTGGACTCAGCCATGCAAGCAAAACGAAATAGGTCCATGCCCAAGGGAGTTTCAAAATGAAAATTCAACATAGGGTGGCTATTGAGAATGGTAAGAAATATGGGCTGCATCTGCCAGAGTCGGCATGTTGTTGTTGTTGTTTAGTCATTTAGTCATGTCCGACTTTTCGTGACCCCCTGGACCAGAGCACGCCAGGCACTTCTGTCTTCCACTGCCTCCCTCAGTTTGGTCAAACTCATGTTTGTAGCTTCGAGAACACTGTCCAACCATCTCGTCCTCTGTCGTCCCCTTCTCCTTGTGCCCTCCATCTTTCCCAACATCAGGGTCTTCTCCAGGGAGTCTTCTCTTCTCCTGAGGTGGCCAAAGTCTTGGAGCCTCAGCTTCAGGATCTGTCCTTCCAGTGAGCACTCAGGGCTGGTTTCCTTCAGAATGGAGAGGTTTGATCTTCTTGCAGTCCATGGGACTCTCAAGAGTCTCCTCCAGCACCATAAGTCAAAAGCATCCATTCTTCGGCAATCAGCCTTCTTTATAGTCCAGCTCTCACTTCCATACTGGGGAAACCAGAGCTTTAACTATACAGACCTTTGTTGGCAAGGTGATGTCTCTGCTTTTTAAGATGCTGTCCAGGTTTGTCATCGCTTTTCTCCCAAGAAGCAGGCGTCTTTTAATTTCGTGGCTGCTGTCACCATCTGCAGTGATCATGGAGCCCAAGAAAGTGAAATCTCTCACTGCCTCCATTTCTTCCCCTTCTATTTGCCAGGAGGTGATCGGCCCAGTGGCCATGATCTTCGTTTTATTGATGTTGAGCTTCAGACCATATTTTGCGCTCTCCTCTTTCACCCTCATTAAAAGGTTCTTTAATTCCTCCTCACTTTCTGCCATCAAGGTTGTGTCATCTGCATATCTGAGGTTGTTGATATTTCTTCCGGCATACCGGAAGAGTCGTCATACCCTTCCATTTTTGAGGTTTCCTTCTAAATTGTAGTCTTTCATCGCCCCCACCAATCGCGCCCCCAAACCAATCCACAGCACCGTTGTTGGCATCTGTCCATCTCGAGAGACAATGGAGTGTGCTTCTGGCGGTGAAGTCAAACTGCTGCGTTGGCAACACTGAAGTGACTTTCCCGGGGTACAAGCCTGGGCTGTGTGTCTGGAGGTCCCGGGCAGCCCAGACGACAAGACCCCCCCTTTGACCTCAAAGATGGGGTCCAAAGGAAAGCAGAGTGAGATGTTTGGCACCATCTTGGCTGCAGGAATTGCCAGAAGGAGGCGTACAGGGCACCATCCAACCGTCTCTGGATCTGTGTCAGATTTCCTCCCGTCCTTTTTCTTCTCCCAAAGATATCCCCGCAAAGCAGTCGAGGTTTAGGGTCAGAGCTCGTGCAAAAAAACACCTTCTTGACTGTGGAACCCATCCTTGGTCTCACCAACACCATCTCCAGGAGCCTGTCTTTGCATGCAAAAATAGTTTTTTTTTAATTCATTGTGTCTATATCGCAAATTTCCTCCCCACTGTATCTTCTCAACAACCTTAGGCCGAAAAGGAAGGAGAGGCTAACCAGTGAGTTTCATGACTGAGTTGGGACTTGTACCCCAGGTACTAATCTGACACTCTAACCCAGGGGTCAGCAAACCTTTTCATCAGGGGGCCGGTCCACTGTCTCTCAGATCTTGTGGGGGGCCGGACTATATTTTTTTGGGGGGGGGGAATGAACGAATTCCTGTGCCCCACAAATAACCCAGAGATGCATTTTAAATAAAAGCGTACATTCTACTCATGTAAAAACACCAGGCAGGCCCCACAAATAACCCAGAGATGTGTTTTTTTCAAAGGACACATTCTACTCATGTAAAAACATGCTGATTCTTGGACCATCCGCGGGCTGGATTGAGAAGGCGATTTGGCCGGATCCGGCCCCCGGGCCTTAGTTTGCCTACCCATGGGATATAAAGGGTAAAGGGAACCCTGACCATTAGGTCCAGTCGTGGCCGACTCTGGGGTTGTGGCGCTCATCTCGCTTTATTGGCCGAGGAAGCTGGTGTACAGCTTCCGGGTCATGTGGCCAGCAGGACTAAGCCGCTTCTGGCGAACAAGAGCAGCACACGGAAACGCCATTTACCTTCCTGCCAGAGTGGTAGCTATTTATCTACTTGCACTTTGACGTGCTTTCGAACTGCTAGGTTGGCAGGAGCAGGGACCGAGCAACGGGAGCTCACCACGTCGTTGCGGTGATTCGAACCACTGACCTTCTGATCAGCAAGTCCTAGGCTCTGTGGTTTAACCCACAGCTTCACCCACAGGATAGGTCTTCCTTTTTGCCACTGCCCTCCTTCTGTGTCTTAAAAATGCTCCCTTTCCTCCGAGCTGAAGTTTCCCCCTTGCCTTTTTCAGTCCCGTTGGCCAAGTAGGAATGGAAAGCTCATCCTAAGACTTCCCGATTCTTCCTTTTGTTCCGGCAGGTAATCGAGGGGGAGCCTTATTACCACCTGAAGCACAGAGGCATCGCACAGAGGTCACTGACTCGACACTGGGGCTGGCACATCCGTCTGAAGAGAGAGCCTCTGGTAAGCCGAGCGAATTGTGGAAGGGGGCTGCAGGAAGAGAGAGACTCAGCTCCTTTTACCTTGGCTCTATCCACTGTTGTTGTTTAGTCTTTTAGTCATGCCCGCCTCTTCGTGACCCCCTGGACCAGAGCACGCCAGGCACTCCTGTCTTCCACTGCCTCCCATAGTTTGGTCAAACTCTTGCTGGTCACTTCGAGAACACTGTCCCACCATCTCCTCCTCCGTCGTCCCCTTCTCCTTGTGCCCTCCATCTTTCCCAGCATCAGGGTCTTTTCCAGGGAGTCTTCTCTTCTCATGAGGTGGCCAAAGTCTTGGAGCCTCAGCTTCAGGATCTGTCCTTCCAGTGAGCACTCAGGGCTGATTTCCTTCAGAATGGAGAGGTTTGATCTATCCACTACTGATTCCCAATACATGCAGTGTGTGCAAATTTCAGAAATTTTAACCAACTAACTTCAACTTTAATACACATTTCCCTTAATGGTTCGACTTCCCACCGTTATCTCCATGACGGTTTCATTCCCACCCTTTCCCCCTACTGTATTATGTAGAATCTGGGAATTGTAGAGTTGGAAGGTACCCTCCAGAGGTCATCTAGTCCAACCCCCTGCAATGCAGGAATCTCGGCCAAACACCCATGCCAGATGGCCATCTAATCTCTGCTTAAAAACCTCCAAGGAAGGAGAGTTCACCACCTTCCGAGGGAGACCGTTCCACTGCCGAACAGCTCTTACTGCCAGAAAGATTTTCCCGAACGTTTTGTCGGAATCTCCTTTCTTGTAACTTGAAGCCATGGGCATGAGCCGTGCATGAGCAGTGCACGGAAACGCCGTTTACCTTCCCACCGGAGTGGTACCTATTTATCTACTTGCACTTGACGTGCTTTCAAACTGCTAGGTTGGCAGGAGCAGGGACCGAGCAACGGGAGCTCACCCCGTCGCGGGGATTCAAACCGCCGACCTTCTGATCGGCAAGCACCACCAGCGCCCCTCTTTTAATGTATAGCCAACAGTAAATTTCATATTGACTCTACACTGCATGCAATCTTGACAGGCAGCCCCTAAGATCATACTGGCATCACTGGGGTGGCGACCAAGGAGGGAAACACTTTTTAAAATGCCCGTCATTTTGCCTGTAGGTCCCCTGGTTTGAACAGCAGACAGTGAAGAGACGAGCGAAGAGAGCTGTCACAGTCGTCCCCACTGATCCGTGGTTTTACAAGCAGTGGTACATAGTGAGTGTCATCAGAAACGGCCTGGGGCACAGGCAAGGATTCGGAGGAGGGTATGCAAGGAGCTCAGAGACGCTCAGGCAGGGGTAGGCAACCTAAGGCCTGGGGGCCGGATGCGACCCAATCGCCTTCTCCATCTGGCCCATGGACGGTCCGGGAATCAGCATGTTTTTACATGAGTAGAATGTGTGCTTCCATTTAAAATGCATCTCTGGGTTATTTGTGGGGCCTGCCTGGTGTTTTTAGATGAGGAGAATGTGTGCTTTAATTTAAAATGCATCTCTGGGTTATTTGTTGGGCCTGCCTGCTGTTTTTACATGAATAGAATGTGTGCTTTTATTTAAAATGCATCTCTGGGTTATTTGTGGGGCATAGGAATTCGTTCATTCCCACCCCCAAACTATAGTCCGGCCCCCCACATGGTCTGAGGGACGGCGGACCGGCCCACAGCTGAAAAAGGTTGCTGACCCCGGGCTCAGAGGTTGCTGGGAGAAATGGGGCAAATGTTTTTATTATTGTTTCGATTTTGATTTTATATATTGTGATCTTTTCTATGAACTGCCCCAAGACCTCTGGGTATAGGGCAGAATATAAAATCAATCAATCAAATAAAATATAAATAAGTAAAGGACTTGATTTAAATCATTTTGTTTTTACAGAAAGACTCTTTCTTAGCAATCAGATGAAGGTATCATTTTTGGAATAATAAATTTTCAGAGTGGTTTTAGTGTTATATCAGAAACGACTGATTTGGTTATACTATTAGAAATACATAGACAGATAATTATGAAATTATCGTGAGGTTTAATAAGTTAACTGTTTGGACAACTTTTCTGCTGTACTTTATTGGAAGGAGAAAAGCAACCGTTTCCTTAATAACAATTTGAACAATTTATTTAAGGAAAACAGTAACATTATAGCATATGTATCCATGTTGTTTAACCACATCAGTTAACAAACTTGGATACGTAGGCTATAATGTTACTGATTTCATTAAATAAATTCTTCAAATTGTTATTAAGGAAATGATGTTTTCAATTGTTTAAATTGAAAAAATAAACTTAGGCTGAGTTTTAGCACACATGGAAAAACTTGAAACAAATCCTTATTTCCTGATGAACTTTGGACTACAATGTAACTTAATGTAATGTAACTTATATAATGTAACTTATAGCCTTTGGACTATAATGTAACTTAAGTAGAAAATCATTGGAAAGATTCCCCCCCCCAAAGCATTTCATTTTAAAGATCTGATTTAAATTAAAAAATCTGATTTAAATAAAGAAAATTCGATTTTTTAAAAAAAATCCGCTTGTTTTGATTTTTTTTAAAAAATCATTGATTTTTATCCACCTTGCTCCTTTGAAAAGATGGGTTGAGAGAGCAATTGTTGTTGTTTAGTCGTTTAGTCGTGTCCGACTCTTCGTGACCCCATGGACCAGAGCACGCCAGGCACTCCTGTCTTCCACTGCCTCCCGCAGTTTGGTCAAACTCATGCTGGTAGCTTCGAGAACACAGTCCCACCATCTCGTCCTCTGTCGTCCCCTTCTTCTTGTGCCCTCCATCTTTCCCAACATCAGGGTCTTTTCCAGGGAGTCTTCTCTTCTCATGAGGTGGCCAAAGTACTGGAGCCTCAGCTTTAGGATCTGTCCTTCCGGTGAGCACTCAGGGCTGATTTCCTTCAGAATGGAGAGGTTTGGTCTTCTTGCAGTCCATGGGACTCTCAAGAGTCTCCTCCAGCACCAGATTTCAAAAGCATCCATTCTTTGACTATCAGCCTTCTTTATGCTCTAGCTCTCACTTCCATACATCACTACTGGGAAAACCATAGCTTTAACTATACGGACCTTTGTTGGCAAGGTGATGACTCTGCTTTTTAAGATGCTGTCTAGGTTTGTCATTGCTTTTCTCCCAAAAAGCAGGCGTCTCTTAATTTTGTGGCTGCTGTCACCATCTGCAGTGATCATGGAGCCCAAGAAAGCAAAATCTTTCTTGTACAGAACAGCAAAGCGAACCTTGTTTCCTGCCGTCTTTTGTGCTTTTCCGTTTCAGAACAGCGATGTGTTTCCGGACCTCAACGTCCTCTCAGCCTGGAGCCAGGGCTATACGGGCTCTGGGGTGGTAGTGAGCATCTTGGATGATGGTATTGAGAAGGACCACCCTGACCTCGTAGCAAACTACGTAGGTAGAATCGGGGTCTCTTGTCTAGGGAGAGGGAGAAAGTTCAGTTCACAGTGATCCATGCGACGGTCACCTCCAGGCTTGACTACTGTAATTCGCTCTACGTGGGGCTGCCCTTTAAGCTGTCCCAGAAACTCCAGCGGGTGCAGAATGCTGCAGCAAGGCTCCTCAGAGGGTCCCTGCCATGGGAGCGTATTCACCCAGTGCTTTTCCAGCTGCACTGGCTCCCGGTGGAGTACAGGGCCAGGTTTAAGGTGCTGGTTTTGACCTTGAAAGCCCTTCACGGAGAGCCTCAAGGTCCATAAATAGCAACACCATAGTGGTCCCGGGCCCTAAGGAAGTTAGATTAGCTTCAACCAGAGCCAGGGCCTTTTCAACACTGGCCCCGGCCTGGTGGAACGCTCTGTCTCATGAGACCAGGGCCCTGCAGGATCTGATTTCTTTCCGCAGGGCGTGTAAGACAGAGTTGTTCCGCCTGGCCTTTGGCTTGGAGCCAATTTGATTCCCTCCCCCTCTTTCTTTTTCCTTTCTCCTCCTGTGATGGGGCTGCATTTTTATATTTTAATGTTTCAATATTTTAATTGTTGTATTTTAATCTTGTTTTTAGGTTGTATTCATTCAACTTGTTTTTATTATTGCTTGTTAGCTGCCCTGAGCCTGGCCTTGGCTGGGGAGGGCGGGGTATAAATAAAAATTATTATTATTATTATTTAATTCACATTTTCTGAAACGATAAACAAACTGAAACGAACAGCCTTTCATCTTCATGTGTCTCCTTGACGAGAGGGTGGCAACACAAGAACAGGGCCTTTTCTGTGGTGGCTCCCCATTTGCCTCCCAGTACACTGTACGTTTCCGAGCACAACTCAAAGTGTTGGTGCTGACCTTTAAAGCCCTACACGGCCCAGTATACCTGAAGTAACGTCTCCACCTCCATCGTTCTGCCCGGACACTGAGGTCCAGCTCTGAGGGCCTTCTGGTGGTTCCCTCCCTGCAAGAAGCCAAGTTACAGGGAACCAGGCTGAGGGCCTTCTCGGTGGTGGCTCCTGCCCTGTGGAACGCCCTCCCACCAGATGTCAAAGAGGAAAACAACTACCAGACCTTTAGAAGACATCTGAAGGCAGCCCCGTTTAGGGAAGCTTTTAATGTTTAATAGACTATTGTATTTTAATATTCTGTTGGGAGCCACCCAGAGTGGCTGGGGAAACCCAGCCAGATGGGTGGGGTATAAATAATAAATTATTATTATTATTATTATTATTATTAGTATTAGTATTAGTATTAGTATTAGTATTAGTATGCTCACCCCTTCATTATATACCTTTATAACCGTATGCAACGTATATTGGTCTGCAACCAGGTTTGGGGCTGATTAACACCCTTTTAAATGTGTTTGTGGGTTTGGGTAACTGGTTTGTGGGGTTTTTTTGTTCTTGTTTTTATTGTGCACTTTCTGTTTTCATATTGCATTATTGCGTTGTGAACCTCCCCGAAAGCTGCGGACGAAGGGTAGGATACAAATTTAACAGAATCCTTTGACATTCACACTTGCTGCTGTAGCAACATTCATAAATACTGTATTCTTTGCTCTATAAGACTGACTTTTTCCCTCCTAAAAAGGAAGGGGAAATGTGTGTGCGTCTTATGGAGCGAATGCAGGCTGCGCAGCTACCCCAGAAGCCAGAACAGCAAGAGGGATTGCTGCTTTCACTGCGCAGCGATCCCTCTTGCTGTTCTGGCTTCTGAGATTCAGAATATTTTTTTCCCTTGTTTTCCTCCTCCAAAAACTAGGTGCGTCTTGTGGTCTGGTGCGTCTTATAGAGCGAAAAATACGGTAAATTTATACCCCTATCTGTCCCTATAATTCCCAAAAGAAAAGCTTCTGACTTTTTTTGAACATCCTTTTCAATTCATTGCATATCATTTCCCATTAAGCTTTAACCTTACTACAAGACCGCATGTGATAAAAAGAACCTTCTTCCTCTTTACATTTCCAACATTTGTTCGATTTAGATTTATACATTTTTGCCAACTTACTCAGTGTTAGATAACAACTATATATCATTTTCATATAATTTTCTCTTAAACCACAACATGCTGTAAATTTTATATCCATATTCCACTCTCACTGGACTGCTATTAACTGGTTTTTTTTCTTGTTTCTTGGGAACTAGAGATTCATTGATCTTGGCTTTTCCTTTTAGGACCCCGAGGCAAGTTACGACTTCAATGACGACGACCCTGATCCACAGCCTCGATACAATGCGTGGGATGAGAATCGGTGAGTTTATTCTTCTTCCAGAGTCTTGTGGCATGGAGTCAGATCCATAGCTGTCAACTGTCCCTTATTTGGCGGGAAAGTCCCTTATCCCAGCGCCGTGTCCCGCTGCTGTCCCTTATTGATGATGTCCCTTAAATTTCCTGGGTTTCAAAGGAAGCAGCTCCTCTCCCTCCCTCCCTGCCGGCCAGGGAGGAGGGAGGCTCCAACTGGGTTGCTTGGCTGCGTTGCTCACCCAGTAAGGAGTCTAAGAACGACTGGGGGGTGGAGCTTGCATGCCTTGTGCCGCTCAAATCCGCCGCGTTGCCTGGGGACTCGCCTTTGCTCAGCGCTTCCCAGCGGAGAGGTGACGGTTTCCCTTGCTGCATCCCCTTTGCCGGGTTTCTGCGCTGTGGGAACCACCGCTTGAGGCTTCGTTTGGCTGCTGGCTGGGCTTTCTGCCTTTGGCTCGGAGGGGCTCAGAGCTTGAACATACCTGTGCTTGGAAAATCCCTTATTTTGGCTGCTGATCCCTTATTTTTGAGGCTGCTGGTCCCTTATTTTCAAATCTGTAAGTTGACAGCTATGGTCACATCTGTTTTGGCAAGCGTGATCCATCTTGGAGTGGCCGCAACCGGACTGAGGAACACGGAGGAATTATTTGACAAACATTCTTCCAGTCCTAAATTCAGTACAGTGGTACCTCGGTTCTCAAACTTCATCCGTTCCGGAAGTCCGTTCCAAAACCAAAGGGTTCCAAAACCAAGGCACGCTTTCCCATAGAAAGTAATGCAAAACGGATTACAGTGGTGCCTCGGGTTACATATGCTTCAGGTTACGTACGCTTCAAGTTACACACTCCGCTAACCCAGAAATAGTGCTTCAGGTTAAGAACTTTGCTTCAGGATGAGAATAGAAATCGTGCTCCGGCAGCGCAGCGGCAGCGGGAGGCCCCATTAGCTAAAGTGGTGCTTCAGGTTAAGTACAGTTTCAGGTTAACTACGGACCTCCGAAACGAATTAAGTACTTAACCCGAGGTACCACTGTAATCTGTTCCAGATTTTTAAAAACAACCCCCTAAACAGCAATTTAACATGAATTTTACTATCTGACGAGACCATTGATCCATAAAATGAAAGCAATAATCAATGTACTGTACTGTAAAATAAATAAGACAGTATTGTAGATGATAAAAATTAAAATTCATTTTTTTCCCTTACCTGCATTGATGATAGTCATTGTTTGGATGGGGGGGCTTTTATCCATTTCCGCAGTCACACAATCAATCCATCAGTAGCTGAACTGGGTTCCACACAGTCACAAAAACAAATGAACCGAAAAAGCCTCAAAAGCAAAAAAATGCAAAATAAATATCAAAAACAAAAGTGCCAAACTTCTGGAAGTCCGTTTGACTTCCGAAATGTTCGAAAACCAAGGCGCAGCTTCTGATTGGTGCAGGTGCCCCGGAAACAATAGCCGACAGCCGCATCGGATGTTCGGCTTCCCAAAAATGTTCGAAAACCGGAACACTTACTTCTGGGTTTTTGGAGGTTGGGATCCAAGGCGTTTGAGAACGAAGGTACCACTGTACTCTATATTTCCTCATCAATTTGCAATTTTTTTATTTTTTTAAAAAAGTCACCATGAAAAATCACCAGCGTTTAATTGTGAATTTCCCTTAATGTACATGTTTGTACTCTGTTTTGCCTCCTGCCCGTGAGTTTTCCACAACTGTTTCCCATAATATTATGCACAATATTTCCAGGCACAGCTACTAATAGGTGCGTATTTCTGATCCATCCGTTAGCTGGAGAAACACACTGCAGAACTCTTGTTGTTGTTTCGTCGTTTAGTTGTGTCCGCCTCTTCGTGACCCCCTGGACCAGAGCCCGCCAGGCCCTCCTGTCTTCCACTGCCTCCCGCAGTTTGGTCAAACTCATGCTGGTCGCTTCGAGAACACTGTCCCACCATCTCGTCCTCTGTCGTCCCCTTCTCCTTGTGCCCTCCATCTTTCCCAGCATTGGGGTCTTTTCCAGGGAGTCTTCTCTTCTCATGAGGTGGCCAAAGTCTTGGAGCCTCAGCTTCAGGATCTGTCCTTCCACAGAGCACTCAGGGCTGATTTCCTTAAGAATGGAGAAGTTTGATCTTCTTGCAGTCCATGGGACTCTCAAGAGTCTCCTCCAGCACCAGAATTCAAAAGCATCCATTCTTCGGCGATCAGCCTTCTTTATGGTCCTGCTCTCACTTCCATACATCACTACTGGGAAAACCATAGCTTTTACTATACTGCAGAACTCAGAGAAGCACAAATTTCAAAAGGCAGCAGCGCTTTGGTTCGCGAGTTGCTTTGTTTTTCGGTAGGTTCGCCTTTAAACGCGGAACAGAACTGGACTGCTCCCTTGTCCTTAACTGCTGTTTGCGTCTTTTAATCGCAGGCACGGGACTCGCTGCGCTGGGGAGGTCGCCGCCACTGCTGACAACGACGTTTGCGGAATCGGCATCGCTTACCGGGCAAAGATCGGGGGCGAGTGAGCCCTTGTTTTGGGGATGATTTGGGGAAAGGGAGGGGTCTGGGGTGAATTGCAAGCGGATGACTGCGGAGGAAACAGCCCTGGTTCTCTTCCCAGGAGGAAGCTACAAGAAAGGAGCCGAAAGATTCCAGATTATATGACTGGCGTTTTTGGCTTCATGCACCCCATACCTTTAAAGTACACCCAAATCCCACACACCTCTCTGAATCCTCTCTGAGCTACAATTCCCAGCATCCTTAAACTACAGGTTTAGAGGTCCCGGGCCCTAAGGAAGTCAGACTATCCTCCACCAGAGCCAGGGCCTTCTCAGTGATGGCTCCAACCTGGTGGAATGCTCTGTCCCAGGAGACCAGGGCCCTGCAGGATTTAACCTCCTTCTGTTGGGCCTGTAAGACAGAGCTATTCCACCTGGCTTTTAATTTGATCTTTTATTTCCCTTCCCTTCTCTTCCCTCCCCCTCCCCTTTTATGAAGATCACCCGCTCTGAGACCCCACAGCTAATTCTCCCCTGGCCTCCTCGCTGGCCCAAGTAGAACCAATTCAGCCAGCTAGCCCTGGGGATTATCTAACTGATTTTTGAATGTTATTGTTATTCATGTTTTTATACTGTATTTTATGCTGCTTTTATAATTGTTTTAAATTTGTTGTTAGCCGCCCTGAATTGATAATTGATTTATAGATATCAGCAACTTGGTATTAATGTACCTCCTTGTATACACAGCCGTGAATTTTTTGGGGAAATATTTCTGTTTAATTTGTCTGTTGTGGCTTCAGGTTTAAGATATATATTAAGCTGTATGGAAAATAACTAAACATATAGGTATAAATAAAATAATGGAGACTGCGGCCTGGGAAAACCGACAGAGCATCTCACCCTTTTTTTTTCTTCCTCTAAGGGGTGAGGATGCTTGATGGCACTGTGACGGACATTGTCGAGGCTCAGTCCTTGAGTTTCCACCCTCAGCACATTGATATCTACAGTGCTAGCTGGGGCCCGGAAGATGATGGGAAAACAGTGGACGGTCCCGGCATTCTGGCCATGGAAGCCTTCCGCAAGGGCATAATTAATGTAAGATTTCACATCCGCCCAAATGGTCCCTGGCAAATTGTTTCCAGCGTTCAGAACGCTGCAAGCTGCTGGGCTGAAGTATAGCCTCTTGGGCTTGCTGATCAGAAGGTCGGCGGTTCGAATCCCTGTGATGGGGTGAGCTCCCGTTGCTCTGTCCCAGCTCCTGCCATCCTAGCAATTCAAAAGCACGCCAGTGCAAGTAGATAAATAGGTACCACTCCAGCGGGAAGGTAAATGGCGTTTCCATGCGCTCTGGTTTCAGTCACGGTGTCCCGTTGTGCCAGAAGTGGTTTAGTCTTGCTGGCCACATGACCCAGAAAGCTGTCTGTGGACAAAAACCAGCTCTCTCGGCCTGAAAGCGAGATGAGCACCACAACCCCATAGTTGCTTTTGACTGGACTTAACCGTCCAGGGTCCTTTATCTTTTAAAGGTAAACGGACCCCTGACCATTAGGTCCAGTCGTGACCCACTCTGGGGTTAAGGCGCTCATCTCGCTTTACTGGCCGAGGGAGCCGGTGTACAGCTTCCGGGTCATGTGCCCAGCAGGACTGAGCCACTTCTGGCGAACCAGAGCAGCGCACGGAAACGCCGTTTACCTTCCCGCCGGAGTGGTACCTATTTATCTACTTGCACTTTGACGTGCTTTCAAACTGCTAGGTTGGCAGGAGCAGGGACCGAGCAACGGGAGCTCACCCCGTTGTGGGGATTTGAACCGCCGACCTTCTGATTGGCAAGCCCTAGGCTCTGTGGTTTAACCCACCCACAAATGCATCTTTCTTGATGGTAACATTTCCTTACCTCCCACCAGTGCTCGATGGAAGGAGGATTCAGCTTGTGCCCCTACCGCCCCCCTAGAATCCTGAAACACCCACTAGTGGGCAATAGGGACCAGGGTGACAACCCTTGATCTATGCATATATACGTACAGGAAATGGAACCATCAGAATGTTTCCAGAATGTTTATGGAATTATATCCCCCCAACAGATTTTCCCCTTCCGTTTTCAGGGCCGCCAGGGGCTGGGCTCCCTCTTCGTCTGGGCCTCGGGGAACGGCGGCCTCCGCAGCGACAACTGCAACTGCGACGGCTACACCAACAGCATCTACACCTTGTCGGTGGGCAGCACGACCGAGAGGGGCAGGGTGCCCTGGTACAACGAGGCCTGCGCCTCGACCCTCACCACCACTTACAGCAGCGGGGCGAAAGGCGAAAAGCAGATTGTGAGATGCCTTTTTGCTCGCGGTTCTCTTGACAAAGACGGGGGCAATTGGAGGGCAGGCAGGGCATTCAGCCAATCTCACGCACGTGCCGTCTGGTAAAAAGGCTGTTTTTAGAATACATACATCTTCTTCTTTGGCGATCCCTCGTAGCCGAATAAGATTGTCTTCCATAAATACGGTTTTAACAGTGAGTCCGTAAGTGACTGTGGAGGCCAATTCTGGATCCACACGCCCTTCCACAGTGGGGACATAGGTTTCTGGGCAGGAGTTGATCCTGGTGAGGGTTTGCCAAGCGTGCCATCCTCTTAGCACATTTCTCCCTTGCGTCCTGAGTTCGAGCGTCTTCGAAGCCCACAACACCTTTGGTAAAGGCTGTTCTACAATTGGATGAAATCGCAAGCAGGATGCGAGCTGTGAGCAGCAGAGAGAATTAGAGATTGCTGTATTAGAGTTAGGATAGGAAAGGAGGAAGATAAGTTCTACAGTAAAGCGTGGAAAAGAAAAACATCACAGAAAATGGGGGGATGTGCCCTCCATCTTTCCCAGCATCAGGGTCTTTTCCAGGGAGTCTTCTCTTCTCATGAGGTGGCCAAAGTCTTGGAGCCTCAGCTTCAGGATCTGTCCTTCCAGTGAGCACTCAGGGCTGATTTCCTTCAGAATGGAGAGGTTTGGTCTTCTTGCAGTCCATGGGACTCTCAAGAGTCTCCTCCAGCACCAGAATTCAAAAGCATCAATTCTTTGGCGATTAGCCTTCTTTATGGTCCAGCTCTCACTTCCATACATCACTACTGGGAAAACCATAGCTTTAACTATACGGACCGTTGATGGCAAGGTGATGTCTCTGCTTTAATGTTATAGGAATTCTAAGGTCTCATAGACAGCATCTTAAAAAGCAGAGACATCACCTTCCCAACAAAGGTCCGTATAGTCTGCTGGCCTCCCCTATTCATACACAAAACATGCCCTTTTGATTGGATTTGAAGCCTTTGGGAGTGAAAAGAACGATTGGGAGAGGTTTTCCCCAAGATATTTCCTTCTGCAGAGGAAATATGGGGGCGGGGGGTGTCATTAAGAATAATAGAATTGCAGGATAGCTCTCCTGTACTATTTTGGACCTGTGGTCTATGCACCTGGCCCATGAACATTTGTTTTATTGATGGCACCTTAGAACTATTATAATAATGGGAGAAGATTGGAGGCTGGCTGAGGAATCCGTGCAACCTGTAATTCTTATTTTATTTTTTGTGATTCTTTTTCCCCTTGCAGGTGACCACAGACCTGCGCCACACCTGCACCAGCGGCCACACGGGAACGTCTGCTTCCGCCCCTCTCGCGGCCGGCATGATTTCGCTCGCTTTGGAAGCCAAGTAAGAAGGGAGGAGAGTCGGCTAACCTCTTTGGGGTCCAAGGGCCTGACCCCAAGTCTTCCGAAGGGGATGGGGCAGTTTGAGGGTGCCAGGGACCTCAGGATTAAATATATTTGTCCATAAAGGTATTCCGATAAAAACTGTGGCGCGAAAAATCGTCAGGGCAGCGTGCAGTGCCAAAAAAAAAAAGGATAAAATGGCAGATAGCCATTAAGGGTAAACTTCACACTCAAAGATTTTTTTAAGGGGAAAAGGGCTGTTACTCTACAGGCCCAGGTTGAGCTGGGAATGTCCTCTGAAAATCTGGAGAGACACCGATGGTCAGTGTTGACAGCGCTGAGCTCAACAGGCCCATGGTTTGAAAAGGTATAAAAGCAGCTCGTTGAAAGAATGGTCAGTAATTCTTCTTGTTTCCATTTTTGTGCCAATAATATTCTTGCTGCCGTCATTGCATATGGAAACAACTTACAATCCTTTCTATTTATATCATCTCCTGCAATGCCAAGTAAAAATGCTTCTGGTTTTTTGATAAATGTATACTTCAACATCTTTTTCATCTCATTATATATCATTTCCCAGAAGTTTTTTCACTTTTTTACATTCCCACCACATGTGATAAAATGTTCCTTCTTTTTCTTTACATTTCCAACATTTATTACTGACTTTATACATTTTAGCTAATTTCACAGGAGTAATATACCACCTGTACATCATTTTCATGCCATTCAAGCAGCAATTTATACATTTTAGACAGAATTTCACATTTTATTACTCAATATCTCTATTTCAAATTTTGATCATCGTCAAATCCTTTTCTCCTATAATCCTGTTTAAACATTTCATTGACTTGGCGATAGTGCAGCCAATCATTCGCAGCGACTCTTATGATTCTCACGCCCTTCTCCATCTTTGTAGCCCAGCCCTGACCTGGCGTGACATGCAGCACATCGTCGTGAGGGCTTCCAGGCCAGCCCATCTCCAGGCAGACGACTGGGCTGTGAATGGCGTAGGGCGCAAAGGTGAGGCTGGGGAGAGCTGGGATCGAGGCAACATCTGGAAGGCTTCCACATCTGGAGTGCTGCAGGTTCCCTCCCCTCTGTCTTTGTTGTTGTTTAGTCGTTTAGTCGTGTCCGACTCTTCGTGACCCCCTGGACCAGAGCACGCCAGGCCCTCCTGTCTTCCACTGCCTCCTGCAGTTTGGTCAAACTCATGCTGGTCGCTTCGAGAACACTGTCCAGCCATCTCATCCTCTGTCGTCCCCTTCTCCTTGTGCCCTCCATCTTTCCCAACATCAGGGTCTTTTCCAGGGAGTCTTCTCTTCTCATGAGGTGGCCAAAGTCTTGGAGCCTCAGCTTCAGGATCTGTCCTTCCAGTGAGCACTCAGGGCTGATTTCCTTCCGAATGGAGAGGTTGGATCTTCTTGCAGTCCATGGGACTCTCAAGAGTCTCCTCCAGCACCATAATTCAAAAGCACCAATTCTTCGGCGATCAGCCTTCTTTATGGTCCGGCAGCATTTCCCAAACTTAGGTCTCCAGCTGTTTGGGGACCACAACTCCCATCCTCCCTAGGTAGCAGGACCAGTGGTCAGGGACGATGGGAATTGTAATCCAAGTTTGGGGAAACACTGCTCTAATTCCTCCTAGGGAGCAGGATCTCACCATTGTTTCTTTTGTTTCTCTACCCCCCTTCAGTGAGTCACTATTACGGATACGGGCTCTTAGACGCTGGACGCCTGGTGGATCTGGCCAAGAGGTGGAATACGACTGGGCCCCAGAGGAAATGCTCCATCAGAATCGTCTACAAGCCATTGTAAGGGACGGGCTCTAAACAGGCAGAGGGCCTTCTCAGTAGTGGCACCCGCCCTGTGGAATGCCCTCCCATTAGATGTCAAGGAAATAAACAACTATCTGACTTTTAGAATTCATCTGAAGGCAGCCCCGCTTAGGGAGGTTTTTAATGTTTGAGATAAAATCAGAAACCGGGGCAGCAGCTAGACTGGGGACTGGGAGTGGCCGCTGAGACCATATAACACCAAACCTGAAAGACCTACACTGGCTCCCAGTATGTTTCCAAGCACAATTCAAAGTGTTGGTGCTGACCTTGAAAGCCCTAAATGGCCTCGGCCCAGTAGACCTGAAGGAGCGTCTCCACCCCCATTGTCCAGCCCAGACACTGAGGTCCAGCTCCGAGGGCCTTCTGGCGGTTCCCTCCCTGCGAGAAGTGAGGTTGCAGGGAACCAGGCAGAGGGCCTTCTTAGTGGTGGCACCCGCCCTATGGAATGCCCTCCCATCAGATGTCAAGGAAATAAACAACTATCTGACTTTTAGGAGGCATCTGAAGGCAGCCCTGCTTAGGGAGGTTTTTAATGTTTGATGTTCTTTTGTGTTTTTAATATTGTGTTGGGAGCAGCCCAGAGTGGCTGGGGAAACCCAGCCAGATGGGCGGGGTATAAATAATAAATTATTATTATTAATAATATTATTAGAGTCATACATCGGGTTACAGATGCTTCAGGTTGCACATTGAACGCTGAACCCAGAGGTACCGGAATGGGTTACTTCTGTGTTTCAGTGCTCACGCATGCCCAGAAGCGCTAAATCGTGCTTTGCACATGCGCGGGAGTGCTGAATTGTGACCCGCACGTGTGCGGACACGGCGCTGCAGGTTGGAATGCTGTGGGTTGTGAACATGCCTCCCGCACGGATCACGTTTGCAACCTGAGCATCCACTATAATATTATTATTATATACCCTCCAAGCAGATTGGCAACTAATGTGCTAGCTAAAAAAGGCACTTTCCGGGTCATGTGGCCAGCATGACTAAGCCGCTTCTGGCGAACCAGAGCAGCGCACAGAAACGCCGTTTACCTTCCCGCTGGAGCAGTACCTATTTATCTACTTGCACTTTGACGTGCTTTCGAACTGCTAGGTTGGCAGGAGCAGGGACCGAGCAACGGGAGCTCACCCCGTCGCGGGGATTCGAACCGCTGACCTTCTGATCAGCAAGCCCTAGGCTCTGTGGTTTAACCCACAGCGCCACCTGCGTCCCTTCCATATCTTTTAGACGTTGACAAATTAGACTGTTTGCTTTGGTAAGGCTGAAATCCAAAGGTAAAAGGTAAAGGGACCCCGGACCATTAGGTCCAGTCGTGGCCGACTCTGGGGTTGCGGCGCTCATCTCTCTTTACTGGCTGAGGGAGCCGGCATACAGCTTCCGGGTCATGTGGCCAGCAGGACTAAGCCGCTTCTGGCGAACCAGAGCAGCGCACGGGAACGCCGTTTACCTTCCCGCCGGAGTGGTACCTATTTATCTACTTGCACTTTGATGTGCTTTCGAACTGCTAGGTTGGCAGGAGCAGGGACCGAGCGACGGGAGCTCACCCCGTCATTGCGGGATAGCTCCTCTTGAAAGGGGCGGAGCATGTTCGAACCCCGCTGCAGATAACTCTGCCTCTTCTTCCTCTCCGTCCCCTTTGGCAGGCCAATCGGTTCAAGACTGTCCATCGCCAAAAACGTCACCTCCTCCTCCTGCCAGAGGAAGGACCAGAGCATCCGTTCCCTGGAGCACGTCCAGGTCCAGCTCTCCCTCCGCTACAGCCGCAGAGGAGATCTAGCCATCTCTCTGACCAGCCCCATGGGGACCAAATCCACTCTGGTGGCCGTCAGGTAAGGCCGGGCGATATATTGATACATCGTCCCAACCCGAAGTCCATATCGTGATGTCGGCTTCACTGTTTCTGACCTGCCCTAATTTCACGAATCATGATGGGCTGTACAGTGGTACCTCGGGCTAAGTACTTAATTCGTTCTGGAGGTCCGTTCTTAACCTGAAACTGTTCTTAACCTGAAGCACCACTTTAGCCAATGGGGCCTCCTGCTGCCGCCGCTCCGCCAGAGCACAATTTCTGCTCTTATCCTGAAGCAAAGTTCTTAACCTGAAGCACTATTTCTGGTTACAGATAGGTAGCCGTGTTGGTCTGCCATAGTCAAAACAAAATTTCCCCCCCCTTCCAGTAGCACCTTAAAGACCAACTAAGTTAGTTCTTGGTATGAGCTTTCAGAACTAACTTAGTTGGTCTTTAAGGTGCTACTGGAAGGATTTTTTTTGTTTGTTTTCACTATTTCTGGGTTAGCGGAGTTTGTAACCTGAAGCGTATGTAACCCGAGGTACCACTGTATTTTCCCCCAAAACCGGTTTCAAGCCTGTGTTATGATATTAATCATTATAAATTTCCCCCAAATAAAAGACAGTTAGTCAAGCATTTCCCAATACAGTGGTACCTTGGTTTAAGAGCAGCTTAGTTTATGAACAACTTGGATTAATAATAATACGTTTATTGTCATTGTACAACCTGTGTAACGGCGTTTCCGTGCGCTGCTCTGGTTCGCCAGAAGCGGCTTAGTCCTGCTGGCCACATGACCCGGAAGCTGCACGCCGGCTCCCTCGGCCAATAAAGCGAGATGAGCACCGAAACCCCAGAGTCGGCCACGACTGGACCTAATGGTCAGGGGTCCCTTTACCTTTAAGCCTGCTAATTCAGCATATTTCAGCTGCTGCTCCTCTTTCGTAGGTACTGCATCCTCCCATTTTTTGACCCGGCAATATATTGCGAATCATGACACGTGTGTGTGTGTGTGCGCTTTGCAAAAATCACGATGTGAGGGGAAACCGTGAAGCCGGCCCATGCCTCTACGTGGCCCCAGTCTTATTTCTGACATCCTGATATATCAGCAATGTTTAGCTGGTGATAGATCATGATGTTGAAAACCGGATTATCACCACGTTCTTCAACCATTCCTCATAAGGCTTGGTTTCCAAAGCCTCGATCCTATGGATGCAACAGTGGTTGGTTTAATCACGGCTGGAGAGGGGGAGGCGGCCTATAGGAAGGAAGTTGAGCAGTTGGGGGAGTGGTGCAGGAAAAACAACTTACTCCTTAACTTAAAGAAAACAAAAGAGATCATTGTGGACTTTAGGAAATGTAAATTGAATAGCCAGCCACTTATTACTGAGGGGAGGTGCGTGGAACAGGTCTCGGTGTTTCGATTTCTGGGAATGGAGTTGAGAGAGGACCTAACCTGGGGAGAAAACAGCAAAGACCTGGTGAAGCACAGCAGAGGTTATATTTTCTGAGAATCCACCGGGAAAACAATCTCTCAAAGGACCTGTTGATGGCATTTTACCATTGCACTGTGGAGAGCATATTAACTTATGGTCTGTGTGTGTGGTTTGGGAGCTGCACGGTCAGGGAGAAGGCAATGCTGTCCAGGGTTGTAAAGACTGCAGAGAGAATAATTGGGTGCGCTCTTCCCACCTTGGATCAAATCTACGCTTCCAGGTGCCATAAGAAAGCGGCAGAGATAGCGCAGGATAGTACGCACCCCGGAAATGATCTCTTTCAGCTTCTGCCTTCTAGAAGAAGGTATAGGGTTATAAAGGCCAGGACTAGCCGTCTGAGAAACAGTTTCTACGCAAATGCAATTCTGGTTCTAAACGCAGCATAAGGGGTCTCTGTAGTATAGTGTATTTTAAAATGGGGTTTCAGAGTTTTTAGGGGTTTTTGAATGTTTTATGCAGTTTTTCAATTTCATTGTTCTGCATGGCACAATGACAATAAAGATAGCGTATATGGGTCGCTTTCCAGCTTGTCGATATCCTTCTTAAACTGGGGTGCCCAGAACCACACGCAGGACTGCAGGCGGGGCCAGATCAAAGCAGAATATTATCACCCTTGTTTTGGACACTGTAATTCTGTGGATGCATCCCAGAAGAGTGTTAGCTTTTTTTGCTGCCGCATCACACCGTCGGCTCATGTTAAGCTCGTGCACGATTTCTCTCTTTTGCCCGCCAGGCCTCACGACACCAGCCGCGAGGGGTACAGGGACTGGTCCTTCATGTCCACGCACTATTGGGACGAAAATCCGCGTGGAGTCTGGTCCCTTCTGCTGGAGAACAAAGGCGATGCGTACAACACGGGGTCCCTCGACAGCTTTGTTTTAAAACTGTATGGCACAGAGGAAGATATGAGGGCGAGACCGGCCGCAGCCTCGATGGTGGGCAGCTGTGCAGTGCGAAGCGCTGCTGGGGAATGCCTGGGTAAGTTGCGTCCATCCCTCCTTACCCCAGCTGGTGGGTTGCGGAACCTGCGGAACTCCATGCCACTGGATTCCAGTAACAAAATAAATAGACTGTTGGAAAATGGCGGCAGGGGGCTCTTTTGGTTTGGCGGGAGGGGCCATTAATCTCCCCCACCCCAGGCCGACTTTGGTAGGTGATTGACAGGTTGGGGAGTCCGAACCGCCTGGTCACGGCGGACCCGTGCGTGTTGATGTCTTTCCTGCTGGGAAATGCAGCGCCCATCAGGTGCAGGTGGCGATTAGACTTTGGAAAGCTGGCACCGCCGGATCAAGTACTGTATTTTTCGCTCTATAAGACGCACCAGACCACAAGACGCACCTAGTTTTTGGAGGAGGAAAACAAGAAAAAAAATATTCTGAATCCCAGAAGCCAGAACAACAAGAGGGATCGCTGTGCAGTGAAAGCAGCAATCCCTCTTGCTGTTCTGGCTTCTGGGATAGCGGCGTGAAGCCTCTTCAGGGCAGCGGGAGGAAGGCTCCCCCAAGAGCCACGCTCCCTTTAAAGCCCTCTTGGGGGCTTTTCCCCGAGGAGGGAGAAGGGCAACTCTTTAAAGCGAGCGCTGAGCAGAGCCTCCCGCCTGCATTCGCTCCATAAGACACACACACACATTCCCCCTTACTTTTTAGGAGGGGGGAAAGTGCGTCTTATAGAGCGAAAAATACGGTACATCAAATTTGCCACCAGAGTTCTGGGTTTGGAACAAATGCGCGATGAATAATACAGTAAAATCCAAGCTGCGAAACTGCCACTGCTTTATACGCCGTTGTCTCTTGAGACGGGCTTATGCCATCAATTCTGAATACAGCCGTGCCTCGGAATAATAATAATAATAATAATAATAATAATAATAATAATAATAATAATAATAATAATAATAATAATTTATTTATACCCCGCCCATCTGGCTAGGTTTCCCCAGCCACTCTGGGCGGCTTCCAACAAAACACTAAAATACAATAACCTATTAAAGGTTAAAAGCTTCCCTAAACAGAGCTGCCTTCAGATGTCTTCTAAAAGTCTGGTAGTTGTTGTTCTCTTTGACATCTGGTGGGAGGGCGTTCCACAGGGCGGGCGCCACCACCGAGAAGGCCCTCTGCCTGGTTCCCTGTAACTTGGCTTCTCACAGTGAGGGAACCGCCAGAAGGCCCTCGGCGCTGGACCTCAGTGTCCGGGCTGAACGATGGGGGTGGAGACGCTCCTTCAGGTATACTGGACCGAGGCCATTTAGGGCTTGAAAGGTCAGCACCAACACTTTGAATTGTGCTCGGAAACGTCCTGGGAGCCAATGTAGGTCTTTCAGGACCAGTGTTATGTGGTCTCGGCGGCCGCTCCCAGTCCCCAGTCTATCTGCCGCATTCTGGATTAGTTGTAGTTTCCAGGTCACCTTCAAAGGTAGCCCTACGTAGAGCGCATTGCAGTAGTCCGACTTCCAAAACATTCAGAAACCAAGGCACGGCTTCCGATTGGCTGCAGGAAGCTCCTGCAGCCAATCGGAAGCCGCGTCGGAACATTCAGGTTCCAAAGAACGTTCGCAAACTGGAACACTTGCTTCTGGGTTTGCGGCGTTCAGGAACCAAGACGTTCGACTCACAAGGCGTCCGGCTTCCGACTGCAATGCTGTTTTTATAGCGTAGGGGGGCCGTTCCTGGGACTGAGTTCATGGAACCCTGCGGCCGCTCCAACAAAATTTGGGAACCGTTGCTCCCCGCCTCCCCTCCCGCGTCTCTCCTGTGTCGCTCACCCTCTCTTTCTCTTCTCAGAATGCCACGGCCCCTTCTACGCCCTCCAGCGCCGATGCGTCTCCTACTGCCCCCCCAGATATTACGCCCTCTCCCGGCCCTCGCTGGCTCCTGACGGGACGCCCCGCAACGCCCGGTCCTGCGCCGCTTGCCACCCGTCCTGCTACACCTGTCTCGGAGGCACGGAAAACAAGTGCACTGCTTGCCCGCCTTTCAGTAGCTTCCAAGAGGCCGACCACCGCTGTCTCCAGCACCCGTACTACACGTCCCGGGGAGGGGAGGTCGCCCGGGGGCATGGGCACCTTCCGCTCCTGCTTGTGGTGGCCCTGATGTTTGTGGGGCCCGTTGTCTTCTCCCTCCTCTATGGGGCTTACCGCCTGGCTTCCCGAAGGGGCAAGGGGCGGAAGGGGCAAGGGGCCCAGGCCGAATCCGGATCGGAGCCACTATGCCTGAACCAGACAGAGGAATGTTTAAAGGAGCCGCTGCAGAAGCCTTTCCCGTGAAAACGGAAGCTGGAGGACTCGAACCCGGCTCTGCATTGATGCCTTGTTTTGTTTTTTTACTCTCCCTCTCAACCCAAAAAAACACCAAACCCTGTTTTTTCTTGAATGCAATACAATCTCAGCCTGTGTATTGTGTGTTTGTGATTTAGGGGTGCGGTTTGCGTCTTTAAATGGGACGCGGGTGGCGCTGTGGGTTAAACCACAGAGCCTAGGGCTTGCCGATCAGAAGGTCGGTAGTTCGAATCCCCACAACAGGGTGAGCTCCCGTTGCTCGGTCCCTGCTCCTGCCAACCTAGCAGTTCGAAAGCACACCAGTGCAAGTAAATAAATAGGCACCACTCCGGCAGGAAGGTAAACGGTGTTTCCGTGCGCTGCTCTGGTTCGCCTGAAGCGGCTTAATCCTGCTGGCCACATGCCCCGGAAGCTGTACGCCGGCTCCCTCGGCCAATAAAGCGAGATGAGCGCCGCAACCCCAGCGTCGGCCACGACTGGACCTAATGGTCAGGGGTCCCTTTACCTTTACCTTGCGTCTTTAAGTTTCGCGGGTTGTTTATTATTGCTTTTATCTCGAGCGTTTGTGCCGGAGCACACCTTGTAGTGCTTACCGAAGGGAACTGCGCTCTGCGCATGCTCAGTGACATTTCTTTTACTGCTATCGCTGCCTGTTGCAGGCCAAGGCTTCTGGCATTCCTTGGGTCCTTGCTTTGATGGTCCATTTCTTAAAACGGAAAAAGCCTCTGGGTTCACCCTTGACTTGGGAGCTTCCCTTGGGCTTCCAGTTTTCGATATGGGAGTGGGAGGGAACAGCAACACTTTGCACATGCTCAAAAGCACTATGAACAATCACATCGCTGGAAGGGGACTTCATACATCATCAATTTCTAACCCGTTACAAATACAGGACATTCGAGTGCAGAAAATCAAATACCGTAATTTTCGCTCTATAAGACGCACCAGACCACAAGAAGACCTTGTTTTTGGAGGAGGAAAACAAGAAAAAAAATATTCTGAATCTCAGAAGCCAGAACAGCAAGGGGGATGAAAGCAGCAATTCCGCTTACTGTTCTGGCTTCTGGGATAGCTGCACAGCCTGCATTCGCTCCATAAGACGCACACACATTTCCCCGTAGTTTTTAGGAGGGAAAAAGTGAGTCTTATAGAGCAAAAAATACGGTACTTCTCTCTGCACGTTCCCCAGAGGCTCGATTTAAATCCATTCTTATTTTTGGAAGACATTTTCCCCTTATGACATCAGATGTTTCGTAGGATCGCAGAAGTGTAGTTTAAAGTGCCCCCCGAAGTTCATCTGATCCAACCGCTTTGCAATGCAGGAACCTTTTTGCAAAGAGAAATTTCACAGAACAGTAGAGTTGGAAGTGACCCTGAAGAAAATCTAGTCCAACCCCTTTGCAATGCAGGAATACGCAGCTGCCCCACCCGGGAATCGAACCTGCGACCTTGGCGTTATCACCACCACGCTCTCACCAACTGAGCTTTCCACGCTCAGTTGGCAGACACCCCTGTGCCTTGTGTATACAGTGGTACCTCTGGTTGTGAACGGGATCCGTTCCGGAGGCCCGTTCGCAACATGAAAAGAGCGCAACCTACAGCGGCACATCTGCGCACGCACAGGGTGCGATTCGCCGCTTCTGCGCATACACGTGATGTCATTTTGCGCTTCTGTGCATGCACGAGTGGCGAAACCCGGAAGTAACCCTTTCTGGTCGCCGTGGAACGTAACCTGAAAGAACGTAACATGAAGCGGATTTAACATGAGGTATGACTGTACCAGGAAGCGTCGAAAAATCCCCTGCATGTGAAAATTCAGTATTTCGGGGGGGGGGGGAGCTCCAGCCTAGCTTCCTTCTGACATGCCTAGCGTTTGCCTTCTTAAGGAAGGAGCATTTGACCCTGCCTGCAAATTTAGTCCTTTCTTGCAAAGCCACTGGGATTTTGCAAACAAACCCCGTGTTTCGAAGCAGATGGCTGGTCTCTTTTAAGTCCTCCTGGAGTTGACCCAGAAACTTAGAGGGGTGTTGCAGAGTTGCTGGTTTTTGCGGGAATGGGGAGCTTGAGAAGGGGGTGGGGGGCGGAGACAGTTTTGTAGGCGCCTCGTCCCTCATCTCTGGGGCATAGTCAGTTCAAGCGTCGGAGTGGATGTGTTGCGGACGTCAGGCAAAGCGGCGAACAGGAACCCCAAGCCCAGGTGGTAGAGGCAGAAGAGGTTGTAGATACTCATGGCGACTATCGGGAAGAAGGATAGCCCGAACCCGAACCCACGGTATGTGCTACAGAGGTGCAGGCAGGCCCAGTAGCAGCACCTGTGAAGCAAAGCACAGCAAAGAAGAATTTCTCAATCAGCGTTTCCCAAATCCAGTTGTTTGGGGACTACAATTCCCATCATCCACGGCCGCCGGTCTTGCTAGCTAGGGATGATGGGCATTGTAGTCCCCAAACAGCTGGAGACCCAAGTTTGGGAAACCCTGCTCCAAAGGGTCAAAAAGAGAACCAAACTTGAAGGTAACTAGAAGTCATTCAAGGTTGCTACCCCCAAATAAACTTTGCCCATGTTCAGTTCACCCAGCTCCTTTCAGGAGAAGTTTGGAGATTTCTGAACCGGATCGGCGAACTTCAATAAACTGAACCGGTTTGTTCCTATTCAGGGATTTTTCCCCCAGCCGGAACTCTCAGATGGGCACCTTTGCCATTCAAAGTGTTGGTGCTGACCTTTAAAGCCCTAAATGGCCTCGGTCCAGTATCCCTGAAGGAGCGTCTCCACCCCCATCATCCAGCCCGGACACTGAGGTCCAGCACCGAGGGCCTTCTGGCAGTTCCCTCACTGCGAGAAGCCAGGTTAGGGGGTACCAGGCAGAGGGCCTTCTTGGTAGTGGCGCCTGCCCTGTGGAACGCCCTCCCAGCAGATGTCAAAGAGAAAAATAACTACCAAACTTTTAGAAGACATCTGAAGGCAGCCCTGTTTAGGAAAGCTTTTAATGTTTGATAGGTTATTGTATTTTAGTGTTTTGTTGGAAGCTGCCCAGAGTGGCTGAGGAATCCCAGCCAGATGGGTGGAGTATAAATAATAAATTAGTAAAGGTAAAGGGACCCCTGACCATTAGGTCCAGTCGTGGCCGACTCTGGGGTTGTGGCACTCATCTCGCTTTATTGGCCGAGGGAGCTGGCGTACAGCTTCCGGGTCATGTGGCCAGCATGACTAAGCCGCTTCTGGCGAACCAGAGCAGTGCACAGAAACGCCGTTTACCTTCCCGCCGGAGCGGTACCTATTTATCTACTTGCACTTTGACATGCTTTCGAACTGCTAGGTTGGCAGGAGCAGGGACCGAGCAACGGGAGCTCACCCCGTCATTGTGGGGATTCAAACCGCCGACCTTGTGATCGGCAAGTCCTAGGCTCTGTGGTTTAACCCACAGCGCCACCCGCATCCCTTAAATAATAAATTACTATTATTATTATTATTCCTGTGTTACTCTTAAAGGCTGCTTTCAGAACAATGAGGTCTGGGAACTTGGGTTTTGTTTTTAGAGGGCAATCTCAGCGACGGAGCAGCTCTTTGAGAGGTACGTTCCTGTCGGGTAAAACCCCTCAACGAAAAGTGTGGAGCAGGATTGCCGGAGGTTGCCTAGCCTGGAAATTTGAGGGTTTGGCCCGAGAAAGGTCCCAAGGGCCAGGCAGAGATGGCTAGGGGGCCGCAGTCCCCGACCCTGCACCTCACCTTCCAACAGCAAAGAGCCCCACGAGGATCGGGATGAGACCAAGGTGCTCCTGGGGGAGGAAAGTCGCCGTCACCACCACGTTGAGGGCAAAGACGGAGAGCTGGTCCACGGAGCCCACGACAAAAAGCTGGTGGAGGAGGACGGGCCGAGAGCGAGTGCCCAGGGGGCCGACGTTGTCCAGGCACAAGGCAGAAAATGCCCTCAGAACAATTCCTGCAGCCAGGAGACAAAGGAGGGCAGTGTGAGTTTTTTTCGGAGACCGTTTCCAGTTCAGCAGCATCGGAGTGAAATGGGAATACAGTGGTACCTCGGGTACTTAATTCGTTCTAGAGGTCCGTTCTTAACCTGAAACTGTTCTTAACCTGAAGCACCACTTTAGCTAATGGGGCCTCCTGCTGCTGCCACGCCACCAGAGCACAATTTCTGTTCTCATCCTGAAGCAAAGTTCTTAACCTGAAGCACTATTTCTGGGTTAGCGGAGTCTGTAATCTGAAGCGTATGTAACCCGAGGTACCACGGTATGTCAGACTATAATGATACACTGGGTGAGAGACTTTGGGTACAATATACGATTTACAGCTTGGGAGAAGTTATGAAAACGGGATTTAAAGTTCACGGCATGTTATACAGTGGTACCTCAGGTTACATACACTTCAGGTTACATACGCTTCAGGTTACAGACTCTGCGAACCCAGAAATAGTGCTTCAGGTTAAGGACTTTGCTTCAGGATGAGAACAGAAATCATGCTCCGGCAGCATGGCAGCAGCAGGAGGCCCCATTAGCTAAAGTGGTGCTTCAGGTTAAGAACAGTTTCAGGTTAAGAACGGACCTCCGGAACAAATTAAGTACTTAACCCAAGGTACCACTCTACATTGAAAGAAAATTATATGAAAACGATGTACTGATGGTCTGTTAAAAAAAGAAGGTAAAGTTAAGTCCAGTCGTGAACGACTCTGGGGTTGTGGCACTCATCTCGCTTTATTGGCCGAGGGAGCCGGCGTCCAGCTTCCAGGTCATGTGGCCAGCAGGACTAAGCCGCTTCTGGCGAACCAGAGCAGCGCACAGAAACGCCATTTACCTTCCCGCCAGAGTGGTACCTATTTATCTACTTGCACTTTGAAGCGCTTTCGAACTGCTAGGTTGGCAGGAGCAGGGACCGAGCAACGGGAGCTCACACCGTCGCGGGGATTCAAACCGCTGACCTTCTGATTGGCAAGCCCTAGGCTCTGTGGTTTAACCCACAGTGCCACCCACGTCCCTTTGTACTGCTACAAAGTACTACTACTAATTTAATAGAAGATTTGGTGACAGTGCTGAGAGTTTCCAGGACACCTCTATTCACCCTACAGAGCTACACTGCCCAGTTTTGCATGGGAAAAGAGAGGGTTTGATTGTTAAACCACTCTGAGAATGACAGCTCCATGGCAGAGGGGACAGCGCCCAGCAGCCTTGACGAACTACAGTTCCCAAGATTATATGCTGGAAGAAGCAGCTGTTTTTTAAAAAATAAAATTGTGACGGCTTATACCTTTTAGCAATAAAGATTCATTCATTCATTCAGCTTTTTAAAGCGGCACCAGGCTGCCTTAACCCCAGCCTCG
Source organism: Podarcis siculus (assembly GCA_034642415.1). NCBI lineage: Eukaryota > Metazoa > Chordata > Lepidosauria > Squamata > Lacertidae > Podarcis > Podarcis siculus. The sequence goes on from JAXCMG010000040.1 coordinate 5,021,428, forward strand.
CCCATTCATTTCTGTGGGTCTACTCAGAGTAGGGCCAGCGCTGCCTGCAACCCGGAACTTTCAGCCTCCAAGATAAATAACCCACGTTGCTTTTTGCAACGTTCGGAGGAATCGCGGCTCAAAAGCTGCCCACATTGCAAATTGTTCTGTCCACTCCTCCAAACGTCCCATTAAGGCAGGAATGTTCGGCTTGGGGGAAAAAAATCTGTGCTTGGACCCCCGCAACTCACAAGCTGTCCTCTGTTTGCAGAAATAACAGCAGGTGGCTGGAATAGGTTTTTTTCTTTCTGCCTTAATGGAAACAAGAGATGGGAAAGGTGATATCCCGCTTTATCACTACCCGAAGGAGTCTCAAAGCGGCTAACATTCTCCTTTCCCTTCCTCCCCCACAACAAACACTCTGTGAGGTGAGTGGGGCTGAGAGACTTCAGAGAAGTGTGACTGGCCCAAGGTCACCCAGTAGCTGCAGGTGGAGGAGAAGAGGAGCGAAGCCGGTTCACCAGATTACGAGTCTACTGCTCTTAACCACTAAACCACACTGGCTCCACACTGGGACCCATTGGGTTAGAGAATTACTGGTGTACATTTCTGGGCACAGTTCAAAGTGTTGGTGCTGACCTTGAAAGCCCTAAATGGCCCTGTATCCCTGAAGCAGCATCTCCACCCCCATCGTTCATCCACTGGACACTGAGGTCCAGCTCTGAGGGCCTTCTGGCAGTTCCCTCCCTGCAAGAAGTGAGGTTACAGGGAACCAGGCCGAGGGCCTTCTCGGTGGTGGCGCCCGCCCTGTGGAACGCCCTCCCATCAGATGTCAAGGAAATAAACAGCTCTCTGACTTTTAGAAGACATCTGAAGGCAGCCCTGTTTAGGGAAGCTTTTAATGTTTGACGTTCTATTGTGCTTTTGATATTCTGTTGGGAGCTGCCCAGAGTGGCTGGGGAGACCCAGCCAGATTGGAGGGTTATAAATAATAAATTATTATTATTATTATCAAAAGGCAAGTGAGAACCGGGGTGGGGGGTGACGGAAGGATAGAGAAATGGGGGTGATCAAAAGCAGGGTGTCCGAAAGAGGGAGCTTAAACTGGCGCAGCAATAAAACTGCCCGAACATCTGCAAAGCTAAGCAGGGTCAAATTTGATGTAGGGTGTGTGTGTGCCGTGTGTTGAGATTCCTGCATTGCAGGGGGTTGGACTAGATGACCCCCAGGTGTCCCTTGCAACTCTGCCGTGCTGTGATCCTGCAAAAAGAGAGAGTGAAGGATGTAACGCGAGAGAAAGAGTGGCAAAAGGAGAGGAGGAGATGAAAGGGAGAGGCGGAAAGAAAGGTTGTGCCACCCAAATCTGACAAATGAACACGGAGAATTTGGCCCTTGAAAGAGAATGTTTTTGTGGAGCCTGAGATGGGAGCTTATGTCCCTAAGGCACACCTGCGGACTTGGAACAGGTCTCCGCAAAAAGTACCATTTTGTCCTCATTACGGTGTCAAGGAGATAAACAGCTATCTGACTTTTAGAAGACATCTGAAGGCAGCCCTGTTTAGGGAAGTTTCCCTCCAACATTTCCCCAATGAAAATAGGGACGTACTCGGGATCAAATCAGAAACCGTGGCGGCTTCTGTAAATTTGGGACTGTCCCTGAAAATAGCAACATTAGGAGCTAATAATAATAATAATAATAATAATAATAATAATAATATATTATATTATATCATTTATACCCCACCCATCTGGCTGGGCTTCCCCAGCCACTCTGGGCGGCTTCCCAAAAAATATTAAAATCCTGTAATACATCAAACATTAAAAGCTTCCCTAAACAGGGCTGCCTTCAGATGTCTTCTAAAAGTCTGGTAGTTGTTGTTCTTTTTGAGATCTGGTGGGAGGGCGTTCCAAAGGGAGGGCGCCACCACCGAGAAGGCCCTCTGCCTGGTTCCCTGTAACTTGGCTTCTCGCAGTGAGGGAACCGCCAGAAGGACCTCGGCGCTGGACCTCAGTGTCCGGGCAGAATGATGGGGGTGGAGATGCTCCTTCAGGGATACTGGACCGAGGCCGGAGAGTCTGCACCTTCTGTTTGCTGCTCCCCCAACCCCCCAAAACACATATCTTTTACCGAGGAGGATCGGCAGCCCAGCAACCGGCAGGCAACGAAGGGCCAAGGCGACCCGGCTGGCAAGATCCGGGCAGGCAGGGGCGGGCAGTGGAAGGAAGTAGTAGCCTCCGTAGAGGAACCACGGAGCCAGGAGGAGGCCAACGAAGGCCGAGGCCACGGCTTTCATGCGCTCGCTGGAGCAGGCCTGGCGACCCCCGCTGCCCCCCAGGCGGGCGGTCAGCTCCCCCGAGGAGCCGTGGTGCAAAACCGGGCAGGCGCCGTCTCCCACTTCCAGCCAGGTCTGGTGTTCACAGGGAGGCAGACCGGTCAGCGTGAGGGTCCCGGTTTGGCCGCCGTCTGACCTTTGATCGGGATCAGGAAGGGGGCAGCGTGGCATGATGTGGGCAGAGTCCAAAAAGGACGTCTCTTTGGGCAAGCGGGGGGCCGCAGTGTCGGGCACAGGCATGGGGGGCTGCCCCACATCGCTCTCTTCTGGGGCCTGTGGAGGAGGGAGCCTGGGTTGACTGAGGGGGTCTGGGAAGGCTTGGCCAGGGAGAGGCCTGGGAGAGGTCATTCCTTCTTCCTTTTCTTCCTCCTCTTCTTCTTCTCCTTCTTCTCCTCCTCCTTCTCCTTCCTCCTCTGTTTCAGTAGAATGCAGCTCCTCCAGAGACGATTCAGGGCTGTCCGAGATGGGCGCCATTGAAATCTGGGCGTCGAGGTCCAGGAACGGTGAGAAGGAAAGGTGGTTTGGGTCAATGTCTCGGAGCTGGCCGATGATGTTGGCGAGGGAATCTCGGACGCTGTCAAACTCCTTCAGCTGATGGGGGCTGGCAGGGCTCCTTGTGGTTGCCATGGCAGGGAGAGCGGACGAGCAACGGGCGAGGGTGTCTGGAAAGAAGACGACAGAGGCATGACCTGGCATCCTTGAATAATTGCCTGGCCCCTTCCCCGATGCTACTGCTTCCTGACATTTCAACCCCCCGCCCCCAGAATCTATTTATTTATTTTTACTTATTGAATTCATATGAGGGAAACGGGTGGCGTTGTGGGTTAAACCACAGAGCCTAGGACTTGCCGATCAGAAGGTCGGCGGTTCGAATCCCCGCAATGACGGGGTGAGCTCCCGTTGCTCGGTCCCTGCTCCTGCCAACCTAGCAGTTCGAAAGCACGTCAAAGTGCAAGTAGATAAATAGGTACCACTCCAGCAGGAAGGTAAACGGCATTTCTGTGCGCTGCTCTGGTTCGCCAGAAACGGCTTAGTCCTGCTGGCCACATGACCCAGAAAAACTGTCTGCGGACAAACGCTGGCTTCCTTGGCCAGTAAAGCGAGATGAGCGCCACAACCCCAGAGTCGGCCACGACTGGACCTAATGGTCAGGGGGTCCCTTAACCTTTACCTATGGCATAACTGCAACTGTCTTCCACCTCCAAGCACTTGACCTCTTTCTCTTGCCCCCAAATGCTGAGGAGGAAATAAATGCAGCCCCCCCTATAGATTTGAAATACAAGGATTTCCCCACTTCTTAGGAAGGGTTCTAACCAAAAACAGGGATCTCTCTCGGCCTCTGCCACTCCCCCCCCCAAAAAAACGGCAAAAAATCCTGTTGAGGAGGGTTTTCTGTTTGATGCCTTAAAAGTACAGCAAAAGTGGGGAGCGGGGTTGCAACCCCCCCAAATCTGTCACCGACTCCCCATTCCAAGAACAACCCTCCCATGTTTGGTTTTTGCTTTTAAACCCCCCCTCCAGCGTCCCAGCCAAGGTGGGGCCCCATCTGGGCTAAACAGCACCCACATTTGCTGCCACCCCCAGATCCAGCCCGCCCCACACATCCCCCCTCTCTAATTCAACCACACGCCGACACCTCAAGACTCAAGCGGTGAACCCCCAAA
>JAXCMG010000040.1:5025413-5049406 GCA_034642415.1 Podarcis siculus
CGGGCGCCCCCACCCCAATTTTCTTTACCCGTCTGCGCGCGCTTCTCCCGGTTCCGCTAGAAAAAAATTGTATTAAAAAAACCTGCTACAAACTTTCACTGATTCGTACTCTGTCCCGCCTCCCCCCCCCCGCACATCTGTTCCTAGAGGCTCCGCCCCCGCCCCCTCCCACCAGCCAATCGCTGCTCGCAAACGCCAAGCGGCGGCGGGGGGCCCCCCTTTATCAACGCATTCCAAAGCCCCTTCCCCCTCTGGCTGGGAGCCCGGAGGGGGCTGGGGCTGGGGGGGGGGGCTAACTTCATTCATGGGTTGTTAACACAAAGAGAGGGTCCTGGGGGCGGGGATGGGGGCTGAGCGCAAGAGCCTGGGAGGCTTGCAATGGTTAAATTACAAATTGGGGGTGGGGGGTCCTTCCCTTTCTGCGAATCTAGAAGGCTCCTTTAAGGGTGTCTGTGCTGCGGGGAGGGGGCTATAGGAGCCAACTCCTAGGGCAAGCATCCCTTCAACCCCCCCAATAAAATATTTTGGGGGGGGGGGGCAAAGTCGATGGCCTGTTATCTTTGTCCATGGAGTTTTCTTGGCAGGGATACTGGAGTGGCTTGCCGGTTCCTGCTCCAGGTGGATCACATTTGGTCAAAACTCTCCACTATGACCTGTCCATCTATGGCTCATAGCTTCTCTGAGTTATTCAAGCCCCTTCGACTTGAAGGATAATATGATCTGAAGCTCAACATAAAAAAAAACTAAGATCATGGCCACTGGTCCCATCACCTCCTGGCAAATAGAAGGGGAAGAAATGGAGGCAGTGAGAGATTTCACTTTCTTGGGTTCCATGATCACGGCAGATGGTGACAGCAGTCACGAAATTAAAAGATGCCTGCTTCTTGGGAGAAAGGCGATGGCAAACCTAGACAGCATCTTAAAAAGCAGAGACACCACCTTGCCGACAAAGGTCCGTATAGTAAAAGCTATGGTTTTCCCAGTAGTGATGGATGGAAGTGAGAGCTGGTCCATAAAGAAGGCAGATCGCCGAAGAATGGGTGCTTTTGAATTCTGGTGCTGGAGGAGACTCTTGAGAGTCCCATGGACTGCAAGAAGATCAAACCTCTCCATTCGGAAGAAAATCAGCCCTGAGTGCTCACTGGAAGGACAGATCCTGAAGCTGAGGCTCCAAGACTTTGGCCACCTCATGAGAAGAGAAGACTCCCTGGAAAAGACCCTGATATTGGGAAAGATGGAGGGCACAAGGAGAAGGGGACGACAGAGGACGAGATGGTGGGACAGTGTTCTCAAAGCTACCAGCATGAGTTTGACCAAACTGTGGGAGGCATTGGAAGACAGGAGTGCCTGGCGTGCTCTGGTCCAGGGGGTCACGAAGAGGCGGACACGATGAAACGACGACAACAAAGTTGATGGGAACTGCCATTCAAATGGTCTGCATGCACCGCATCGTGTGATCAATTACATGGGGCGAGGCTTACCTGCTCCCCCCCCCATATTTTATTCAAGTGGGCACACCTGGCTCTAATTATTCTTAATGGGACTTAAATTTGGCTGTGGGGTGGGGTGGGGAGATGCGTCTTCAATTCAGTGGCTCCCAGCATCCTCCTTGGCTCGGGAGGAAGGGGCTCCTTTCGGAGGGAGTGGGGGGCTCCCGTCAATTTGCTGGGGGCTGAAGCTCTAGGATGCATTGGTTGGCTGGGGGCAGGGCGGTGTAGTGGTTAGAGCAGGGCCAGCCCAAGTCGTTTTGGCATCGTTTTGGCCACAAAATGACACCTCTCCACCCACCGCCAAGGAAGAAGGGGTGAGTGATTTGGAACAAGGTGGGGAAATCAGATCAAACAATCTTACCTTTATGGGGAACGTGGAGAAATTTTATTGGATGACAGAGAAAAAGTGGAACTGCTCAACAACTAATTTGCCTTGGGCTTCACCCAACAGGTGAAAGCGATGCCCAACCTGGTGCTAACAGAATAAATGATGCAAGGAGGGCGCTGTAGCCCAAGATAGGATAAGAGGGAGGAAGGGAACAATACTTTAAATTAATTCAAATCTCCAGGGCCTTATGAGCTGCACCCAAGCATACTAAAGGAGCTTGCGGATGCAATTTCAGAACCTTTGTCTATGATTTTTGCTTCCAAACCTGGAGGTTCCACTGCAATGATGGTTCATATCTACCCATACTTCTGTGCCTCCTCCAGGAATTTGCCCAAGCTCACTTTAAAGTCTGTATCTGTGGTTTTATCTGCTAGGTGGTTGGGCACATAGCTGTCAACCATCCCTTATTTGGCGGGAAAGTCCCTTATCCCAGCGCCGTGTCCCGCTGCTGTCCCTTATTGATGATGTCTCTTAAATTTCCCGGGTTTCAAAGGAAGCAGCTCCTCTCCCTCCCTCCCTGCCATCCAGGGAGGAGGGAGGCTCCAACTGTGTTGCTTGGCTGCGTTGCTCACCCAATAAGGAGTCTAAGAACGACTGGGGGGTGGAGCTTGCATGCCTTGTGCCGATCAAATTGGCCACGTTGCCTGTGGACTCGCCTTTGCTCAGCGCTTCCCAGTGGAGAGGTGACGGTGGTTTTCCTTGCTGCATCCCCTTTGCCGGGTTGCTGCGCTGTGGGAACCACCGCTTGAGGCTTCGTTTGGCTGCTGGCTGGGCTTTCTGCCTTTGGCTCGGAGGGGCTCAGAAGTTGAACATACCTGTGCCTGGAAAATCCCTTATTTTGGCTGCTGATCCCTTATTTTCGAGGCTGCTGGTCCCTTACTTTCAAATCTGTAAGTTGACAGCTATGGTTGGGCATCCGCCATAGGGCCATCACAACTTGCAAGTCTGCTTAACATCTATATGAAGCCACTGCAAGGAGTTCTGGAGTGCAATGCCATTCGTATTGGGGATTGCACACGTCTATTCCACCATATGATTTGAATAATGGGACACTGGCATCTGTATCTCATAACGGGACACAGGTGGCGCTGCGGTCTAAACCCCTGAGCCTCTTGGGCTTGCCGATCAGAAGTTCGGCGGTTCGAATCCCCGAGACGGGGTGAGCTCCCATCGCTCTGTCCCAGCTCCTGCCAACCTAGCAGTTCCAAAGCACACCAGTGCAAGTAGATAAATAGGTACCATTGTGGCGGGAAGGTAAACGGCGTTTCCATGCGCTCTGGTTTCCGTCACGGTGTCCCGTTGCACCAGAAGCGGTTTAGTCCTGCTGGCCACATGACCCGGAAAGCTGTCTGTGGACAAACGCTGGCTCCCTTGGCCTGAAAGTGAGATGAGCGCCGCAACCCTAGAGTCGCCTTTGGCTGGACTTAACCATCCAGGGGTCCTTTTTATTTATTTGAAAGTGCAAAATCCTGGACACAGGAACGTCCAAAGGAAAATTGGGGCATCCCGGGATCAAACCAGAAACTGTTGCGGCTTCTTTGAATCCAGGAGTGTCCCTCCAAAATAGGGACATTTGGAGGGTCTGCGTTCGGGTCTAGCTTGGAAGCTTCCCAGACACAAACGCCGTCCCCCTCGGCCTGAAAGCCAGCTGAGCGCTGCAACCCCATAGTCGCCTTTGACTGGACTTAACCGTCCAGGGGTCCTTTACCTTTTAAACTTTTATGATTTGAATAAGCAGAGTTGGTGCAAATTCTGGACCAGTTGTGAGTTGAATAAAGTCCAATAAAGGGAGAGGGTCTGGTTCATCGGATGGAAGAAAGTTTCTAGCTTTAATCATCTATGTGCGCTCTACGTGGGGCTACCTTTGAAGGTGACCCGGAAACTGCAATTAATCCAGAATGCGGCAGCTAGACGGGTGACAGGGAGTGGCCGCCGGGACCACATAACACTGGTCCTGAGAGATCTGCATTGGCTCCCAGGACGTTTCCAAGCACAATTCAAAGTGTTGGTGCTGACCTTGAAAGCCCTAAATGGCCTTGGTCCTGTATACCTGAAGGAGCGTCTCCACCCCCATCGTTCAGCCCGGACACTGAGGTCCAGCTCCAAGGGCCTTCTGGCTGTTCCCTCCCTGCGAGAAGCCAAGTTACAGGGAACCAGGCAGAGGGCCTTCTCGGTGGTGGTGCCCGCCCTGTGGAACGCCCTCCCACCAGATGTCAAAGAGATAAACAACTACCATTCAGAAGACATCTTAAGGCAGCCCTGCTTAGGGAAGTTTTTAATGTGTGACATTTTAGTGTATTTTTGGTCTCTGTGGAAGCCGCCCAGAGTGGCTGGGGAGACCCAGCCACATGGGTGGGGTACAAATAATAAATTATTATTATTATTATTATTATTATTATTGGACAGAGAAAAAGTGGAACTGCTCAACAGCTACTTTGCCTCGGGCTTCACCCAAAAGGTGAAAGCGATGCCCAACCTGGTGCTAACAGAATAAATGATGACCACATAACACCGGCCCTGAAAGACCTACACTGGCTCCCAGGACATTTCCGAGCACAATTCAAAGTGTTGGTGCTGACCTTGAAAGCCCTAAACAGCCTCGGTCCAGTATACCTGAAGGAGTGTCTCCACCCCCATCATTCAGCCCGGACACTGAGGTCCAGCTCCGAGGGCCTTCTGGCGGTTCCCTCCCTGCAAGAAGTGAGGTTACAGGGAAACAGGCAGAGGGCCTTCTCGGTAGTGGCGCCCACCCTGTGGAACACCCTCCCACCAGATGTGAAGGAAATAAGCAGCTATCTTCTCTTTAAAAGACATCTGAAGGCAGTTTTTAATATTTAATGCTGTATTGTTTTTAACACTTGATTGGAAGCCGCCCAGAGTGGCTGGGGAAACTCAGCCAGATGGGCAGGGTATAAATAATAATTTATTATTATTATTATTATTAATCGTGCCTAGAATACAGTTACAGATAGGTAGCCGTGTTGGTCTGCCATAGTCAAAACAAATTTTTTTTCCCTTCCAGTAGCACCTTAAAGACCAACTAAGTTAGTTCTTGGTATGAGCTTTCGTGTGCATGCACACTTCTTCAGATACACTAGAATGTTTTTTAAATATATATGTGAATAGTACTTAGAGGTTAAATAATAGGTTGTTTTTTTAAAATGAATGACCAGTTCTGGTGCCACAGTTCAAGAAGGACACTGACAAACTGGAACGTGTCCAGAGGAGGGCAACCAAAATGGTCAAAGGCCTGGAAACGATGCCTTATGAGGAACGGCTAAGGGAGCTGGGCATGTTTAGCCTGGAGAAGAGGAGGTTAAGGGGTGATATGATAGCCATGTTCAAATATATAAAAGGATGTCACATAGAGGAGGGAGAAAGGTTGTTTTCTGCTGCTCCAGAGAAGCGGACACGGAGCAATGGATCCAAACTGCAGGAAAGAAGATTCCACCTAAACATTAGGAAGAACTTCCTGACAGTAAGAGCTGTTCGACAGTGGAATTTGCTGCCAAGGAGTGTGGTGGAGTCTCCTTCTTTGGAGGTCTTTAAGCAGAGGTTTGACAACCATATGTCAGGAGTGCTCTGATGGTGTTTCCTGCTTGGCAGGGGGTTGGACTCGATGGCCCTTGTGGTCTCTTCCAACTCTATGATTCTATGACCAGCTGGAATGGAAACTGTCCATTGGAAGGCAGGGCTTGAACTGTACCTCCCGCATCTCAGCTGCAAATTATCATTCTGTGTCTGGGGCTGTGGCCTCTCTCCCGATCTATAAAAGCAGAATATGAGAACATAGAAAGAATTCTACCCATCTTGTCCAGGATTCTGTTCTCAACCACATGCCACAATGGGAATCCTGTAATAGGAATTTTATGCTCTTAAATATATGATAATGTTCATAAGTGCACCAGCCAAGCACGTACATAGATCAGCACAGGAAGGCCAACCTGGAACCATTTTGATTCCTAAACTGAGCAAATGTTTTCTCTGCAAGGTCAAACTGGAAAAGCCTCCCCATTGTCTTTTCCTTCACAAATCCTGTCTTAAGGGCACATTTAAGATATGAATAGGGTGTGAGCCTGTGACCTGGCCCAGGAACTAAGTATTTATCATTACAAAAGACTGGCCAGGCTACCCTGGAAATCCAATCAAGTAACGGGTGGCGCTGTGGGTTAAACCACAGAGCCTAGGACTTGCTGATCAGAAGGTCGGCGGTTCGAATCCCCGCAATGACGGGGTGAGCTCCCGTTGTTCGGTCCCTGCTCCTGCCAACCTAGCAGTTCGAAAGCACGAAGTGCAAGTAGATCAATAGGTACCGCTCCGGCGGGAAGGTAAACGGCGTTTCCGTGCGCTGCTCTGGTTTGCCAGAAGCAGCTTAGTCCTGCTGGCCACATGACCCGGAAGCTGTACGCCGGCTCCCTCGGCCAATAAAGCGAGATGAGCGCCGCAACCCCAGAGTCGGTCATGACTGGACCTAATGGTCAGGGGTCCCTTTACCTTTAACCTGCCAGACAGGAGATAAACAACAACAGGAGAAAAACAATATTAGAATTTCTATTTTGGACCGCTTTTTCTGTGATGTAGGTGTGATGTATCTGAGGAGAGGTCTTAGGTTACACCCCTTCTGTGATGTATGTATGATGTTTCTGGGGGTGGTCTTGATCTACAGGGTGGCAATTTCAAAAGTCTTTATAAGGCCTTGCGCGCCATTTTTCTGGGTCCCTCCTCTCTCCTGCAAGTTAGGGGAGCACCCTGTTGCAACAGATCAATAAAGGCCAAGCCTACAGGCTGCTGTTTTGCTCCAAGTTATCCTGGTTGGTGTCTTTCTTTTTGTCCAAGGGAGCCCTCAGATTTTTCTGTTAACAACCCCAAGAAGCATTGCTGCCTCTGACTCTTAAATCAATGCACTTTTAATAAGATCGACATCAGAGTCCTGTTGGTGGAAGGGGGAGAAAAGTCCTTTAATCTTGCCTTGTTGGAAAATCGGCGGCACCCCCCAGTGGTAATTTTGAGGAAAGACACATATTAGTCTGTTTGGAAGCAGCTAGACAGGTCATGATGGCATCTGTATCCCATTCTAGAACCAACCTCCCAGACCAGGTCCCCGGTTACAGTAACTTTTGCATTGTTTGGTCACACGTGCATTTGCCAAGAGTTTACAGGTAGCTCCTCCCTGACATGGAGCGGTGTCCGGCAGCCAACATGCAGCAGCAGTTAGTAACTTAACAGCATATTGGATTGCTGGCATGCAGGAGCGGGTGGAATTTGACGGCTCAAATGAGATGCTTGCAATTTTTTGTGTGTGAATGCCCCTAGATTCCTTGCTGGAAGCTGTTCTGGTCTCTCCCCAACCCCCACCAATATATGTTGGTCCCGGAAGTGGAATAGGATCCCAATAGCAGCTCTCCTTTGGGACCCAATCCACCACGGCGTTCTCCTATAAAAGGCCCACTGAAATGAATGGAAGGGGTTGATCGTGGCCTGACACTCCGATTCCAGCAGAGCTTTGCTTATGGAAATGCCAATTATTGACCAAAGGTAAAGAGAACCTCGCGGGTGGCGCTGTGGGTAAAAGCCTCAGTGCCTAGGGCTTGCCGATCGAAAGGTCGGCGGTTCGAATCCCCGCGGCGGGGTGCGCTCCCGTTGCTTGGTCCCAGCACCTGCCAACCTAGCAGTTCGAAAGCACCCCCGGGTGCAAGTAGATAAATAGGGACCACTTTCTAGCGGGAAGGTAAACGGCGTTTCCGTGTGCGGCTCTGGCTCGCCAGAGCAGCGATGTCACGCTGGCCACGTGACCCAGAAGTGTCTGCGGACAGCGCTGGCCCCCGGCCTCTTGAGTGAGATGGGCGCACAACCCCAGAGTCTGGCAAGACTGGCCCGTACGGGCAGGGGTACCTTAAAGAGAACCTCAGTGCTGTGAATCTATGAAGCGGGGAGGACAGCTGAAAACAATGTCAATGTATTTAACATCTGGCAAACCCTGGGTTTCAGATAGTACATAGGTAGACGACTCTCAGAAACCTGGGGCTATTTTCCCAGCCCTTTTGTGGTTACCAGAAGTCATGTATTTAGAATTAACTCTGGAAGTGACTACAGTTGGTGCCTTGGTTCTCAAACGCCTTGGTTCTCAAACAACTTGGAACCCAAACACTGCAAACCTGGAAGTAAGTGTTCCGGTTTGCGAACTTTTTTCGGAAGCCGAATGTGCTCCGTTTTGAGTGTTACACTTTCATTTTGAACGTTACACTCCCAATTTGAGTCGCACGCTTCCATTTTAAGTGTTACACTGAATTCTGTCTGTTTTTGCTATGTATTTTGCATTTTTCGTTTCTACGGCTTTTTGTTTTTGTGACTGTGTGGAACCCAGTTCAGCTACTGACTGATTGTGTGACTGCAGTACATAGTTCATTGCTTTCATTTTATGGATCAATGGTCTCGTTCGATAGTAAAATTCATGTTCAATTGCTGCTTTAGGGGTTGTTTTTAAAAGTCTGGAACGGATTAAACCGTTTTGCATTACTTTCTATGGGAAAGCGCGCCTTGGTTTTGGAACGCTTTGGTTTTAGAACGGACTTCCTAAAAGGATTACGTTTGAGAACCGAGGTACCACTGTACTTAATTCTGACCACATTAAGCCTCCTGACGTATATTTTGCTCTAGGAGGCTTACAGTTTGGTCAGCATTGAGCATATATTTCCAGAGTTGACGCTGAATACATTACTTCTGGTCAACGAAACACCATAGCCATGAAAATTTGTGTCTCAGGTTTTTTAAAGACTCATCTACCCATGTACAAAGGGACACGGGTGGCACTGTGGGTTAAACCGCAGAGCCGAGGGCTTGCCGATCAGAAGGTCGGCGGTTCGAATCCCCGCAATGACGGGGTGAGCTCCCATTGCTCGGTCCCTGCTCCTGCCAACCTAGCAGTTCGAAAGCACGTCAAAGTGCAAGTAGATAAATAGGTACCACTCTGGCAGGAAGGGAAACGGTGTTTCCGTGCGCTGCTCTGGTTCGCCAGAAGCGGCTTAGTCCTGCTGGCCACATGACCCGGAAGCTGTACGCCGGCTCCCTCGGCCAGTAAAGCGAGATGAGCGCCGCAACCCCAGAGTCGGCCACGACTGGACCTAATGGTTGGGGTCCCTTTACCTTTACCCATGTACTATCTGAAACCAAAGGGATCAATTCATTGCCAGATGTGAAAAAATAGATATTTCAGTTCTACCCACGAAAGAATATGTTGGGGACAGACAAGGGCTGTTTGTCTTCATCTCAGTCTATCTGTAGGGCTTCCTATTTTGGCTGTCCTCTTTTGGAAACTGTACGCTGGGGAACCCGGTGCCTTTCAGATATGGTTGTGACCTCCAACATCAGCCAGCACTGGTCAGAGACGATGGGGCCGAATAGGATCTCAACAGCATCTCAACCTTCCTCATCCCTAAACTTAGATGGACCTCTTCTCTTGGCCATATTTAGCTGCACCTTTTCTCACGATCTTACCTTCCGTGGAAATTATGCAGCAATGACCCCCAACCCCTTGCGGTGGGCTGTGTCGTCAGGCCAGACTCACACACCTCATCCTCCGGCGGCTCTCTAAAGCAGATTTTTTAAAGATCCCATTGGGATTCAATCGGGGTACGTTTAAGAACGGTGAGAGCGCCTCTGAGCGCACGCGGAGTGCATTTCTCATAAGGCACAAGGCGAAACTACGGTGCTGATGGTGGAAGGAGGGGGCGGGGGGTGGGGGGAAGAAGTTTCTTCTCCTGGTACGTCCCACGGAGGACCTTACGGTCTTCAAACAAAAACATCTTGGAGATCCCGAGCCACAGAGAGGTTAGGCTGGCCTCAACCAGAGCCAGGCCTTTTTCGGCTGTGGCTCCGATCTGGTGGAACGCTCTGCCACAAGAGACTAGGGCCCTGCGGGACTTGACATCTTTCCGCAGGGCCTGCAAGACAGAGCTGTTCCACCAAGCCTTTGGCCAGGGCACAGCCTGACTCCCTCCTTTGGCAATCTTCACAGAACTCTAGCCCAATGGTTGCCATCAATTTGATTTGGAGTCATTTTTTCATGAAATGATTTTAGAATGTTGTATTGTTTTATTGTTGTTAGCCGCCCTGAGCCCGGCTTCGGCTGGGGAGGGCGGGATATAAATAAAAATTTATTATTATTATTCGTGTTTCCGACGGGGATGCGCTAAGAGCGAGCGGATGAGAATGGAGAGAGTCAAATGCTTTTTCTGCTTTTCGTTTTGCTTTTCTTATCTGCAATGAGTTTATTGGTTCCAGCAATTTAGTGCACCCTCTCCCTGTCTAGGTCACTGGAATGGGGACCCCACCTCTCCCCTGTGCTCCCCCCCTCCCGCAACCCGTGCTCAGGAAGAGGTCCAATCCTGACTCTTTTTCCTCGGGATTAGCCAGTGGTCCGCTCAACACAGGCGTAAGACGCTCACACAAGCAGCAGCAGCAGCGGCAGCGGCGGCGGCAGCAGCAGCGACAACAACACCACCCCCATCACGTCTCCTTTCTTCTCCCCAAAGAGACAGCAGTGTCCTTCTCGCTCCCTCTCCTGGAGCACGGCTTCAAAACACAGGCCTTTGACAGCATCCTCTGTCCAACGGCGACCCACCGACGACTCGCCTATTCCTTCTTGGCTCATCCCACAACCCACCGCAAAAAAAAACCTCCAGCCAGACCGAGGACTCGGTACCCGCGTCGCCTTAGGACGCATCTCCACGTCCCCTCGAGACGGAGGCTCGGCCCGGCTTCCGCGAAGACGTCATTGCCTCCCCACCCCTTTCGGTTCGGGAGCTGGGGTCCCTTGTTTTTTAACCCGCCCGCTTTTCCAGCTGGCTGGCGGAAGCGAAAACAACCGGCTGGGTGGGATTTGAACGGGTCCCTCGCCCACCCAGCAGCCTTGCCAAGCTATACTCAGGACCGGCTGAATAGAACGGGGGAAGGCTGCTTTTATATCCCACCCAACCTCACCCCTCCCCGCCAGACCTCGCGGCGACCGACGCCGCCCACAGGATAATATTGCGAAAAGAAGCACAGTCCCTTTGTTGATTTTGTTTCGTTGTTCCTGCAGAGAGCAGAGGATTCAGCTAGGAGGCTATGTTCGTGCCCTCGCGGGCCTACAAGAAGGAAAGACAAGCTGGTATGAACACAGGGGCAGGGTTGGTTAAGGGGCTGGGCAGTCGATGGCGCCAGGCTAGAGTTATCTGGTTTTTGCGTCGCCGTTGGCGGCGGGGCTCCGGCCGTTCAGCTGCAGCGGGGGCTCCTTGCTGATGCAGCTGCCGCTGGGCTCTGAGTGGATGGTGCCATTCCTCTTGCCTTCCTTCACTTGCCCTGCCTCGTCGTCGCCCTTCTCGCTTTCGTCCGAGTCGCTCCGGAGATCCTTCTCCATCTGCCGGGAGAGAAACAGCTTTGGTCAACGGCGGCGGCTGCCCCTTCCCCTCTTCCCCGTTGTGCGGTTCAATTTGGAGCGCTGGCAAGGGGCTGGATGAACCATTGAGCAAAATCAGCCCGTGCTTTAGGCAGCAAGGGCACCACAGAAATCTCCCATTGTCAGGATCGTCTACACCCCCATCGTCCAGCCCAGATGCTGAGGTCCAGCGCCAAGGGCCTTCTGGCGGTTCCCTCGCTGCGAGAAGTAAGGTTACAGGGAACCAGGCAGAGGGCCTTCTCGGTGGTGGCACCTGCCCTGTGGAACACCCTCCCACCAGATGTCAAAGAGATAGGCTCGGGTTATCTCTCGCTTGGACTACTGCAATGCACTCCACCTGGGGCTACCTTTGAAGGTGACCCGGAAACTACAACTAATCCAGAACACGGCAGCTAGACTGGGGACTGGGAGCGGCTGCCGAAACCACATAACACCGGTCTTGAAAGACCTCCATTGGCTCCCAGTACATTTCCGAGCACAATTCAACGTGTTGGTGCTGACCTTTAAAGTCCTAAATGGCCTCGGTCCACTATACCTGAAGGAGCGTCTCCATCCCCATCGTTCAGCCCGGACACTGAGGTCCAGCACCGAGGGCCTTCTGGCGGTTCCCTCATTGCGAGAAGCCAAGTTACAGGGAACCAGGCAGAGGGCCTTCTCGGTAGTGGCACCCGCCCTGTGGAACGCCCTCCCACCAGATGTCAAAGAGAACAACAACTACCAGACTTTTAGAAGACATCCAACAGAATATTAAAATACAATATCCTATTAAACATTAAAAGTGTCCCTAAACAGGGCTGCCTTCAGATGTCTTCTAAAAGTCCATTAAAACTTTTAACTTAGGCAAACATGCTCACCCGCCCACCGACCATCGCCCAATTTCGGTCCCTACCGTGCCACTTTTGACAAACTTGTAGACCATGTGGATGATTAAGAAAGACCAGAAGATGTGGAGAAGTTGGAGAATCATGAGAAGGGCATTCATGAAGTAATAGCCGAAGAAAGGCTGGTAGAGTTCCATTGAGTAGTAATATGTGTTGTAGATAACTCTGTAAGAAGGTTGCAGGGATTAATAACAACAATAGCATTCAGCAGTCCTTCCTTTAGTCTGACATCAGTTAAAAATACAACAATACAGTTTACAAGAAATTTCCACCAGCGAGTCGTAAAAATGTGCACATCGATTGTCTAAGTCAGGGGTCAGCAAACTTTTTCAGCCACTGTCCCTCAGACCTTGTGGGGGGTCGGACTATATTTTGAAGAAAAAATAATGAATTCCTATGCCCCACAAATAACCCAGAGATGAATTTTAAATCCAGTGGTACCTCAGGTTACATACGCTTCAGGTTACAGACTCCGCTAACCCAGAAATAGTGCTTCAGGTTAAGAACTTTGCTTCAGGATGAGAACAGAAATCGTGCTCCGGCGGCAGTGGGAAGCCCCATTAGCTAAAGTGGTGCTTCAGTTTAAGAACAGTTTCAGGTTAAGTACGGACCTCCGGAATGAATTAAGTACATAACCCGAGGTACCACTGTAAAAGGACACATTCTACTCATGTAAAAACACCAGGCAGGCCCCACAAATAACCCAGAGATGCATTTTAAATAAAAGGACACATTCTACTCGTGTAAAAACATGCTGATACCTGGACCGTCTACAGGCCGGATTTAGAAGGCGATTGGGCCGGATCCGGCCCCCAGGCCTTAATTTGCCTACCCATGGTCTAAGTCCAAGGCATGCCTTCTAAATGTCCCTATTTTCCAGGGACATTTCCTAGATTTACAGAAGCTGTCCCGGTTTTTTATTTGATCCCAGAATGGAAGTAAGTGTTCCGGTTTGCGAACATTTTTCGGAAGCTGAACGTGCTCCATTTAGAGTGTTACGTTTTCGATTTGAGTGTTACGCTGAGGTCTGTCTGTTTCTGCTATGTATTTTGCGTTTTTGTGGCTCTTTTTGTTTTTGTGACTGTGTGGAACCCAGTCCAGCTACTGATGGATGGATTGTGCGACTGCAGTACATAGTTCATTGCTTTCATTTTGTGGATCAACGGTCTCGTTCGGTAGTAAAATTCATGTTCAATGGCTGTTTTAGGGGTTGTTTTTAAAAGTCTGGAACGGATTAATCCGTTTTGCATTACTTTCTATGGGAAAGCGCGTCTTGGTTTTGGAACGCTTTGGTTTTGGAACAGACGTCCGGAACGGATTAAGTTTGAGAACCAAGGTACCACTGTATAACATAAATAGATTGGTTCGGGTCCTACCTTTTGGAGAAAACGAACTTGCTCCATCTCCCATAGAACAGCCCTTCAGATCCCTATCACATATAATATCTCAATCGTGTCTTCCTTGAGCTAAATGTACCCAACTTTCTCAACCATTCCTCATAAGGCTTGGTTTCCAGAGGTCCGGTTGCGCTCTGCACACGTTCCAGCTTGTCAATACGGATTATTCAACTGATTCATTGATTTCTATACTGCTTAAAGGTAAAGGGACCCCTGACCATTAGGTCCAGTCGCGACAGACTCTGGGGTTGCGGCGCTCATCTCGCTTTATTGGCCAAGGGAGCCGGCGTACAGCTTCCGGGTCATGTGGCCAGCATGACTAAGCCGCTTCTGGCGAACCAGAGCAGCGCACAGAAACGCCGTTTACCTTCCCGCCGGAGTGGTACCTATTTATCTACTTGCACTTTGACGTGTTTTCGAACTGCTAGGTTGGCAGGAGCAGGGACCGAGCAACAGGAGCTCAGCCCGTCATTGCAGGGATTTGAACTGCCGACCTTCTGATTGGCAAGTCCAAGGCTCTGTGGTTTAACCCACAGCGCCACCCATGTCCCTTTCTATACTGCTTAATATATATCAAAAATCTCTCTAAGCGGCGTGCATAAGCAACAGCAACGAAGCAACAACAGACAGGTCCCACCCACCGGAGCAGTGGGGAAACCATTTTCCAGTCCTTGAGATATATGAAGGTGTCTTACTTACTTGTAGGGGAAAATAACCAGGCGGGTGAAAAGGAAAACAGCAGAGAAAGTGAGGAAAAGGGTGTCACACACACGGCGCCATTTCAGATAGTTGAATATCTTCGTGGGCTGGAGAGGGGGGGGGGAGAGACGGGGGGAGGAAAACAACAGAGGGACACAAATGAGGTTTCCTTTGCAACTACTGTTCAGCTTGTGACCGGACTGCAAAGTTTCTCTGATTTTTCAGTGCAAACTTCAAAGATCACAGTGAACTGCAGCCGTGGCTTGTGTCCTTTGGGGTGGGTGGAAACCAGGGAGCCCACAGGTAAAGGTAAAAAAAGGTAAAGGACCCCTGGATGGTTAAGTCCAGTCAAAGGCGACTATGGGGTTGCGGCGCTCATCTCGCTTTCAGGCCGAGGGAGCCGGCGTTTGTCCACAGACAGCTTTCAGGGTCATGTGGCCAGCAGGACTAAACCGCTTCTGGCGCAACAGGACACCGTGACGGAAACCAGAGCACACGGAAACGCCGTTTACCTTCCCGCTAGAGCGGTACCTATTTATCTACTTGCGCTGGTGTGCTTTCGAACTGTTAGGTTGGCAGCAGCTGGGACACAGCAACGGGAGCTTGCCCCATTGCGGGGATTCGAACCGCCGACCTTCCAATCGGCAAGCCCAAGAGGCTCAGCGGTTTAGACCACAGCGCCACCTGCGTCCCAATAGTAGGCGACACCAGAGCCACTGATTCTCATATGGCCCCCTCCTGCTCTTCCCTGCTGAGTTCTGCAAAGGGCAACTGTGAGTCTATGGAAGAGGAAGAATCTGCCCCTTCACGTTGGCATAGCCAGACAGGGCGCTTGGACTGGCTGTAATTGGTGGGGCGGTTTGCCACTCACCTTGTTATAAAATTTCAGGCTGCCCTCAAATACCTGTCACACACTCCCCAGAAAGCCAGATTGTTTCAAGGTATGGCAAAAAAATATATTTCTAAATATATATGGCAAGGGGGAAAAACCGAGAATAAAATATTCATAGATGCAAAAGAAAGAGGTTTTCCCCTTGCCAGATATGAGATTATATTATGAGGCATCCCGTCTTTGCTGGTTGAAGGAATGGATGACATTAGAGAATTCACATATATTAGACCTAGAAGGTCATGATAATATTTTTGGCTGGCATGCTTGTCTACGGTGCGAAAAGGTAGAAGTCCGTAGAGATTGAAATCAATGGTTCAGCATCCATATCTAGGTATTGGGCAAATTCACATGAGAGGATGCATCCAGGGCTGGCTTACCCATAGGTGCTAGGGGTGCGGGGCACCCAGGCACCGGGCTCTTAGGGGCGCCAGGCCCAGAGTCCAGAGCTGAGATTTGGAGTCGGGGGATTGAAGAGCCAGGCCATCCGACACCCAAGTGGAGCAGAGCCCGTCGGAGCACCACAGGCTTTTCTGCTATGGGCACTGAGGCAGCCAGCCGACTCTGCCCTTCTGGGATTGGCAGAGTCAAGAGGCCCTCCCAGCGCACGCAGGCTGCTCACACGAGGCGCATAACTTCCCTGCCAAGCCTCTGTGGGGATTACTCTCTTCCCACAGTGGCATAGCTGTCAACCGTCCCTTATTTGGCGGGAAACTCCCTTATCCCAGCGCCATGTCCCGCTGCTGTCCCTTATGGATGATGTCCCTTAAATTTCCTGGGTTTCAAAGGAAGCAGCTCCTCTCCCTCCCTCCCTGCCGGCCAGGGAGGAGGGAAGCTCCAACTGTGTTGCTTGGCTGCGTTGCTCACCCAATAAGGAGTCTAAGAACAACTGGGGGGTGGAGCTTGCATGCCTTGTGCCAATCAAATCGCCTTTCCTCAGCGCTTCCCAGCGGAGAGGTGACGGTGGTTTCCCTTGCTGCATCCCCTTTGCCGGGTTGCTGCGCTGTGGGAACCACCGCTTGAGGCTTCGTTTGGCTGCTGGCTGGGCTTTCTGCCTTTGGCTCGGAGGGGCTCAGAAGGTGAACATACCTGTGCTTGGAAAATCCCTTATTTTGGCTGCTGATCCCTTATTTTCAAGTTGACAGCTATGCACAAACCTCAACAACTTTGGCCTGCTTCCCCCCCCAAAATGGGGGTGCTGGGCAGTTTTTAGCACCCTGGTACCGCATAAAGACAGCCCTGGATGTATCAAACCACCAGGCTAGGCCAGCCCCTCCGGGTTTCCCTCCTTCTGGGGCTGCAGCGTTGCTTACCTCCAGGAAGCAGTCGGACGCATCGTGGATGACCATGACAAGGGTGCCAATGCGGATGTAGTTGGCACAGTAGGAGAAGCTGATGAGGAAAATCGTGGCTGCGTGGTGGACAATTTGCTCGCTGAAGTCCTGCAGTGGCGGGGGAAGAGGAAACAGCAATGGAACATGTTAAGTTGTGGGTGAACATATCAGATGACACAGCGATTCTTCAAACAGCTCTTGTTTATTCACAGGCCAGAACAGAACTGAACTGAAGGGTTCAGTCAGCCTGCTTATATAGAGCTCCAGTACAACGTAACTGTAACAACTTTCTAAAACTATCCAATCACTGAAAGTCACTTTCGATCCCTTATTTGCATAACTATCTACAGTATCCCCCTGCTGGCCCAGGGTGAGAACTTCAGTACATAACAGAACGGCTGAGGATGTGAGATGGATATATCGTTGGTATCTAACTGGCAAAAACGTATACAGTATTATCTCAGGTTACATACGCTTCAGGTTACATACGATTCAGGTTACAGACTAAGCTAACCCAAAGGTATTTGCTGGCGAATGTAAATGTGCCGATGCGTGCCTTAATTTCTGCGAACATAATTTGGCCGAAAAAGGCGAGCGTTCGAGTAAATGTGGTATTCATCGGGGGAAGGTTTTCACCGGGCGCCTACAGACAGGCAAGGAAGGCGCCTGGCGAGTTTCCCTGGAGAGAGTGTTCCACAGACGGGGAGCCACCACAGAAAAGGCCCCGTTCTCGTGTTGCCACCCTCTGGACCTCTCATGGAGGAGGCACACAAAGAAGGGACTCAGAGGATGAACGTAGGGTCTGGGACGGTTTATAGGGAGAGAGGCACTTCTTAACTTGTTTGGGTCTTGACTGACTGCCCCCCCCCGCCCAATGCTTCTACTTACCTTTCTCTTGATGTCAAAAGGCAGTGTGAAGACCAGCGAGCAATAGAACGACAGCTCCAGCATGTAGTAGCTGAAGATGGAGGGGAGAAGAGGCTGCGGGGCCAAAAACGAGAAGCGTAGGAAGGGCAGAGAGAAGGAAGGTTATTCCGATAAATCTGAAAACTCATCTCAAGACTAGATTACCGCCGTGGGCTTTGCGCGGGGCTGCCCTTGGGCCCAGTCCGGTACTCTCAGTCCGTTTGCATTTCTTAGTAATAATAATAATAATAATAATAATAATAATAATTTATTATTTATACCCCACCCATCTGGCTGGGCTTCCCCAGCCACTCTGGGCGGCTTCCCCAAAAAATATTAAAATACTGTAATACATCAAACATTAAAAGCTTCCCTAAACAGGGCTGCCTTCAGATGTCTTCTAAAAGTCTGGTAGTTGTTCTTCTCTTTGACATCTGGTGGGAGGGCGTTCCACAGGGAGGGCACCACTACCAAGAAGGCCCTCTGCCTGGTTCCCTGTAACTTGGCTTCTCACAGTGAGGGAACCGCCAGAAGGCCCTCGGCGCTGGACCTCAGTGTCCGGGCAGAATGATGGCGGTGGAGACGCTCCTTCAGATATACTGGACTGAGGTCGTTTAGGGCTTTAAAGGTCAGCAACAACACTTTGAATTGTGCTCGGAAACGTACTGGGAGCCAATGTAGGTCTTTCAAGACCGGCGTTATATGGTCTCGGCCGCTCCCAGTCACCCATCTAGCTGCCGCGTTCTGTATTAATTGCAGTTTCTGAGTCACCTTCAAAGGTAGTCCCACGTAGAGCGCATTGCAGTAGTCCAAGTGAGAGATAACCAGAGCATGTACCACTCTGGCGAGACAGTCTGTGGGCAGGTAGGGTCTCATCCTGCGTACCAGATGGAGCTGGTAAACAGCTGCCTTGGACACAGAATTGACCTGTGCCTCCATGGACAGCTGTGAGTCCAAAATGATTCCCAGGCTGCGCTCCTGGTCCTTCAGGGGGCACAGTGACCCCATTCAGGACCAGGGAATCCTCCACAACTGCCCGCCTCCTGTCCCCCCAAAACAGGACTTCTGTCTTGTCAGGATTCAACCTCAATAATAATAATAATAATATTTTTTATTTATATCCCGCCCTCCCCAGCCAAGGCCGTGCTCAGGGCGGCTCATAAGGAATAATAAAAACAAGTTGAATGAATACAACTTAAAAACAAGATTAAAATACAAGATTAAAATAGTAGTGCAAAAATGAATGAAACCAGACGCTGTATTGTTTTTAGTATTCGGCTGGAAGCCGACCAGAGTGGCTGGGGTATAAATAATTAATAATAATAATAATAATAATAATAATAATAATAATAATAATAATAATAATATCTGCGTCAGCCATCAGCCATAGCAATGAAGCAGGCTTGTCCAAAGACTGTTTTGGGGGCCTAATTCGGCCTTCAACCCTAAAAAAACTCAACAACTTCAATCCTGAAAATTCAACAACTTTGGTTGGCCCTCAGGCATGTTCACTTCATCATTGAAAAAAGTTTGGGCACCTCTGCAAAGCAACACTACGATAAACAAAGAATAGAAATAAAAAGTCAATTATATAAAAGGCATTTTAGGGTTTTGAATCAATAGTCAAATATTGGATGTTATTGTGATTGCCCCCCAGCTAAAAACCTTGCCACCTTTGCTGTCACCTGCTCATCTTGATCTGCCAAGAGAAAGGACACTGGGGCAGTGGCTGGGCGACCCGGAATGGACGATAAAAGAGGGGTGATAATCTCATTCCTCAAGTCTTTATAAAGAGGGCAAGCCAGAAGGGCATGCGCCACCGATTAGGGACTGCCATCTCCACAGGGACATAAACGTTTTCCGTGTGGAATCTGTTGGAATCGTCCCTCAAAGTCCAGTCAAGGGCAAGACATTCAATCTTGCGAGAGTAAAATCCCATCTATGTTTTAGAATTGCTAGGTTATGTAGAGAGGGTGCCGGAGAGTCGAAATGGGAAGGTGGAAAATAGTCGTACCACGGGCAAAATTTCCTTATTGTGACCCAGTTGTTCTGACGCTCGATTATCATTTAGGCGCTGACAAATTGGACCATTTGCTTTACCAAAGTGAGTACCGTATTTTTCGCTCTATAAGACACACCAGACCACAAGACGCACCTAGTTTTTGGAGGTGGAAAACAATAAAAAAAATATTCTGAATCTCAGAAGCCAGAACAGCAAGAGGGATCGCTGCGCAGTGAAAGCAGCGATCCCTCTTTCTGTTCTGGCTTCTGGGATAGCTGCGCAGCCTGCATTCGCTCCATAAGACGCGCACACATTTCCCCTTACTTTTTAGGAGGGAAAAAGTGAGTCTTATAGAGCAAAAAATACGGTAGCTGTTGTGGGGATAGACCAAAAGAGTGAAGCGTCTGATAGACGATTTTAGCCCAGGCGCTCTTGCGACAATCTTGCAGCAGATTCTTAGTGCAGAAAGTATTGATCTGATGTGTAGAGATCTTTCCTATTCCGATTAATTCCAGAAGGTTATCGGAAGCTTCTCGGCGGCTTACCTGTTGTGGATACCTGACCCAACACTCGCGGTGGTCCCAGAACCAGGGTTTCTGCAAGGAGACAAAAATCTGTAAGAATCATTGCACAGTTCTCTATTGTCCCATATGCCCCATAGGAAAAGGGGTGGCAGCATACAACTTTAGGGCCAGATATTGGGATATTGGGTGTGGGGAGCGAGGGGTGTGGGGAGCTCTGGGAGTTGTCGTTTAACAACATCTCTTTCTCCTTAAGGCATTTTCAGGACACAGCCTGCCCCTGTGACTGTAAATTGCTTTAGAATGGTACCTTGGTGTGGGAACGTTCAGGGTGGCAGGAGAAGGATATATTGTTTATTAATATCCTTCCTAACTTGCGCTAGCAAGTTCCTTTACTTAGCAGAGTTTACATTCCCCTTTTTACATGCACAGCAGATAGCTGGCTGCAGGCTCGTGTGAGCCTCTCGCTATTATACAATTCAGTCTGTCCCAGATTGAATTGTACGTTCCTGGGACGTTCCCTTGAACCCCTCTTAAAAGAACAAAGACGCCACAATCTTATTCAAAGTCAATAAAAGAAGTTGACTCACATCAGTTCACAGCTGGATTCCCGAAGTCTGACTTAGTTACAAATACGTAAATGTGGATCTACCCCATATGGGGGAATAATCCCAGTGCTTCTGCTAGTTGAGGATTATTTTATTTATTTTATTTATTTATTTTTCAAAAAACAACACATTCCATTTATAGTTTTCAATTTTACAACAAATAGGTAAAGGGACCCCTGACCATTAGGTACAGTCGTGGCTGACTCTGGGGTTGCAGCGCTCATCTCACTTTACTGGCCGAGGGAGCCGGCGTACAGCTTCCGGGTCATGTGGCCAGCAGGACTAAGCCGCTTCTGGCGAACCAGAGCAGCGCACAGAAACACCGTTTACTTTCCCGCCGGAGCGGTACCTATTTATCTACTTGCACTTTGACGTGCTTTCGAACTGCTAGGTTGGCAGGAGCAGGGGCCGAGCAACAGGAGCTCACCCCGTCGCAGGGATTCCAACCGCCGACCTTCTGATCGGCAAGTCCTGTGGTTTAACCCACAGTGCCACCCCATCCCTTTACAACAAATACATCTTTATTAATATCACTTTGTTATCCGCGACTTCCCTTCCCCTGCCTTCCGCGGTTCGTTAAAATTTCCCCTATTTGACTGTTTATCCGAAATATCCCTTTAGCCTTTGATTTCCCCCTTCTGTGTTATTTCATTCTATTAATCTTTCTGTGCTCTCATTATTCTAATAATCTGCTGGCGTTTTAAGATGTGTACAGTATTTCCTTCCCGTATTCTGCAAATTTCCCCCGGTTCTTTCTTAAAAGGCGCCCATTCACAGCGCCTCTGTGTAATCTGCGGTTCGCCGCAGTCCGACTGCAGTTTTGTCATCGGACTTCAGCCTGCCTTTTGGATAAGGAGCTAAGAAGCTGAAAAGTTTCCCTTCAGATGTGAAGGAAATAAGCAGCTATCTTATCTTTCAAAGACATCTGGAGGCAGCCCTGTTTAGAGAAGTTTTTAATATTTAATGCTGTATTGTTTTTAACACTCGATTGGAAGCCGCCCAGAGTGGCTGGGGAAACTCAGCCAGATGGGCGGGGTATAAATAATAAATTATTATTATTATAAAGTGGTGTTGTTGCAACTCACGTCATGAAGGACTGCCAAACCGGTGCAAAAGGACGTGTAGTAAAACGTGCATCTCCAGCTGTAAGAGAATAAGAAAAATCAGGGCAGATCTGTGAATTCATGACTCGGGAGAAGGGCTAAGTCAGACGGACATCAAACAAGAGTCCAATGGATAGAACTTGTTTGTTTGTTTTAATAAATAATAAATTTTATTAGCATTTTCCACACAACAACAGCACGAAAAGTATCAAAAAATAACAATACACAAAACACAAAAACCAGCAAAACAAATCCATATCTTACAAGTTAATAATATAAACACTAAAACGAAAAAACCAAAATTGACTTCCGCCAATCCCACAGCACCTCCTTTACCTCTCATTGTATCATCCTGTTTTCCTTATCATCTCTATCCTAGCATCCAGATATAATTTCTTCTTTCTTATCCTTTCACTTCACAAGGTTATTCCAGACTCAGCCAGATTTCTGTCCTCGAACCTTGGCTTTTAAGGTATTCATTTAGGCGTTCCCATTCCCTTTTCACTTCACTTTTTGAATTTTGTCTTATTATATCTGTCAATTTGGCTAATTCTAAATATTCTGAAAGCTTACATAACCATTCTCCCCTAGTGGGTAACTGGATACAACTTGAGTTCTCCCAATATTCCACAAAGCGGTTTTGTCTTACAGGGCACATTTCTTATATGCTAACTTGGCTAATATACTAACTTGGCTACCTAGACAGCATCTTAAAAAGTAGAGACATCACCTTGCCAACAAAGGTCCGTATACTAAAAGCTCTGGTTTTCCCAGTAGTGATGTATGGAAGTGAGAGCTGGACCATAAAGAAGGCTGATCGCCAAAGAATGGAGGCTTTTGAATTCTGGTGCTGGAGGAGACTCTTGAGAGTCCCACGGACTGCAAGAAGATCCAACCTCTCCATTCTGAAGGAAATCAGCCCTGAGTGCTCACTGGAAGGGCAGATCCTGAAGCTGAGGCTCCAAGACTTTGGCCGCCTCATGAGAAGAGAAGACTCCCTGGAAAAGACCCTGATGTTGGGAGAGATGCAGGGCGCAAGGAGAAGGGGACGGCAGAGGACGAGATGGTGGGACAGTGTTCTCGAAGCTACCAGCATGAGTTTGACCAAACTGCGGGAGGCAGTGGAAGACAGGAGGGCCTGGCGAGCTCTGGTCCAGGGGGTCACGAAGAGTCGGACACGACTAAACGACTCAACAACAACAACTTGGCTAATATGTGGATTTTTGTTCTTGTTGTTGTTATGTTTTGTTGTATGTTGTTGTTATGTTGTTGTTATGTTCTTCCTAGTAGAATTACTTTTGTGCAGGTTACTTGCCTGGAGATCTGCACTGCAAAAATTTTGGAGAGGCGGCAGGTTTTCAAGTCCATATATTGTGCATATTAAAAAAGGTTGGTCTTAGAATGCGCATTGAATTGAGTTTCACCCACATTCCTAATTCAGATACACATTTTGTCTCATTCAGTGCTGGATTTACGTATAAGCTAAACAAGCTATAGCTTAGGGCCCCACTCTCTTGGGGGCCCCCCAAAAAATTTAAAGGAAAAGACCAACCTGGATGTACATTTCCAAAATATAAGATAAAAAACAAATAAAACAAAACTTACATACAGCAACAATGGCAAATGGCTTGAGATACGTATTAGGTCCATCAATTACCATAGGTAAAGGTAAAGGTACCCCTGCCCGTACGGGCCAGTCTTGACAGACTCTGGGGTTGGTGCGCCCATCTCACTCTATAGGCTGGGGGCCAGCGCTGTCTGGAGACACTTCCGGGTCACGTGGCCAGCGTGACAAAGCTACTCTGGCGAGCCAGAGCCGCACACGGAAACGCCGTTTACCTTCCCGCTAGAAAGCGGTCCCTATTTATCTACATGCACCCGGGGGTGCTTTCGAACTGCTAGGTTGGCAGGCGCTGGGACCGAGCAGCGGGAGCGCACCCCGCCGCGGGGATTCGAACCGCCGACCTTTCGATCGGCAAGCCCTAGGAGCTGAGGCTTTAACCCACAGCGCCACCCGCGTCCCATCAATTACCATATTCAACACAAAAAACAGCGGCAATTTGTTGTTGACAAAGGACAGCTGGACATATAAAGGGCCCCATTACCTTCAGTAGCTCAGGGCCTCATCAAACATAAATCCCGCCCTGGTCTCATTGTACAGATTTCTAAGTGTGTATCATGTATAGAGACATTTTTAATGTTTGATGTTTCATGGTGTTTTTAATATTCTGTTGGGAGCCGCCCAGAGCGGCTGGGGAAACCCATTCAGATGGGTGGCGTATAAATTTTATTATTATTATTATTATTATTATTATTATTATTATTATTATTATTATTAT
>JAXCMG010000040.1:5049873-5064072 GCA_034642415.1 Podarcis siculus
TATTATTATTATTATTATTATTATTATTATTATTATTATTATTATTAGGGCAGTCCAACTTTTCACACCCAGTGGGTTGCAAGAAGGGCAGTCCAACTTTTCACACCCAGTGGGTTGCAAGAAGTGCTTTGACACAGAACCCAGAGACCGTACACTGAATTAAATGTCCATATCTCACATTAAAGGGTTTGCAGTATATTTTATTATTATTTAATAGGCACGATTAATATATTTAAATGTAATCAAATATGTACAATTAAACACACAATTAATAGATTAAATGAATTTAATTATTAAACAGATTTTATACACCATCAGATGCATGCGCTTTCGTCGACAGCACATGACACAAAAAGATGTTTAAGGCTTTAGGATGTTGCTAGATAATGCAGCCGCTTCTGCATTTTGGTGCTCTATTCAGATGTGGAAATATGGAGGATAATAAAGTTCTGCGTTTGTGTACTATGCTCAAACCTCTATTGGCATACGGACAAGATTGCAGCAGAGCTGAGTGCAATAAAACCGATCCGCAAAATTTGCATCTAATACTTTTCTTAATGTTGCATAATGTTCACAAACCCTCGTGTTGCAAAAACCTGGCTGCTGTCTCCATCTAATCTCCGCCGCTCTCTGTACCAACCAACTGATTAGTGAATTTAGATTGAACCGTCTGATACCGGGAGCTGTGCAAAACAACAGGCAGGGCTGAGTCTAGATTATATGATAAAGGTGAAGGTAAAGGGACCCCTGACCGTTAGGTCCAGTTGCGGCAACTCTGGGGTTGCGGTGCTCATCTCGCTTTATTGGCCGAGGGAGCCGGCGTACAGCTTCCGGGTCATGTGGCCTGGGTCATGTGGCTCTGGTGAACCAGAGCAGCGCACGGAAACGCCATTTACCTTCCCGCCGGAGCGGTACCTATTTATCTACTTGCACTCTGGTGTGCTTTCGAACTGCTAGGTGGGCAGGAGCAGGGACCGAGCAACAGGAGCTCACCCCATTGCGGGGATTCGAACCGCCTACCTTCCGATCGGAAAGCCCTAGGCTCTGTGGTTTAACCCACAGCGCCACCATTTTAATATTTTGTTGGAAGCCGCTCAGAGTAGCTGGGAAAACCCAGCCAGATGGGCGGGGTATAAATAATAAATTATTATAATATTATTATTATTAACCCCGTCGCGGGGATTCGAACTGCCTACCTTCTGATCAGCAAGCCCAAGAGGCTCAGTGGTTTAGACCACAGCACCACCCACATCCCTGTTATCATGTCTAGGTAAAGGTAAAGGTAAAGGTACCCCTGCCCGTATGGGCCAGTCTTGACAGACTCTGGGGTTGCAGCGCTCATCTCGCTTTATTGGCCGAGGGAGCCGGTGTACAGCTTCCGGGTCATGTGGCCAGCAGGACTAAGCCGCTTCTGGCGAACCAGAGCAGCGCACGGAAATGCCGTTTACCTTCCCGCTGGAGCGGTACCTATTTATCTACTTGCACTTTGATGTGCTTTCGAACTGCTAGGTTGGCAGGCGCTGGGACCGAACAACGGGAGCGCACCCTGCCGCGGGGATTCGAACCGCCGACCTTTCAATCGGCAAGTTATCATGTCTATGGGAAATCAAAACTCCAAAGGTAAAATTATCCGCTTTAGAAGTAAACCTACATTAAAGGGAGGGGAGTGGAATTTTTCCTAATCTTGCATTCTATCATTTGGCCGCCCACTTGAAAGCGATTGCTTAAGCGACAAATGATCATGCCCCTTAAGGAAAGGGTATTGGTAATAGTCTGTTCTAGGACAGCATTAGCAATTTTACTTTTGGTATGGATGAGATAAACCATAATTAAAATGTTCCGGCATCTTGGGTCACACAGAGGCGGCAGCAGCACAAACTGTTCAGGAGAACATTTAGTCAAAACATGTATCTGAAGAAGTGTGCATGCACACAAAAGCTTATACCATGAACACATTTAAAGGTACAGGTAAAGGGACCCCTGACCATTAGGTCCAGTCGTGGCCAACTCTGGGGTTGCGGCGCTCATCTCGCTTTACTGGCCGAGGGAGCCAGCGTACAGCTTCTGGGTCGTGTGGCCGGCATGACTAAGCCACTTCTGGCAAACCAGAGCAGTGCACGGAAACGCCGTTTACCTTCCCACCAGAGTGGTACCTATTTATCTACTTGCACTTTGACGTGCTTTCGAACTGCCGACTCTGGGGTTGCGGCGCTCATCTCGCTTTACTGGCCGAGGGAGCCGGCGTACAGCTTCTGGGTCATGTGGCCAGCATGACTAAGCCACTTCTGGCAAACCAGAGCAGCGCACGGAAATGCCGTTTACCTTCCCGCCAGAGTGGTACCTATTTGTCTACTTGCAGTTTGACGTGCTTTCAAACTGCTAGGTTGGCAGGAGCAGGGACCGAGCAACGGGAGCTCACCCCGTTGCGGGGATTCGAACCGCCGACCTTCCGATCGGCAAGTCCTAGGCTCTGTGGTTTAACCCACAGCAACACCCGCATCCCTTAAGAACAAACTTAGTTGGTCTCTAAGGTGCTACTGGACAATTCTTTAACATTTTTAAATATATTTTGACTGCGTCAGACCAACACACCTACCTACCTGAGTCAAAATATGTAGCTCTACTCGATTTCACTAAAGGCAACAACACTCTATTTATTCACTTAAGAAGCTGTTGCTTTAAGGAAACTATGATTCAGAACTGACAAATCTGACCAATGCAGACAAAGAAAATAGAATTGTGAACCCCAAGGGTCCAGGGTTTCCCAAATTTGGCTCTGCAGCCGTTTCTGGACTACAATTCCCATCATCCCTGAGCACTGGTCCTGCTAACTGTGGATGATGGGAGTTGTAGTCCCCCAAACAGCTGGAGTTTGGGAAACCCTGTTTTAGAGTCTTCGGGCCTTTAAAGCTTAAACATTGCAATTTCTGGGTGAAATATCTTAAAGCAGCCCAGAAATGGAAGCAAGAAGAAATCCCGACGGAAAAAGAATGGCAAATAAAATTAATGGGCTATTCAGAATTGGATAAAATGACAGGAAGGATTCGAAACCTGCGGGACCAGAGATTTACGGAAGATCGGAAGAAGTATACGAATTATTTGAAGAGCAATTGTCATCCACAAATTACACATCCACAAGTTAGTAGGACTACAAGGAGAAAAATATGAAACGTTACGAAGTAGAAAAAGGATAGAGATCTTAGTTATGAGATTTAAATGTAATAAGGAAAGTATGTACAGTGGTACCTCGGGTTAAGTACTTAATCCGTTCCAGAGGTCCGTTCTTAACCTGAAGCACCACTTTAGCTAATGGGGCCTCCTGCTGCTGCTGCGCCGCCGGAGCACGATTTCTGTTCTCATCCTGAAGCAAAGTTCTTAACCTGAAGCACTATTTCTGGGTTAGCGGAGTCTGTAACCTGAAGCGTATGTAACCTGAAGCGTATGTAACCTGAGGTACCACTGTGTATTAAGAAATGTATATTAATAGATTGGAAAATTTTCAGACAGCATTGATGGAAGTCAAAAAATTGTATAAGATGCAAAAGTATGTTTAATTACTGTTGAAAATGATATGTTAAAAAACTAATAAAATTATATATACCGTACTTTTTGCTCTATAAGACTCACTTTTTCCCTCCTAAAAAGTAAGGGGAAATGTGTGTGCGTCTTATGGAGCGAATGCAGGCTGCGCAGCTATCCCAGAAGCTAGAACAGCAAGAGGGATTGCTGCTTTCACTGCGCAGCGATCCCTCTTGCTGTCCTGGCTTCTGAGATTCAGAATATTTGTTTTCTTGTTTTCCTCCTCCAAAAACCAGGTGCGTCTTGTGGTCTGGTGCATCTTATAGAGCGAAAAATACGGTATATAAAAGAAATATCTTAAACCGCGTGCGTGTTTTGATATTTCTTACCTGGCTTCGCAGAACTTCTTGGTCAAGCTCGGCCGGTCCTGGTTACGGCGATATCGAAACCATCGCTCCACCTGCCTGGGCTGTAAGTCGCACTGTTTGGCCAGACCGGTGAGCTCGCCCTGAAAAAGAGACCGGGAAACAGGTAGATTGCAGTAGATCACGGGAATGCCCCCCCCCCAATCTAAAAAACAAAACTTTTTGTGGCGATCACACACAGGGCCCCCAGACGTTTGATGGTCTACCGACCCTGTGCCGCCACTGCCATTGCTTTTTCCGCTGCCACCACTCCGTATCTCACGGGGACACACGGAGTCCAGTCCGTTGTTAACATAAACAAATAATTGAGTTTATTTTCAAATGCAGGAACAAGCTTATGGTTTCAGTTAATTTTTCTCTTGTCAGTTTCTTATTCTTAGTTCCTAACAACTCCAAACTGATGATTCCCAACTATCTATCTGACTCCACCGAACAATTCCTCTCACTCTTTCACAATACAACTCTACCAACCCACACTTAAACCTCCCTCTTCCTTCTTCAACTCCCAAACCTCAACTTCAACTGACTTTCAAAACCTCCCACTCTAAACTTTTATTCCCCCCTTGCATTCTCACTGGCCAATCACATCACACCTAGGAGGCAAACACCACACTTTTGCTTGCTAAAAAAGGTAAAAAAGCTCGACAGCTCTGGCAGATCACCACCAGTTTTGTTATAGCGGGAGCAGATCTAAGTCTCTTGAAAGTTGGATGTCAGGTGACTGGCAGGTGGGTGTGCCTTGGCGGACTGTCGGTCAGGTGGTCGACAGGTGTGTTATCCCACCCACCTATCAAGGTTGGCCCCTGGAGGGAAGCGGGGATACAGACAGCGATCTTGCCCACCGGGCCAAAATGGTTCAACACCCCTGCTTTAAGTTTTAGCTATGGTTTATTACTGATGGCTAACATGGCTAATATAGAGGGACGCGGGTGGCGCTGTGGGTTAAACCACAGAGCCTAGGACTTGCCGATCAGAAGGTCGGCGGTTTGAATCCCCGCCGCGACGGGGTGAGCTCCCGTTGCTCGGTCCCTGCTCCTGCCAACCTAGCAGTTCAAAAGCACGTCAAAGTGCAAGTAGATAAATATGTACCGCTCCGGCGGGAAGGTAAACGGCGTTTCCGTGCGCTGCTCTGGTTTGCCAGAAGCGGCTTAGTCCTGCTGGCCACATGACCTGGAAGCTGTACGCCGGCTCCCTTGGCCAATAAAGCGAGATGAGCGCCGCAACCCCAGAGTCGGCCACGACTGGACCTAATGGTCAGGGGTCCCTTTACCTTTTTAACATGGCTAACTGCAAACCAGGCAGTTGTAGAAAAACTGATCTGGATGCAATTGCATGCATGTATGTTTTTGGGGGACAAGGGGCAGGCGTGGGGGACTACCTGGTCCTGAATCGGGTAACCGTGCCCCTGAAGGACCAGGTGCGCAGCCTGGGAGTCATTTTGGACTCACCACTGTCCATGGAGGCAAAGGTCAATTCTGTGTCCAGGGCAGCTGTCTACCAGCTCCATCTGGTACGCAGGATGAGACCCTTCCTGCCCACAGACTGTCTCACCAGAGTGGTGCATGCTCTGGTTATCTCCCGCTTGGATTACTGCAATGCGCTCTATGTGGGGCTACCTTAGTAGGTGACTCAGAAACTACAACTGATCCGGAGTGCGGCAGCTAGACTGGCGACTGGGAGCGGCTGCCGGGACCACATAACACCAGTCCTGAAACACTTACATTGGCTCCCAGTACGTTTCCAAGCACCATTCAAAGTGTTGGGGCTGACCTTGAAAGCCCTAAACGGCCCAGTATCCCTGAAGGAGCGTCTCCACCCCCATCATTCAGCCCAGACATTGAGGTCCAGCTCCGAGGGCCTTCTGGCGGTTCCCTCATTGCGAGAAGTGAGGTTACAGGGAACTAGACAGAGGGCCTTCTCGGTAGTGGCACCTGCCCTGTGGAAAGCCCTCCCTTCAGATGTCAAGGAAATAAACAACTATCTGACTCTTAGAAGGCATCTGAAGGCAGCCCTGTTTAGGGGAGTTTTTAATGTTTTAATGTTAGTGGCTGAAGAATAGCAAATCTGTCAGGAGAAAAACAGCCCTCCTTTTAGGAACCAGTAGAACCTGGTTGCAAAGACTTCTGCAGCCACTTACCTCTTTGGGGCTTTTCCCTTGCGTGGTGTAAAAAGCTTCCAGGACAGGGTTCGGAGGAGCTTTCCTTCGTACTTTCTCCCTCAGTCCCATTTTTCTGCTTAGCGGCACAGCGACGATCCTACAGAGGAGAATAAGTCAGGTTAGCAGACGTTGTTCTCTGCCTGGGTTTGCTCACAAGATGCCAGGAAAAGGAACAGAAGGCAACTTGGGGTCAAACTCTGCTTGTTAGCCACTTGGGATGCGGGTGGTGCTGTGGGTTAAACCACAAAGCCTAGGGCTTGCCGATCAGAAGGTTGGCGGTTCGAATCCCTGCAATGGGGTGAGCTCCCGTTGCTCGGTCCCTGCTCCTGCCAACCTAGCAGTTCGAAAGCACGTCAAAGTGCAAGTAGATAAATAGGTACCGCTCTGGCGGGAAGGTAAACGGCGTTTCCATGTGCTGCTCTGGTTTGCCAGAAGTGGCCTTGTCATGCTGGCCACATGACCTGGAAGCTGTCTGCAGACAAACGCCGGCTCCCTCTGCCTATAGAGCGAGATGAGCGCCGCAACCCCAGAGTCGGCCACGACTGGACCTAATGGTCAGGGGTCCCTTTACATTACTGGAGTCACTACAGGTAGAACGAGGCTCCCTCACTGTCGTCACAAGTAAAGGTAAAGGACTCCTGGACGGTTAAGTCTAGTCAAAGGCGACAAGGGGGTTGTGGCGCTCATCTCGCTTTCAGGCCGAGGGCGCCGGCGTTTGTCCGCAGATAGTTTTCCGGGTCATGTGGCCAGCAGGACTAAACTGCTTCTGGTGCAACGGGACACCGTGACGGAAGCCAGAGCGCACAGAAACGCCGTTTCTCTTCCCGCCGGAGTGGTTTTATCTACTTGCGCTTTTTACATGAACTAAACCATTCAGTAATCCATTGACTGATGAAGCGTGTAGCGAAACGTGTAATATATCCGGAGAGGTAAAAGGTAAAGATAAAGGAACCCCATGGCCGACTCTGGGGATGCGGTGCTCATCTCGCTTTATTGGCCGAGGGAGCCGGCGTACAGCTTCCGGGTCATGTGGCCAGCAGGACTAAGCCGCTTCTGGCGAACCAGAGCAGCGCACGGAAACGCCATTTACCTTCCTGCCGGAACGGTACCTATTTATCTACTTGCACTTTGACGTGGTTTCGAACTGCTAGGTTGGCAGGAGCTGGGACAGAGCAACGGGAGCTCACCCTGTCGCGGGGACTTGAACTGCCGACCTTTGGATCCCTGCTCCTGCCAACCTAGCAGTTCAAAAGCACGTCAAAGTGCAAGTAGATAAATAGGTACCACTCTGGCGGGGAGGTAAACGGCGTTTCCGTGCGCTGCTCTGGTTCGCCAGAAGTGGCTTAGTCCTGCTGGCCACATGACCCAGAAGCTGTACGCCGGCTCCCTCGGCCAGTAAAGCGAGATGAGCGCCGCAACCCCAGAGTCGTCCATGACTGGACCTAATGGTCAGGGGTCCCTTTACCTTTTACCAGCTCTGTAATTCTGTCCCCTTTCACACACCCAAAGCAGTTTCCAGAAAACTCTCAATATCCCTCTCTCCCGAAACCCTTTTCGCCTATAAAGCAGCCGCTGTATAATGGAGCAATTATCTCTCAGAGCGATGCTCTCTGGCCTTTATAGAGATAGCTCATCAATAAATACTCATCTGGCTCTTCCTTTAAACCCCGACGCCCCAGGGACTGGCTGTGCTTACAGAGAAGCAATTTAGCAATGCCTAAATGCAGGCTGTTGCAGCTTAGAAGATGAGGACGTGAGGTGGAGGTTGGATGCAGTCCAGCACCCGCAAGTTGCAAAAGAGAAAAGGCACTCTGCAGATGCTCAGAGGCAATGTAGGTTGAAAGGCGTGGGTTGCAGAGAACTGGGTTCCAATCCCCAACTACCTATAGGAACGTAAGTCCAGCGTCCTAGTCCCGTGACCACCTTGTGTCCCAAATGCAACATTATGACAGGGGGCAAGTCTTCCCTCTGTAGAAGCTCGGTCCTGGCAAAGAACTCTCCATTATTGGTTCCGTCTAAATCTAAATCCACCCGGTCTACTGCCCTCAGTGACACAAGACCCCTATAAAAGTGCGTGGTCTAAACCTGTGCACCAAAAATTTCTCTCCTTTTTTAAAAAATAAATATTTTTATTAAGTTTCTTACGGATATAACACATATCACAACAAAAGAAAAAGAGAGAAAAAACAATGGAAAAAGAAAAAAGACAAATCACAAATATAAACAAAGAAATAAAAGAGAAACAAGGTACCTAAAAACCTAAACAACACAAACTAATTAATTATTTAGACTTCTAACCTCATAAACATATTTTGGGCTTCCTCTGAGCCCTCCCATCTGAATTTCCTTGTAATTAAAATGTAGCAGTTTTCTGGTATCATTTTTTAAAAACACAGTATTCCAATTAAAATAAAATTTCTTAACTTTCCTTTAGGTTCTAAACCTTATTTATTTAATTAACTCTTAATTTAATCCTAGGCCTAATCTGGTACTTTCAAGTAATTTCTAATTTTTGATATCACAGTGTTCATTCAAATAGTCCTTAAATTTCTTCCACTCTTCTTGGTATTCCTCTTCTTTTTGGTCGCGGATTCTTCCAGTAAGGTCAGCCAGCTCCATATATTCCATCGTTTTCATCTGCCATTCTTCCACAGTTGGTAATTCTTGTGTTTTCCATTTCTTGGCTATAAGAATTCGAGCAGCCAAAAATTCCCCTCCTGCGGTCTCCACCTACATCAGCTTCTCACTATGGGGTTTATTAAAGCAAAAAAAGCTAATTGGTTTATTAAAGCAAAAAAAGCTAATTGAAGGACTTAGAGCAAAAGAACAATCTGGCCATTACAAAGAAACTCTGTCCTTGGTATGCCTTTCCCCCCCTTCTCAGTTTGATTTCCTGGCACCATATTTGTATAAATTGTTGTTTAGTCGTTTAGTCGTGTCCGACTCTTCGTGACCCCCTGGACCAGAGCACGCCAGGCACTCCTGTCTTCCACTGCCTCCCGCAGTTTGGTCAAACTCATGTTGGCACCTTCGAGAACACTGTCCCACCATCTCGTCCTCTGTCGTCCCCTTCTCCTTGTGCCCTCCATCTTTCCCAACATCAGGGTCTTTTCCAGGGAGTCTTCTCTTCTCATGAGGTGGCCAAAGTCTTGGAGCCTCAGCTTCAGGATCCGTCCTTCCCGTGAACACTCAGGGCTGATTTCCTTCAGAATGGAGAGGTTGGATCTTCTTGCAGTCCATGGGACTCTCAAGAGTCTCCTCCAGCACCAGAATTCAAAAGCATCCATTCCTCATGAAGAGTCGGACACGACTAAACGACTAAACAACAACAATACCATTTCAGAGAAGGCCTTTACCTCTTTACAAGTCCACCACATGCGGTAGAAGATACCTTCCCTTTCTTTACATTTCCGACGATTCCATGATTCTACGCTACAGGGAAAGGGGGCTTTACTGAGAAATCAGAACTGCTGTGGCACAAATAAGCACCTTTTCAGAAGCTGCCATTCTGTTGTGAGCTGCATTTGGTTCCCAGGAGTCGCTGCCTAAATGCTGGGAATGTTTTTATGGGCTTTCGCTGGAGGCAGTTTTCATAGGGCTTTAGGCTGATCTTTTTATTGCCTGTTGGGTTTTACGGAAAGAACGCGTCGCATCGAGTACTCGCAAAGCGTTTTCTGGGGGAGGAGGGCGGATTTGCTCCAGGAACGAAAGATGCCAGGAGCTCATGCGCCGAGAAATGCAATTCTGCAAAGATGGACGCCCGAGACAAAAATCCTCTTGCCCCGTCTGTGATGTCCTTTCCCTGTTTAAAAAGATGGTGTAATACAGTGGTACCTCGGGTTAAGAACTTAATTCGTTCTGGAGGTCCGTTCTTAACCTGAAACTGTTCTTAACCTGAAGCACCACTTTAGCTAATGGGGCCTCCCGCTGCCGCCGCGCGATTTGTGTTCTCACCCTGAAGCAAAGTTCTTAACCCGAGGTACTATTTCTGGGTTAGCGGAGTCTGTAACCTGAAGCGTCTGTAACCCGAGGTACATGGCTAGGCAAACTAAGGCCTAGGGGCTGGATCCGACCCAATCGCCTTCTAAATCCGGCCCGCGGACGGTCCGGGAATCAGCGTGTTTTTACACGAGTAGAATGTGTCCTTTTATTTAAAATGCATCTCTGGGTTATTTGTGGGGCATAGGAATTCGTTCATTTTCTTTTCAAAGTATAGTCCGGCCACCCACAAGGTCTGAGGGACAGTGGACCGGCCCCCTGCTGAAAACGTTTGCTGACCTCTGGTGTAATAGATCTCTGGCAGACATGTCCAGGCAGTCAACCTCAGTCAACAGGCAGATCCCGGGGTGATTGCTGTCGATCGTGGGACCTATATATGAGTGCGTGGCGTGTTGTCAATCTTTTCTTCCCTGGCAGTCGGCGGCAGAGGTGCATGTGATTGACAGGGCTGGAGTTTAGGGTGAGCGGAGTTTTGCCACCCCCCCAATAAAAAGATCAACAACTCTTTCCACCCACCCACCCCACACACGCTCCTTCTCTGTCCCTGGGTAGATCACTGCCTTTTTTTATATACTGGGAGTAGATTGCAGTATCTTGAGAGCTGAATGTGCCTGATCTATGGTATTAAATGTTTAGTAATATTGGGATTTAATTAGGACTCGTATGTTCTAACTGGGAGAGAAGACTGCCTTGATGTGACCTCGATAGGGATTTGTGGTGTTTAATTAGTATCTATGCGTAAAGACTTTTGGGGTTTCGGCTGGGTGTTTGCCAGTATACGGATGATACCCAGCTCTACCTCTCCTTTAAATCGGAACCAGTGAAGGCGGTGAAGTTCCGATGTGCGTGTCTGGAGGCGGTTGGAGGATGGATGGTGGCTAACAGATTGAGGTTGAATCCTGACAAGACAAAAGTGCTGTTTCTGGGGGACAGGGGGCGGGCGGGTGTGGAGGACTCCCTGGTCCTGAATGGGGTAACTGTGCCTCTGAAGAACCAGGTGTGCAGCCTGGGGGTCATTTTGGACTCGCAGCTGTCCATGGAGGTGCAGGTCCATTCCACATCCAGGGCGGCTGTCTACCCACTCCATCTGGTATGCAGGCTGAGACCCTCCCTGCCCGCAGACTGTCTTGCCAGAGTGGTCCATGCTCTGGTTATCTCCTGCTTGGACTATTGCAATGCGCTCTACGTGGGGCTACCTTTGAAGGTGACTCAGAAATGACAACTAATCCAGAACATTTGGGTAGGAGAGCCAACATATGTCACATCTGGCAACCTATGTGCCCCTTTGTATCAGATAATACATAGGTTGTTGTTTAGCTGTTCAGTCGTGTCCGACTCTTCGTGACCCCCTGGACCAGAGCACGCCAGGCACTCCTGTCTTCCACTGCCTCCCGCAGCTTGGTCAAACTCATGATTTTGACCAATACATAGGTAAGGTAAAGGTAAAGGTACCCCTGCCCGTACGGGCCAGTCTTGACAGACTCTAGGGTTGTGCGCCCATCTCACTCAAGAGGCCGGGGGCCAGCGCTGTCCGGAGACACTTCCGGGTCACGTGGCCAGCGTGACATCGCTGCTCTGGCGAGCCAGAGCCACACACGGAAACGCCGTTTACCTTCCCGCTAGAAAGCGGTCCCTATTTATCTACTTGCACCCGGGGGTGCTTTCGAACTGCTAGGTTGGCAGGCGCTGGGACCGAGCAACGGGAGCGCACCCCGCCGCGGGGATTCGAACCGCCGACCTTCGATCGGCAAGCCCTAGGCGCTGAGGCTTTAACCCACAGCGCCACCCGCGTCCCAATACATAGGTAAACGAGTCTAAAAAGCCGGGACACAAATTTTCATGGCCCTCTAGCGGCTATGGTGGCTTGTTTACCAGAAGTCATGTACAGTCGTACCTTAGAAGCCGAAGGGAATCCGTTCCGGAAGTCAATTCGGCTTCCAAAACGTTCGAAAACCAAATTGCAGCTTCTATTTGGCTGCAGGAAGGTCCTGCAGCAAATCGGAAGACACGGAAGCCCCTCCAGACGTTCGGCTTCCGAAAGAACGTTCACAAACCGGAACACTCACTTCCGGGTTTGGGAACCAAAACGTTCAACTGCTAAGGCGTTCATCAACCAAGGTATACCTGATTCTGACCGAACTAAACCTTCTAGTATGGGTTTTTAGCATGTTTTATTTTCTTTTTATATGTGTTGGAAGCCGCTGAGAGTGGCTGGGGCACCCCAGACAGATGGGCAGGGTATAAATAATAAAATTATTACTATTATTAGTAGTAGTAGAAGTAGCATACAATGGTACCTTGGGTTAAGAACTTAATTCGTTCCGGAGGTCTGTTCTTAACCTGAAACTGTTCTTAACCTGAAGCACCACTTTAGCTAATGGGGCCTCCTGCTGCTGCCGCCGCTCGATTTCTGTTCTCATCCTGAAGCAAAGTTCTTAACCCAAGGTACTATTTCTGGGTTAGTGGAGTCTGTAACCTGAAGCGTCTGTAACCTGAAGCGTCTGTAACCTGAGGTACCACTGTATTTTGCTTCTGGAGGCTTAGTTTGGCTGAGACAGCTCTGCAACTGGGGCTTAAACATGCCATGGAAAGTCATCACCCTAGGTGCCAAGCGTGGGTGACTGGGTACACTTCATTGGGGTGCAGAACAGAGTGTACCCCAGTTCTCCAGGCTTCCATAGGACCGCTTGTAGATAAATAGTTTGGGAACGCTTGGCTATCCGTGCTTTGTGGAAGTCATGGACAGCAAGTTGTGGCACGACTCCTCATAGACCAGGAATGTTTAGGAATGCTGGCGGTTAACCAAACTTCAGCTTCAAAGGTTCTTCAGTCCCCGGAAACATCACTTTTGAATCCGGATGCCCACAAACGCCAGAATTTCACCTTCTGCAAACTTCTTGAGATAAAACCGGGTCGTGCAGAACAGGGCTTGTCACGGGGACTCCTGCAGGGGTGTTTTGGGGCTGAGTCAGAGGGCTTGATAGTCAGACTACCAGGGCCAGGGCCTTTTCAGTGATGGCTCCGACCTGGTGGGATGCTCTGTCCCAGGAGACCAGGGCCCTTCAGGATTTAACCTCCTTCCGTCGGGCCTGTAAGACAGAGCTATTCCGCCGGGCCTTTAATTTGAATTCAGCCTGATCTTTCCTTTCCCTTCTCTTCCCTTTTATGAAGATCACCCGCTCTGAGACCCCACAGCTAATTCTCCCCTGGACTCCTTGCTGGGCCAAGTAGGACCAATTCAGCCAGCTAGCCCTGGGGATTATCTAATGCTTATTTCCCCTAAACTGATTTTTGAATTTTATTGTTATTCATTTTTTATACTGTATTTTATGCTGCTTTTAGAATTAAGTGTTTGAAATTTGTTGTTAGCCGCCCTTAGTCCGATTTTTGAACTCCTGCCAACCTAGCAGTTGAAAAGCACGTCAGAGTGCAAGTAGATAAATAGGTACTGCTCCGGTGGGAGGGTAAACGGCGTTTCCGTGCGCTGCTCTGGTTCGCCAGAAGCGGCTTAGTCATGCTGGCCACATGACCCAGAAGCTGTACGCCGGCTCCCTCGGCCAGTAAAGCGAGATGAGAGCCGCAACCCCAGAGTCGTTTGCGACTGGACTTAACTGTCAGGGGTCCTTTACCTTTTTAATCCTAATAAAATGATTCAGGGACCTTTTCCCCCAGTGACCTTCAGCTGGATGCCACAAACAAGGTGCAAAGGCAACAATTTTCCGCCACCAGTTTTCCCCCTCTACCCCCAGAAACTAGTATTTAGAGGTAGGCTACCCCTGAACATAATCGGGACACGGGTGGCACTATGGGTTAAACCACAGAGCCTAGGGCTTGCTGATCAGAAGGTCAGCGGTTCGAATCCCCACAATGGGGTGAGCTCCTGTTGCTCTGTCTCAGCTCCTGCTAACCCAGCAGTTCAAAAGCACATCAAAGTACAAGTAGATAAATAGGTACCGCTCTGGCGGGAAGGTAAACGGCGTTTCCATGCGCTGCTCTGGTTCGCCAGAAGTGGCTTAGTCCTGC
Organism: Podarcis siculus; assembly: GCA_034642415.1. Classification (NCBI taxonomy): domain Eukaryota; kingdom Metazoa; phylum Chordata; class Lepidosauria; order Squamata; family Lacertidae; genus Podarcis; species Podarcis siculus. The sequence continues at coordinate 5,063,998 of JAXCMG010000040.1, forward strand.
TAGCCACATGACCTGGAAGCTGTATGCTGGCTCCCTCGGCCAATAAAGCGAGATGAGCGCCGCAACCCCGGAGTC